>QVTF01003615.1:1200000-1637881 GCA_003573665.1 Oxygymnocypris stewartii
TCTGTGAAATATTTTCCTGTGGTTGCTTCTTTGTAAGACTCTTGTCTGAGAAACAACCCAGCTGAATTTTGATGACTTCTGATTAATAAACTTCAATACCTTTTTGACATGAGCAAGCCTTCCTTCGATTTTTGATCACGCAGGACGATTTGAAGTCCAACAATTTGGTGACCCCGCGACGTGATCGAAGAACAAGGCTGTAAACCTAAGGGGCCGTTGAGGGCCAATTCTGGGACGGAACGCATTTGAGTTCAACACACGGTACCGAATAAAAAAGGTAAGCAGAAACCTGTTAAATCCAAATTCTGCAATTGGACATTCTAAATTTATGTGTTGAATTTGAATTGTATTCTGTTCCATTTAAAGAAAATAAAAACAAGTGTTGATATATATTGATCAGAAATTATTGTATGTACCGAGGGGTAACCAGTCCACCCGGTCAAGAACCGAGGGGTAACCAGTCCACCCGGTCAAGAACTGAGGGGTAACCAGTCCACCCAGTCATTATTGTAAGAACCGAGGGGTAACCAGTCCACCCGGTCAAGAACTGAGGGGTAACCAGTCCACCCAGTCATTATTGTAAGAACCAAGGGGTAACCAGTCCACCCGGTCAAGAACTGAGGGGTAACCAGTCCACCCGGTCATTTATTGTATAGAGAGTGTTAAGACTGTAAACAATTGTATACATTTGACATATGAAATTGCTGTGTAAATTGCTGTAGTCGTTTTTATCCGCAGTGTTGGGTTATTATTTTGCATCTGTTGAATGAAATGTTGTTTTTGTGATTTGTTGATAAAAGATAAAACTGTTTGATTGTACATTTAAAGAAAAAGGGAACAAGACCTATTTGTGTCTTTCTCGCTTGAGCTGTATGTCTGTGAGAGGCAGAGAGAGTAAAAAAGGAGGGGGCTGTTTGAGCTGTGTCTGTGAGAGGCAGAGAGAGTAAAAAAGGAGGGGGCTTTTTGACTGTGTGAGTGAGTGCATTTATTCCTATAATCATTTCTTTCTGTTGCTAATTCTTTCTGTTTCTACTTAATCATTTTTTGAGAAGACTGAAGGGTTTTATAATCCTACAGCAGTTGGTGAATCTAGAGTGTCAGATTATTAAAGTGCATTGTGTGTATTATTAAAAATGTCTGAATTTGAACGTGAGTGTGAAGAATACGGGTGCCCACCTGTCACAAAGCAATGGGGAAACGTAATTGATATGTTGATGGCTCAAACTGAGCCTAAAAATCAGAAAAAAGAGGGAAAAATGTGGGAAAAGAAATGGAGTCAGATTTGTATTGAAAGTGGGTGGGATAATCCTGAAAAAATGTCCGTAGCATTAGCACCCAAAATTAGAGATATGGAAAAAAGAGCGCACGATAAGCTGAAACGGCATGTTGAAGGAGAAGATAAAGTTAAATGGATAAACAAGCGAAGGCATACTAATCAGGAGGAAGAATATAGAACTGAGGTCAGATTATGGACAAAACTAGCAATAACAGCTACTGCATTGAGTCCTTTTAAAAAGGGAAGGGGAGAGCATGTGAAAGCAGAGGCATCAGAGAAAGAAATGAAGAGACAGTCAGGAAATGGACAAGGTAGAGCTTTGGAGCAGATGGGGTTGGTTCCGCCTCCAGGGTTATATCCTGATCTGAAATCAGTGAGGCCACCCCCCTATGTCCCACAGCAGGATTTACAACAGGTACAAGTTATGGTGAAAGAGGGAGCTGTGGAAGTAGAAATAGAGGAAATGGACACGATGAATGAGCGAATTAAATTGTTATCAGCAAGAATGGATGCTGCTGAGCAGCAAGGTAGGTCTTTACTGAGAGGGGAGTTAGAACAAGAAGGAAGTATGCATGAAGGAGATGAGAAAAGCAGACAGGGAAGTGTTAGTCAAGTCAAGTCAAGTCTGCTTTATTGTCAATTCTTCCACATGTACAGTACATACATACAGAGAATTGAAATTGCGTTACTCTCAGACCCTTGGTGCATACAGTTAACATTAAACACTGACAGTAGACATTCAAATACAGATAAATACAGTTTAACCATATGTACATACAAACTATACAGGTATACAAATAAGGACATTGCAGAAAAATAAAAATAAATAGACAATAAAAAGAGATAGATAAAGTAAAGTGGCATAAGGCACGTGGCAGATAGAGTGCAAACCAGTTAAATAAAACAAAAACTGTGCAGATGTCTTTATCAGACTGACAGAAGAGGTAGATTATAGACAATGCTGGATGAGGTAGAGATCATGCCAGTGCTGCATAAAGTGACTGGTGCGGGTCACGGTTGTAAGGGGGGGGGGACCTGGGGGTATGGACATTGGGGGGGGGGGGGGGGGGTAGTGTCAGAGTTCAGTGTTGCGTGGGGTAAAGGAGGGGAGGGGGGGCAAGGACGGGAGGGAGTTCAGCTTCCTGACAGCCTGATGGACGAAGCTGTCCTTCAGTCTGCTGGTCCTCGCCTGGAGACTCCGCAGTCTCCTCCCTGATGGCAGCAGATTGAAGAAGCTGTGTGTCGGGTGGGTGGGATCACCTGCAATGCTGAGGGCTTTGCGGGTGAGACGGGTGCTGTAGACGTCCTGGAGGGAGGGGAGAGAGACACCAACGATCTTCTCAGCTGCTCTCACTATCCGTTGAAGGGACTTGCGGCAGGACGCGTTGCAGGCGCCATACCACACAGTGATGCAGCTAGTCAGGATGCTCTCGATGGTGCCTCTGTAGAAAGTGCACATGATGGGGGTCGGGGCTTTGGCTCTTCTGAGTTTGCGGAGGAAGTAGAGACGTTGCTGTGCTTTCTTGGCCAGTGCTGCAGTGTTGTTAGTCCAGGAGAGGTCCTCTGTGATGTGCACACCCAGAAACTTGGTGCTGCTCGCTCTCTCCACAGTCGCACCGTTGATGGTCAGAGGAGCATGCTGAGTGTGCACTCTCCTGAAATCAACAACAATCTCCTTCGTCTTCTCCACATTCAGAGAGAGATTGTTGTCCCTGCACCACCCGGCCAGGCGGCTCACCTCACTCCTGTAGTTTGTCTCATCTCGGTTGCTAATGAGACCCACCACAGTCGTGTCATCCGCAAACTTGATGAAAAGGTTAGAGTTGTGTGACGGTGTGCAGTCGTGGGTCAGCAGAGTGAAGAGGAGGGAGCTCAGCACACATCCTTGGGGGGCCCCTGTGTTCAGTGTGATGGTGCTGGATGTGTTAATGCCGACCCGTACTGCCTGAGGTCTTCCAGTCAGAAAGTCCAACAACCAGTTGCACAGAGAGGTGTTGAGCCCCAGCTGGGCCAATTTGTGAGTGAGCTGCTGAGGGATGATTGTGTTGAATGCTGAACTGAAGTCTATGAACAGCATCCTGACATATGAGTCTTTTTTGTCCAGATGTGTGAGGGCTGGGTGGAGGGCAGTGGCGATGGCATCATCGGTCGAGCGGTTGGACCTATATGCAAACTGGAAGGGGTCCAAGGAGGGGGGGATGACAGACTTGATGTGTTGCATGACTAGCCGTTCAAACACTTCATTGGAATAGGAGTGAGTGCTACTGGACGGTAGTCGTTGAAGCAGGATGGAGATGACTTCTTCGGGACTGGAATGATGGTGGTAGCTTTGAAGCATGTAGGGACAACAGCCTGATTTAGTGAGATGTTGAAGATGTCTGTGAAGACATCAGTGAGTTCCACTGCACAGTCTCTCAGTACACGCCCAGGAATGTTGTCAGGACCTGGAGCTTTGCGTGCATTGATCCTGCTGAGGGATCTCCTCACGCTGTCCGAGGACAGCGTCATCACCTGGTCGCCGGGAGGAGGTGGAGTCTTCTGTGCAGTGGTGCTGTTTTGTGCCTCAAAGCGAGCAAAGAAGGCATTCAGCTCGTTCAGCAGGGGGATGGTGCTGTCACAGGTCTGTGGTGGGGGCTTGTAGTCCGTAATGGTCTGTATTCCCTGCCACAGGCTCCGAGTGTCTCTGCTGTCGCTGAAGCGATGGGCTATCCTCCTGGAGTACTGTCTCTTGGCCTCTCTGATGCCTCGGGATAGGTTGGCCCTAGCTGTCCTCAGGCCCTCCTCATCTCCAGCTCTAAAGGCAGCGTTCCGAGCATTCAGAAGTCTGTAGACCTCCCCTGTCAGCCACGGCTTCTGGTTGGCCCGGACAGTGATAGTCTTTGTGACCGTTACATCATCAATGCACTTGGTGATGTAGGCAGTGACAGTCTCAGTGTATTCATGGAGGTCTGTAGTATTGTTGTATGTGGCAGCCTGCTTGAACATATTCCAGTCAGTGGTGTCGAAACAGTCCTGAAGTGCCTCTGACGACCCTTCCGGCCACACTTGAATCTGTTTGTGTGTCGGTTTGATGACTTTAACGAGCGGTCTGTGTGCAGGCATTAGCATGACAGTGATGTGGTCTGAGGCTCCGAGATGGGGGAGGGGGAGGGCCTTGTATGCTCCTCTCTGGGTGGTGTAAACAAGGTCCAGCGTGTTTTTTCCCCTTATAGGGAAGTCAACATGCTGGTATATTTTCGGGAACACACTCTTTAAGTCTGCGTGATTAAAGTCTCCAGCCAAGATGAGAAAAGCATCTTGAAAGTGATGATGAAGGACAAGTTAAAGGAACACACCGAGTATGCATTGAGGGAGTTATGACTATGAATAGTCCTGTAGCAAGTAGAACCAGGCAGAAACAGACGGTACAACGCAGCCAGTCTGAGGCTAGTGGGAGGTATAGTGCACAACCTGAGGCTATTGGGGAGGCAAGTGGGGGATGTAGCCCCCAGCTTCAAAGACAGAATGAGCAGGGAAACCACTATACCCCTCATCACCAACTATGCTCAGGCGGTGAGGGTGCATCAGAGGCATATGTTATGCCATTAGTGGCAGGGACTCAAGGCCCCAAATACCAGCCCTGGAGCCATAGTGATATGACTGCAGTATTAGCAAAGCTGCCACCAATCACTTCAGGGGGAGGGCGATGGTTGAATAAATTAATGGCCTTATGCCATGGAACCACGTTGGCTGTGGGAGATTTGAGGTGTCTTTTGGGCCAAATTTTTACTGTTTCTCAGATGAGGGCTTTTGAGGAAGATGCAGGCATGTCAAACACACAAAATAATCTCCCATACACAGCAGTCTGCACAAGTGTGGGGTCAACTTTGAGAAAACAATTTCCCACACCTCTAACTACATACCAAAACATTAAATTCCATATAAAACCAGGTGAGGCTGGAGCAGGTTATTATTTCAGATGTGCTGCAGAATGGGAACAAATGGTTGAGGAAAACAGTTTGAATAATCCTATAACACGTGATATTTTCAGATCAGCAGTGATGTCAGGGGCCCCCAATGGTGTAAAGCAGGCCATGGAAGGTAACCCAGATATACCTGGGGCAACTAATGAAGTATGGGAAAGACATTTGGTATTCCACATTGATAGGACAGTAGATAAGCTCAACAAGGAAGAGGAGGATGTAGAGAAGCTGAAAAATCAGCTGCTTAAATTACAATTAGATCAAGCTAGAAACAATGGTCCAAAGAAAACTAAACAAATGTCCCAGCAGTCTGTGAGTGACCTACCTACCCCATCAGTCATTCCCCCATATTTTGGGTATGATCAGGGAGAAACCAACCATCCAACAGGGCAACAGGGGGGTAATTGGGGAGGTAATAGAGGACAGCTGGGAGGGAATATGGGTTTTAGAGGTGGACGAGGCAGAGGTGGGGGCCAGCAGAGAGGTGCTTGTTTTGTGTGTGGTAGCAGTGAACACTGGAGGAATGAATGCCCCTCACAGCAAGGGGGCGGCCAATTTTCAGGGCCACCTGCGAGGGGATGGGGTCCTTTTAGGGGCGGTCCTGGTGGTCGTAGCAGGGGACCATACACCTCACGATACTCGGGGCAACGACACCCGTCTCCAGCCAACCTACAGGCGCCCATGCACCCAACATGGGGCCCGGAGGGAGACGCGGGGGATTGTTGAAGGGGCCCACAGAGGACCACCATGAGGGGAATGGCTGAACCCCTCATGGAAATAGTGGTTGACAACAAACCACTAATGGCCCTGGTAGACACTGGGGCCACATACTCTACTGTGACAAGAGGCACAATCACAGATAAAGATCTAAGTGATAAAACAGTGGGAGTAATGGGTTTCTCTGGTGGGTTGAACATTGGCCTATGACAAAACAATTGACTGTCCAGGTGGCGAATCAAAGCTTACCGCACTCATTTCTATGCTCCTCTAATGCTCCCGTACCTCTGCTAGGAAGAGATTTACTCATAAAATTAGGGGCCAGCATTTTATGTTCACCACAAGGGGTAATAGTAACGTTTCCAGATGGCACACAGGTTGATTGTTCACAGATTGCCCCCACAGGTTGCAGACAGAATGTTTTGTTGGGGGGACCATTAAAAGAAGCAGCTGACATTTATTGGGTCGAATTAGACATTTTACCATCCCTAATGAGTGTAGTAACCCTATATAACAACCACAGACCATGGATTATGGATCTAGATGTTTACCTACCACCAATTGACCCATTGCACTGTACATTGTTTTATGACAGACATGACACAGTTATGTACCAAGACATGTTTAACAGCATAGAAGGGGATAGGTGGCGTCTTACAGGAGAGGGCCTATTTATAGGGAAGGAGGGAGTTGTAGCCCCTATTCTGTTAACTCCAGAACAGCTAAAATGGTATGAAATGACTGATACATCCGCCCCACACATCTCCATGGCATTACATCCAGGCCATGAAGCAAGGGAGTTAGGAGGTATGACTAAAAGATTAAGGGCTGTAACTGATTGGGAGCCCACTGACATCAACATGGTTTTGTATTCCCATACTGCTAAGGCTTATTGGATTGCAGGAAGGACTGAGGACATGGGGTCACTCACTCACAACCAAATTTCTAGATGTCATGGGAGGGAACAGACAGATAGCCCAGGAGCTGAGCAGTTGATTGCAAAACAGCCACCTGACCTGTGGTCACAAGGTCCAACGGACGTTGGCCTGTGTAATATTGCACCTGTCACATTTGACTTATCATCTAATGAACCAATATGGGTATCTCAATACCATAATAAACCAGAGGCGGATGAGGGTATTGCATCAACTGTTCAGGGACTCCTAGAAAGAGGAGTTATTACCCCATGGAAATCTCCATGGAATACTCCTATTTTTCCTGTACAAAAACCAGGTACTAACAAATACAGACTGGTACATGACCTCAGACGAATCAATAGTATGGTGGTGACTCCAACATTGGCAGTCCCCAACCCATACATTACAGTCTCAAATTTGACCCCAGCACACCAGTGGTTTACATGCATTGATCTGGCAAACGCATTTTTCTGTATACCCTTATCGGAGGAATGTAAGTCATGTCTGGCCTTTACCTACAGAGGTCGCCAGTACTCATATAACAGATTGCCACAAGGCTTCATCCTGTCACCAGGAATTTTTAATCAGGTATTAAAAGAACAATTGATGAAATGCACGCTTCCTCCAGACTGTGTGCTGATAATGTATGTTGATGACTTGCTGCTTGCTGCCACCACAAATGAAGGGTGTTTACAGGCAACAGACCTGATCCTACAGCAGCTGTACGCATCAGGGTTCAAAGTCAGTAAAGAAAAATTACAAGTAAGCAGGCCATCAGTGGCGTTTATGGGAAGATTAATAACAGCACAGGGCTCTACACTCTCCCCCAGCCAACGTAATAGCATTTTATCACATCCTAAACCAGTAACAGTGAAGGACATGCTGTCTTTCCTTGGCCTCACAGGCTTCAGCAGAAATTACATCCCTATGTATGTAGCGCTGACCACGCCCTTAAGGCAGCTTGTGAAGGAACCTGGAGTAAAAAATCTACAGGCAGAGTTGACATGGACCCCTGAGGCAGAACAAGCTTTCATTGCCTTGAAAAAAGAAATGGCTCACGCAGCCCATTTAAATTGTGCAGATTACTCTCTAGGGTTTTTTCTAGATGTATCTGAGACAGGAAACAGTGCACATGGAGTCCTATTTCAAAAACAGACAGGGACCAGAAGGGTTTTGACATATGTCAGTGTGCTGCTGGATGGAATCGAGCAACGTCAGCCCACATGTGCCAGGTTTGCAGCAGGCCTAGCCAAAATAATTGAGAAAACATCACACATAGTCATGGGTCATCAGGTAACTGTCCTCACCACCCATTCAGTCATGTCATTTGTAAACTCAGCTACATTCACGTTCTCACCATTGAGACAAAGACGATTGGCTAAATGTCTGGCAGCACCTAATGTTACTTACACACATGAGGGTGTCAATATGGCTGATTTACTGACAGATGGTTTGCCACATGACTGTGCACCCATCACCGAATTGGCCTGCAGGGTGAGACAAAACCTCACTGCATCACAATTAACAGATGACCCAAACAATCTAACATTGTTCACTGACGGTTGTTGTTACAGATCAGACAATGGCACACTGACATCCGCTTTCTCAGTGGTTCAACAAACAGATCAGGGGTTTCTCACAGTGAAAGCAGCGAAGCTGCAGGGAAAGCAATCAGCACAGCGAGCAGAATTGATAGCAGTGACTGAAGCATTGAAATTTGCAGGGACAAACAGAGTAAACATATACACTGATTCGGCATATGTGGTTACTGCAGTACATGTGGAACTTCCAGTTTGGCGTAGAGCTGGTTTTGTCACAGCATCTGGCAGACCACTCACCCATGAAAGTGAAATCAGGTTGCTGTTGGAAGCACTACTGATTCCTGAAGCTGTGGCTGTAATAAAATGTCAAGGCCACTCAAAAGGTGATTCAGTTGTCTCACGTGGTAACGATGCTGCAGATGCAGCAGCTAAATTAGCTGCTGGATACAAGATGCAAATGATGGTACAGACTCACCAGCTGGTTGATAACTTGTTACCTTCATTTAGCAGAGAATATCTGGTTGCAGAACATGACAAATGTGCACCAGAAGAAAAATCTGTCTGGGCAGAACATGGTGCATTAAGGGCCACAGATGGCCTCTGGCAGGCACCAGATGGTAGACCAGCATTGCCAGCGGTACTCACCACATCTGTGTTCAGACAAGTCCATGGTCCAGCACATGTAGGGTCCAAACAAATGATGTCAGCATTAAAACCATGGTGGCATCCATTTTTATCGGCCATGGTGTCAAACTTCGTCCTGACATGTGACATTTGCCAGGCCCACAATGTCAAGCCGACTCTAAAACAACTGCAGGGTACATTCTCACCTGTTTATGGCCCTGGGGAAGAAATAGTGGTTGACTACACAGACATGATTACCAAGGTCCAGGGTAAGCAATACATGTTGGTCATTGTTGATTCTTTCACTGGATGGCCTGAGGCCTATCCAACTGGCCGTGAAGACAGCACCTCAGTGATCAAATGTCTCATTAATCATTACATTCCCCACCATGGTTTTCCCAGACGCATCAGGTCAGATAACGGCACTCATTTTAAGAATGAGAATTTGAGAATGGTAGAACAATCTCTGGGACTGACACATGCCTTTGGGGCAGTCTACCACCCCCAATCACAAGGCAAGGTGGAACGTATGAACCTTACGTTGAAATAAAAATTGGCTAAAATCTGTGCACAGACCAAATTGACCTGGTTATCTGCCCTTCCATTGGCATTAATGTCTGTACGTTCCTCTGTTAACAGGATTTCTGGTTTTACACCTTTTGAGTTGCTTACAGGTCGTTCGTTCCCTGGACCTTCAACACCGCTGAGACCAGATCACATCACACCTTTATCACACTGTGTGTATTTTGACAAACTAACTGCTCTGATTAAACAATTTTCCCAGCAGGTCACCCCTGACACTAAACCAGAACCAATTCCAGCGCCAACCGAGTGGGTTAGACTGAAGAAGTTTCGCAGGAAATGGAACGAAGCCAGATGGTCTGATCCCCTGAAAGTGACTGCACGGACCTCACACTGTGTCCGCCTAGCAGGAAAAGGCGACACCTGGTATCATTTGTCTGCTTGTACTCCGTGTGACCCCCCTAACAGGTCTCTAACACAGACTGCAGTGGACCTGAAGACTCAGGTCCAAGAGAGGGAGGGTGAGGAGCTGCCAGGTGAGGGTGAGCTGCTGCCATACCCAATACCAGAAATACTACACAGGAAAGGTGATATTTTTTCAAGCCCACAACTAGAACCTTTGGCACATTGTGTGAGTGCAGATTGTGCATATGGTGCAGGCATTGCAGTGACATTCAAAGACAAGTATGGGGTGGAGAAAGTGAGACAGCAAAACAAAAAACCTGGTGAATGTGCAGTCACACATGAGGAAGACGGCAGAACAATTTTTCATTTAATCACAAAAAGAAAGTGTACTGATCTCCCCACATATGAAGATTTCACTAACAGTTTAAAACACATGAGAGATTGGTGTATCAAACAGAGAGTGAAAAGTGTTTCTGTACCCCGGCTGGGGTGTGGTCTGGACAAACTAGATTTCCAAAGAGTACAGAATATTTTGAGAAAAGCCTTTGAAGGCGTTGATATTGTTATAACCATATATTCACGATAAAATAGTATAGAGATAAGATAGGTAATCTTAAACTACCTATGTGTGTGTGATGTGTTAAAAAGTTTTGATTTTTTCCCTTTTAATTGTTCATTGCTTATTAATAACAATGTTGTGTTTAAAGAAGATGCTGAGAAATAGGCCGTGGGAAAATTGGCCGTGTATGGGTTTCCTCCTCATCATTGCCATCACTATAGTGGGTATACTTTTTGGAGGTAAAAAATTGCAAGGAAAAAGTAATGTAATCGCTTAATAGTGGCAGCAATAGAGAAAAAAGACACCTCACCCCCGCCTTACAGTATGCCACTGCTATCAGTAGACCAGAACCACGAGAGTGACGATGATGAAGAGGAAAATGATGAGTGACCTCTTTCAGAGGTCAAGAGAGGGATTGAGGGATTTACATTTTTCTAACTCATAGTAGTTATATTATACTATGAATATAATCAATATGTGATGATTTTTATGGGATTGTTTATTAAAGTTTAATTACAGTGCTTGCTGGGAGTATAATGCTATGAGCTGTAACTGATGTGTTTTTTGGTACATTGTGGAATTGGGTGTGTGTGTGTAAGTAGCCTTGTGTGCAGAGAAAAACCACAGAGGGGCAGTTTGAAGAAGCTACAAGCACATAGAAAACAAAGAAGTACACACTGTGAGAACATTCTGTACCAAGGTGAAGTGGGAAAAATACCCCCACACACATACATAACAGTTGAGTGTTTGGTATCAGTTGATAAGGGAGCAGAAACTGAAGGGGGGAGAGAGTCACATGTTGTTTTGCAGGACCCAAAGGGAACAAAGGGAGGAGAATGTTGGTTGAAGGAGCGTTGGACGGTTCTGGCGGCCAACGAGAAGATGACACACACGTCGACACATATCTATAAATACTCTGTGAAATATTTTCCTGTGGTTGCTTCTTTGTAAGACTCTTGTCTGAGAAACAACCCAGCTGAATTTTGATGACTTCTGATTAATAAACTTCAATACCTTTTTGACATGAGCAAGCCTTCCTTCGATTTTTGATCACGCAGGACGATTTGAAGTCCAACAGTTAACAGACTGACAATTAGTATAAATACACTAGCGCCGTTAGCATCACGCGCTAGCTGCTTTCTAACTAACGAGCAAAGAGCCTACAGGACACTCACGAACAACCTCTCAGAGAAACGGTTTAACAGCAGCATAACTTACCTTTCATTTAATGGTTGTCTCAAACAGGTCCACAGCATGTGTCTTCGCTTCAGGTGCAGATTCGGTCAGGTCCAACCCGGAGGTTACAAAACGTCACACTCGCTCTGATTAGAGCATGTGTAAACGGGATTTATAATATTTATAATAATAGTAATATGTATTTAAATAACATTATATAAGCCTTGGTGTTAACTTTACAGTTAGGATTAACGTTACATTAATAGCATTACATTAAATGTTCTATTTTAAACAGACTGATTGCAGCTTTCAAGTCAGTTTCATACTTTATAATATGAAATTTAAGGAATACGTTTAGTTGCAGGATCACTATGCACTTATATATTCATATACAATCAATTAATTCTAGAAAATAATGTTTAAATAATTATTACACTGCATTAACTCACTTGTTTGAAGGAACATAGCGGCAGAATGTAGCCCCGCCCACCGGCGCCATCTTGCTTTCGCGATTAGCCAATCAGCGGCCTCCAAACTTACACAAGTGTAAAATATGCAAATTTTTGATGACGCATTTGTAGTACCGGATCCGGGCTGCAGGGACGCACTCTCGAGCTCAGAGGATACACTGTGTATAGTAAAATTTCAGGGTTTTGTGGTTTGTAAAGACATGGCGCGAAACTTTCGAGAGGGAGCTTCTGGGACATAAAGAAAGGCATCTACACTGTCGGAATTATAAGGACATGGTTCCTGTCTTCATAAACCCAAATGTCCCTGTAATGCTGGTGCGTATTCAGGTCAAAAGTCCTCTTAAACCACAAAAACCAACACACACACACACACACAAACATGGACATAAACACCCTATACACGGTTAAATATTTAGACTTTTATGATGTCTCATACAAAACTTTTTACAAATAAAGAACTTTCTTAGAATCACACTGAATATATCTACAAGATGACGAAAAGAAGTATGATTAAACAATGATATAACTATTGTTTAACAAATATCATTCTAACAAAATGTAAAACCTAAAACCATGAATCTCTAACCTAACTAATCTTTACAGATTAGACTTTCTTTCTCACTTAATAAACTGAGTTATTAACCGTAAGGGGGTTAAATGCAGCATGTTTTATTGCATTAAAATAAAAACAACAACTGATCTATATAGGTTTATTCGACTGAGGTTTGATAAAATAACTGATGTAAGCAACATGCAAATATTCGACAAGGTTTATCAAACTGGCGTGTCTGGTGATTTGCGTCGTTGTACATATCTCGCCGATACAGATATGTTAAGATGTTTAACATCTGTAAAAAATAGTCTAAAAAGTCATCTTTTTTAGCTTTCACATAGGAGCCATGTCCACACTCGACGGTTTTGTGGAACAGAGTCCTGAGACAAATGAAAATAAAATGTGTGAAAGACTGATGACAGGAAGAGCGACAGACTAAAAGCTTCAGATTTATTAAAACAATCGAGCGTGTGCATTTTCTCTCTTGAATATGTATGTATACAGTAGCCTAACCATCGAGTACACGAATCTGTATAATACATATCTGCATAACGCAGTGATTCTATCAAATGAATCATTCATTTTAAAGTCAGATTTGATTTCTCTTCAAAACACAATAAAACTTTTTAAAAATGTTAAAACTTTCTTACGACTTTTTAATTCTGTTGAATGTAGCGAATGTTAAATATAGGGTTATGTTTTTAAGTCGGGATGTTTGCACGTTAATCACATCTTTAACCTAAAACATTTTTCATTTAAACTCTCTCACAAACTGCCAACAACATCTTTAACCTGGTTTTATCATTCGGCTGTAGCTGAAACTCTATAACGCGTTCAATTTATGCATCAATGCAGCTATAGATACTGGAAGAGCTCATTGAGCTGCTTAACTGTAAAAAATGTAAACAATGACGCGTAAAACTAGATCGACAGACCGAGTGTACGCTCCTAAAACAAGCCTGGAACCATTTCGAACCATTCTAACACTAAGTGCGTCTGCGGCAGAAAATGTGTTATAGCACAACAGTAAAACTCTGGATGTGCGAACGACCAAATAACTACAAGTCCTACTTATAGTTTACGATGAAACTAGAAAATATACGTGTGACCTAAGTGTTTAAAAATACAGGACACGTGCAGTTAGATGAAGACACTCAGAGTTGGCTAACACAACGAAACATGTCGTGAAGCAAACGTATAACACGACAAGCGTTCTCCAGGACTGACTGACTGACTTTTTCTCTTAAGATTTGATTTCAAGAACACACACACACACACGCACACACACACACACACACACACACAACCAAATTGTTACGCTATTTCACGAAATGACGCAACAACGGGATGGTCAATTTCGACATATACACGTCAAGTCTGTTTACCATAAGTATGTTCTTCTTATACATTTTTAACAATTATTTTAACAAATATTTTCGTTTTCACAAAGATACAAACGCTGTCGTACAAATGTTGCAGGCCTTTCAGGTCAACGAACTACAATATCCAGCATATACATCAGACTACAAACATGGTTGCCACGGATCCATATCCAAAACGGTCTATACGCGACAGATCTCTAAATCGTCAGACTTCTGGTTATACGTACGTTCGGATACCCTATATAGAAAGACTCGTATTACCAACGCTTTTTACAAGTATACGCTTCTTTCGCCTCGCGATGTTACAAACCCCATTTTTGCGAGATCTACACGTCTGTAGAAAGAATTAACAGGTCTTATAAAATCATTGATTCGACTTAACAACTTTAAAACACAATCCGCACGAACGATAAATCAGACGCTCTTAAAATCGATAGTGCACAAAACTTGTGTAAAAGGGCGGATGATCGCAGGAAAACAATTTAACAAAAACAATTTAAGTGTGCTACACACAGGTGAGTGTGGCCTGCACAAGCCAGCTGTAGTAACACACGCGCCTCTACTCGCACTTTCACATGCTACTGTGTGTACATAACCCCACAAAAGACTGATTGTAATATACGACTGATATATGTGTTTACAGGCCCGTGCACCGCAAATCACCCTACACTGTTCCCCAGCCAGCTGCTTGAATGTTTCTCTTTTTGCACATGTACAGTATTTGAGTCATCTACACAGTTGTGCAGTTTGTATTTTTTGTTTTATTTATAGGTAACCATTTTTATATATATATATATATATATATATAGCATCTGTATAGTCAAAGCTGGCAGTAGGTTAGTTGTGTATAAGTTTATACTGTTTTACTTTGTGTTGTATATCTGTATTCATGTAACACCGTGGTCCAGTGTGGCACAACATCTCGTCCCGCTGTATGTCCACAGATGTAGAGGGATGACAATAAAGATAGGACGTATGTCAGTGTATGTCAAGATAGTGACATACACTTGACTTGGCGACACATTAACGTGATATTTCGGGGGTCGTGTCTTACACAGTTGTGTGTTACTTAACGTTTTTATGAAGTTTTAATATAAAAGATAACAAGTCTGTTACCAATTTAGATGCGTTTATTATGAAATCACACAAAGAACCACGGAAGAACGTACTGTTTGCTAACACGGAATTATTTAAAATAATACTCTGTGCTCATTTAACCGGTATATTTACAGTATGTTGAACGTAATACAGTTAAACAGGAGCATTCAAACATTAAAAACCTATTAAACAGTCGTTTCAATACAAATATAATTTATCAAATACTATTAAACTATTGAATTTCGCACTCCTTAAAACACTTTATTCAATCAAAAACCTGTCCCAAAAGACAGACGGACAAATCTTCAACGATTACTGAGACGGACGGAGTTTATGCAAAAGACAAAATAATTATTCTTCATCACAATAACATACCCGTTCCGATAAATTTGATAACTTACTGCAGATTTTCTCAATATTCTTTATCCTAGTTATTGTTCTCCTCTTATTCATAACCCCCCCCACATGAGTTAAATAAAATTCAACAGCTTACAAATTCTCTAAGTGAAGACATAAAATCTGATGTTTTATATACAGACTTGTCTGATAATTTTCCGATATATCGTTATTCTATAATTAGGGTCAACAGGATGAAACTCTCAAAAGAAATACGGCAAAATAAGTGTTTTTATCGATCGATTAAATGACGGCTCCTCTACATGACATTGGTTAAGATTAAACAAATGACATCTATTTTGGGACGTCTTTCCGGTCTGCCTACGATACATGCGTTTAGAAGACAAACCGTGCGTGAAAAGCGGGTGTTTGTGTTTTTTTCTGTTGCCTTTACAACTAGTAGGCCTACGCTTCAGACTTTTATAACTATTACACTTAAAGCGACCCATTTCACAACAACGCGTACATAGATACGCATTTTCTTTTGCGTATGTCTCTAAACAACGGTTAGGTAAATGACTTGCGGTTGTTACGTCATTTTTAGGGGAAAAGGTGGGACGGATTCATATATTTTTATTCCGTCCACACAAATGCTCTGGCACCGACTGTCTTTTAGGCCTGACCTAGAAAACAGACGTCTTAATATTTTGTTCTTCTTTTTATGAAAACAAGCTCAGCTGCGGTATACCGACACGTTTTAACACGTCGTGAATTCCGATAGTTTGTTAGCAAACGCAACTGTTTATTACTGAGATGTCACATCAGAGCCGCGTTCTAGTTTATATATTTAAACTACTTACATGTTTATATTTTTAACTTAGTTGCATCTTTAACGGTGCTACCGTTCTACGCCTCGTCACACCGTCGTGAGATACTATAAACAATAAAAAATACGTTAACTCACGCTTTGAAAGCAGAACCGTTTTACATGTTTCCGTGACTTTGTTAGCTCTTTCTGTTTGAATTTGTGTACCGCAGTTTTTGCCATCCTTATCTTATTTTCACACCTAATTGTAATTGTTAGGCCTTGGCGTTATAGGCGTTTAAAAAACTAGGTCTCCTAGATTTTGGCGTCTCGTTAACGGGCCTTTTTGTTCTTATAAGTCAATAATTATGTCAATTGGTTGATTTAATAAAATATTGCTTTAAATCTCGTCTTCATTCGAGACATTTACGTTACATTATTATATTATGGGGGATATGAGATACAAGATCGTTTTTATTAAATGTTAATTATTATAAAAAAAAATTGTTTATTATCAAACAAAAAACTTATCTTAGGCGTGACCATTGTTTATGACTTCCTGGCAACGTCACGCAACAGGTTGAGGGCGGGCCCAAATGCTAAAAGTGGCGTTGACTGGGCGGATTGCATGGCGGTGTGCCGGCTTCCTCGTCCCGGGTTTCGGCACCAGTGTAGCAAGGTTCGGGGTTCAAGGAAGGAGGACGAGGAAGTCAGGGGTGACGAGCCACAAACGGGTGTTTAATCACACAAATAAAAATCACAAAAACGTAAATAAAGCCGGGGCTGTCTCTTCTTCGTGGGTTCGGCTCTCCGTCTTCTTCGGTGCTGCTCTCTCTCGCTGTCTGTGCTCACGATCGCCCTCTCTCTCCCATTCCCTAGGACTGCGGGCCTTTTCTAGTCTCTTCGACAATCACTGGAATTAGACACAGGTGTTAGTCATCATTCACTTGCCAATCGTTTCACCGCTCGTCTCCGAACCCGCTCCCCCCCTCGCGCGTTCCGCCTTCCCACGCTCCCCTTGCCACACACACATATATATGTTATTAGATTAAAAGTGGGCATTAATCATTTAATAAACGAATAACAATCAGGCTTTCTTAAAGGAAGATCTATTCATACTAATATAAGATTGGTGGTGGATTTGGTGGAGTACAGTCACTTGATAGAGGATGATGGATTTATTTTATTTTAGATTTCAAAAAGGCCTTTGATATGATAGAGCATGCTTTTCTTTTTAAATCCTTTGAACTTTTGGGTTTTAGTGAACAGTTTATCAGTGTTATAAAAATTATTTACAGAGACATGAATAGTTCAGTTTCTCTCCCTTTTGGTACCACTCAAATATTTCAGATTGGCCGTGGAATAAGGCAAGGATGCCAGCTGTCCCCTCTTTTATTTATTTTAGCTGTAGATATGTTGTCCAATCTGTTTAGTCATGACTTATCTGTGAATAAATAAACAAATACATTTGGGAAAACCTTAGCAATCATTAAATTAGCAGATGACACTACATTATTTTTATAAAACAAAGACCAAATTCCTCTGGCTATCTCTCTAGTCAATTACTTCTGCAAAGCTTCAAGCCTTCAACTAAATTTTAATGTGAACCTTTGGCCCTACACCCCATTCAAGAGGTATCCTTGCATAACATTCCAGTTAAAGAGACCGTAAAATATCTAGGCATTTCTATTTCCAGAGATTTGAAGATTAGTATGAAAGAAAATTTTGAAAATAAAATGCATAAAGCCGGTGGTATCTTGAATTGCTGGTTGCAAAGAGACATATTAATTTTCGGGAGGATTCTTCTATCTAAAGATGAATACTTATCTAGCTTATCTTATCTAGATTTATCCAGCTTTTGCTTTAGCTCCCTCTTCAGGTATTATAAAAACAAGCAATCAAAAAAATGTACGACTTTATTTGGAGGCACAAAACTCATTATATTAGAAAATCTGATATTATTAAAGTGTATGAAGAAGGTGGTCTGAATATAATTGAATTTGAGAGCATGAATATTTTGTTAAAACTTAAGTGGCTTCAAATGTTTTTAGGTAATACTGAGAGCTTCTGGTATGCTGTGCCTTCAGCTCTGTTTTGTAAATTGGGTGGTATCTGCTTTCTTCTCAAATGTGACTTTGATTTACCCAAACTTCCATTGAAACTATCAGCATTCCACCATCAAGTCTATATTTACTATATTTTACTATATTTGGAAATTGGCGCATACACAAAATGTTACACCTCACAATACTCTTATCTGGAATAACAAGTACATTCTAAATAGAAACAAATCCTTATTTTATGAGGACTGGGTAAATATACATATTTGGTCAGTTTTGGATCTAATGGATGAGAGTGGTAATATGTTAGACTACAATTCATTCACTTTAAAACACGGATTTGCCTGTCATCCAAAACAGTTATTCACCGTTATTAATGCAATACCTTTGGTTATAAAAATGTTAATATGTTGCCTTTCCTACTCAAAAATGACTGCGGTCATTCCTTTGTTATATGTTGGTGATATTGAAATAGAGAATAAACTCTGCACTAACAAATATATAAGACAATGTATCATCCAGTCACGCTACCCTTGTCAAATATTAAGAAATAAACTAGATCAAAAAGTTTGTGAACAAACTTTGAAGTTGGCTTAAGAAAGACTGACCTATTATATAAGTAGTTTTAAAAGCAAGCAGTTTGAAGGTATTCATTTGAAGAAATACGAAGTTTAAATAAACAAGATAGACAGACAGATAGATAGATAGATGGTAGATAGATACTTAGATAAATAGATAGAGTTAGTAGACAGATAGAGAGATAGATGCTAAGGACCTCAGAGTGGTTGCTAGGCTATTATACGTAAGTGAAAGCTATAAATACTATAATTATGTTTATTATAAAGCTTCTGTTATATTCCCATGTCATTATTGAGTCATACACACATTCTTGCCCAACCTCTATTTGCGAACATGTTGCTATGGTGTGTGTCTGCAGTTTCAAAATGCGGTGCAATGCTTTGTTTTTGCTAACAATGCTAATACTAACACGAGTCAACGCAATTACATTAGGTGTGTTCAACTTGAAGCAGTGCTGCACATCAAAGTACAGCGAGAGCGATTCGAATGCATGCACAGCCGTCTGTTCTCTATAGCTGTGGGTACTCAACAAGTGGCCCGCATTGGGCCCATCTGCATTAATTGTAATTCATTTTTATCATAACATGATTCTACTCCACAACATCAGTCAAGTGTTTGAAATAACTTCATCTTGAAAGCTGATGTGCGGGTTTCATCACAGAATGAGGCAGAGATCATATATTATATACGGTAATCAAGGATATAATGATTAGCTTTAAAATATAAATAACTTTAATAATATGAAAATACCAGCGATGTCTTGAAGAAGATAAACCATATATTGTCGCGTCATATGTTTACTGTTATGTTGGATATTTAAATAAATAGCCAGACCGCAAACAGATTCAATCACCCACGAAATCTTGTTCATAAATTACAGGATTCATATGTCTATTAAAGCCATAATCACACTGTGACGTTCAAATATGTTGCCGCTGACCAGAGAGAGCAGTTTATGTATATGAACCTTTACGAAGTATTTTGTATCATTATTTCTGTTACAGATATTCAAATAATCACAAAAGTACTGGAATAAAAGGTTAGTTCGGATACAAACACTACTACAGAAGCGATCAAAAAAGTGACCATGCTTCAAATAAAGATTGTATCAATTACAAAGTATTGTCAGCAGGTGGAAACAAGTGACTTAAAATGAGATTTGTTCAAAAACGTTGATTCAGGAATGAAACAAGTGAAGTCTTTATGAGCAAGTTATGTATCATTTGTTTCAACTTTTTTATAAATTCATTGAATATTGTATTTATAAATAGACTGCAGCTATTTTTAATAGAAACTCTAGTAAATTACATGTTATTTTGTTTAGTTGTCTTTTTTTCAGAATCATGGTGGGAGAACGGGGATATCCATTTTAAAAAGAAACTATTGATACAATATAGTTCATATAAATATGAAGATTTCTAAAGAAATTTGTGAAAAATATTTGCTCAAGAATGTTTGGAGTTTTAGCATCAATATAGCAAAACAAATGTTTTACTCTTAAAAAAATTATAAATCAGTAAATCTGAGAATATTGTCGGTCTGCACGGCGCTGCTTCAACTCTACCTGTTTCAACCTGTTTTTCTGACTTCTCTAGTTATTCCCAGCCTTGACATCCGACCTCTGAGGTAAATCGACCGCAACATTCATTGTTATTTTTGGTCTGTCTGTAGCTTAAATACTTCAACTCTAAATACTTTAGGTTTCTACAGCATTAAGGCTTTATCTATAAATGTATGTGTGGTGGGGAAGTATGAAATGATCAGACTTAGTAATTATGCAACGCAATTAGGAACTTATTTAGAACTAAGAATTACACAAATACATCATCTGCAATCATGCAAAGTATTAAAGTGTTTCTAAGAAGAACAAATTAGAAATTAAACATTTTAAACTATGGACAAAATTATTGAACAATACGCAATATAAAGTTAAACATTACTTACAGAAATATAAGAAGGTTGAATTTATGAAGTTATTTAGTGAATTCTTTCAAGTTAAGCTATTTAGATTAAATTACAGAAAAGTAAAAAAAACATGGGAAAACAGTAAAAAAACAACAAACTGAACCAATGTCTTTTTTCCAAAGTGGATCGAGGAATTGCATGCTCTCAGCTGGGTCCAGGGATTCAATGTCTCCATCTAGTGATTCCCCATTCTGACGGGATCTAGGGATACCTCATCCTGAAGTAGATTCAACGATTCCTTGATTTAACAAGTCGTCAAGGTCACCTGGATAGAAATGGGCTGGGACAACAGTCGTCCAGCTTACTGTCGAGAGGGATGAGCTTGGCATTTTTTTCCTGACACCCCGATTATCTCAAGCTCTTCCTCCTGGATATGCCGGTCAATAATCTGGAAAAGAATAAAAACAATTCACATGTAGGGTAAAGGTTAGTGTTATGGAAACAATTCCATATTCTTATTCTTAAGCCACTAGTATTTTCACTAGCCAAAAATGGTTTAAAATCAGTTATTATTTCTATATTTTGCTGTAGTGTGTCAGTAAGAAATGTCACTTTACATTTCTAAATTTGTCTGAAATGACATGAAGAAACAGAACAAACTGAGACAGACTAAATCCAGAAGAACTATCGCAACATCTCCAAGATGCTTCAATAAAGCTACCTGCAAAGCTACAGTTCTGTTAAAGTTTTAGGCACTTGTGTAAAATGCTGTAAAATAAGGATGCTGTCATAAATAGATTTTCTTTATCAATTAACTTCTATTAACTAAATTAAATCATCATTTGGTGTGAGCATCCTTTGGGTTTTCAATTCCAGCCATAGGGGACCCTTGCTCTGCACATTTTACATGTCTCCCTTATTTAACACACCTGATTGAGATCATCAGCTCATTATTTAAATTCATGGATCTCTCTCCGAATTAGCTATGTACTGACTTTTTTATCTGGTGAAAATACTAGTGGCTTTAAGCCGAAACACACTGTACAATTTTAGCAATCCTATAAGATCACTGCATGTCACACTAGGGATGCAGCGATTAACCAGTTTTACAATTAACCGCGCTTTAAAACGTCACGGTTAATTAATCGTAAAGCCTCCGCTACACCGAGTGTTTCTGTTGCACGGAACGGGACTGTTGAAGCTTACGCAAAACAAAGTTACACTAGCGGCGGTGCACCATCTTAAAATGACATGCTTATCAGAGACACGGAGGCTACCACACGCATTAGAATAACTATGACAGAGGAACCAAACAGCAATCCTTTATTTCCACCAGAGAATGTCTGAAGTTGATAGTGTGGGACCATTTTAGGTGTGCCAAGAATGACCAGGGCGTCATTTAAAAATTGCCGTAAAAATAGCAGTTAAAGAGTGTACATAAGGGATAATGCACAGCTAGCCAACCTGTTCTCATTGTGAAATAAACTATTTTAATGCACAACAAAGCAAGGACCACCTGACGCAAAGTTCGTTATCTCTAGCATTCTGCCCACTTCAGACAGAGATTAAATATTGCGGTGAGAGAGAGAGAGATAGAGAAAGAGTGTGAGAGAGAGAGAGGTGACAGTTGTGTGTATGAATGAGTCTACCTGCATCTGCATGTCACTAAACAGTAATCTAAATCTAAACAGATTTAAACAGTAATTTTACCCCCTCTTTGCTGATTAATATAATGTAGCGATCCAGTATCTAAGCTCTTTTATTAATGAAAGTCACTGGGCAGCATTGACAACAAGTTTCTGTCCTAAATGTTTGTGTGGGCAGCTCGATCTCACAAACCAAAATAATAGACACGATTTTCTCAGGCCATATGTAAAATCAGATAAATAAAGATTATTAAAAGGAATAAGTATGGATGACAGTTGATTACATTAATAGTTCAGTTTATTCCCCTCATTAATAACAGTGTCCTCGGTGGCATAAATCAAGTTAATATTAGTAATATTAATAATAATTATTAAAATTAATAATACTTAATTAACATTGATTTATCGGCCCTGTTATAGTATTATTCAGAAGTCTTTTTTTCACCATCTTTACAATTTCTGTACCTCAGGTCTAAAAGAAATTTAGAAAGAATATACAAAATGAAAACATCAAATAACATTTGCAATCAATTTCCATTTTTTATTTTCAAAATGGAAATACTGACATGGATGTTTATAGAGCAGATGTCACCCTTTTTAATTCCAATAGGAGAGATGGACTTTTTTTTCTTTAGTATTATTATTTGTGTACTGTATTATTGGTTACTGTGTTATTTCTGTTTCAAAAGGCAGCAATAAACAACACTTTAATATCTAAAGATTATGTAATTTTGTTGTGAAATGAATAAATGCATAATAATTGTAATAATCGTGAAACCGTGATTATTTCTCAGACTATAATCGTACCAACAAACTCTATAATCGTTGCATCCCTAATGACATATGGATCTAATAAACTTGGCTACGACATGTGTGTAGGCTGTACGATGATGACATATTGAATCGTCCGCTACGACGTTATAGAAGAATAAAACTTCATCAGCATGTACTAGCAGTAAACAAAAAGAGCATGATAAATCACACTTTAGCAGTTGTAGTTTTTATGTGTGCTGAAAAAAGAGGAAGGCATAAGAGCTTAAGGTAAGCAGTTTTATGTTTTAGCTACGTGTCGCATTGATTTCATGTCGCATTTTTATTGTTTGGTCAGTAAGCGTGGATCGTACCAGCAAACACTGTGCGATAATCATGCTGTATCGTAGGCTACCTTTGATAGCAAGACCGTGACAACGGCCATCTTTGAACCTCTGTCAGTGAATGACATAAGAGCGCTGAGTAGGAGCTACAAAAGTTTCATGATGCCAATCTTTCCAGGACAGCCGTAAATCGTGCAGTGTGTTTAGGGCTTAAGACTTTTTCACAATACTGTGTATGTGTATATACAGTGGGTACGGAAAGTATTCTGACCCCCTTAAATGTTTCCCTCTTTGTTATATTGCAGCCATTTGCTAAAATCATTTAAGTTCATTTTTTTTCCTCAATGTACACACAGCACCCCATATTGACAGAAAAAACAGAGAATTGTTGAAATTTTTGCAGATTTATAAAAAAAGAAAAACTGAAATATCACATGGTCCTAAGTATTCAGACCCTTTGCTCAGTATTTAGTAGAAGCACCCTTTTGGTTTAATACAGCCATGAGTCTTTTTGAGAAAGATGCAACAAGTTTTTCACACCTGGATTTGGGGATCCTCTGCCATTCCTCCTTGCAGATCCTCTCCAGTTCTGTCAGGTTGGATGGTAAACGTTGGTGGACAGCCATTTTTAGGTCTCTCCAGAGATGCTCAATTGGGTTTAAGTCAGGGCTCTGGCTGGGCCATTCAAGAACAGTCACCGAGTTGTTGTGAAGCCACTCCTTCGTTATTTTAGCTGTGTGCTTAGGGTCATTGTCTTGTTGGAAGGTAAACCTTCAGCCCAGTCTGAGGTCCTGAGCACTCTGGAGAAGGTTTTCGTCCAGGATATCCCTGTACTTGGCCGCATTCATCTTTCCCTTGATTGCAACCAGTCGTCCTATCCCTGCAGCTGAAAAACACCCCCACAGCATGATGCTGCCACCACCATGCTTCACTGTTGGGACTGTATTGGACAGGTGATGAGCAGTGCCTGGTTTTCTCCACACATACCGCTTAGAATTAAGGCCAAAAAGTTCTATCTTGGTCTCATTAGACCAGAGAATCTTATTTGTCACCATCGGAGTCCTTCAGGTGTTTTTTATGGCTTTCATGTGTCTTGCACTGAGGAGAGGCTTCTGTCGGGCCACTCTGCCATAAAGCCCCGACTGGTGGAGGGCTGCAGTGATGGTTGACTTTCTACAACTTTCTACAACTTTCTCCCATCTCCCGAATGCATCTCTGGAGCACAGCCACAGTGATCTTTGGGTTCTTCTTTACCTCTCTCACCAAGGCTCTTCTCCCCCGATAGCTCAGTTTGGCCGGACGGCCAGCTCTAGGAAGGGTTCTAGTCGTCCCAAACGTCTTCCATTTAAGGATTATGGAGGCCACTGTGCTCTTAGGAACCTTAAGTGCAGCAGAAATCTTTTTGTAACCTTGGCCAGATCTGTGCCTTGCCACAATTCTGTCTCTGAGCTCTTCAGGCAGTTCCTTTGACCTCATGATTCTCATTTGCTCTGACATGCACTGTGAGCTTTAAGGTCTTATATAGACAGGTGTGTGGCTTTCCTAATCAAGTCCAATCAGTATAATCAAACACAGCTGGACTCAAATGAAGGTGAAGAACCATCTCAAGGATGATCAGAAGAAATGGACAGCACCTGAGTTAAATATATGAGTGTCACAGCAAAGGGTCTGAATACTTAGGACCATGTGATATTTCAGTTTTTCTTTTTTAATAAATCTGCAAAAATGTCATATATATATACACACACACAGGTGCTGGTCATATAATTAGAATATCATCACAAAGTTGATTTATTTCACTAATTCCATTAAAAAAGTGAAACTTGTATAATGTATACATCCATTCCACACAGACTGATATATTTCAAGTGTTTATTTCTTTTAATTTTGATGATTATAAGTGACAACTAATGAAAACCCCAAATTCAGTATCTCAGAAAAGTAGAATATTGTGAAAAGGTTCAATATTGAAGACACCTGGTGCCACACTCTAATCAGCTAATTAACTCAAAACACCTGCAAAGGCCTTTAAATGGTCTCTCAGTCTAGTTCTGTAGGCTACACAATCATGGGGAAGACTGCTGACTTTACAGTTGTCCAAAAGACGACCATTGACACCTTGTACAAGGAGGGCAAGACACAAAAGGTCATTGCAAAAGAGGCTGGCTGTTCACAGAGCTCTGTGTCCAAGTACATTAATAGAGAGGCGAAGGGAAGGAAAAGATGTGGTAGAAAAAAAGTGTACAAGCAATAGGGATAACCGCACCCTGGAGAGGATTGTGAAACAAAACCCATTCAAAAATGTGGGGGAGATTCACAAAGAGTGGACTGCAGCTAGGGCTGTGACGGTATTTGATTTTTTATCACCGCGGTGAAGCAGCAACAAATATCGCGGTTTGGCGGTTAATCGCAGGACCCCCCCCCCAGTAAAAAAAAATTTGACATGGTCGCACTTGTGCAAATGCTTGGTCTGCTACTTCAACGCGTCTGCTTCTGCGTGCTGCAGAGCCACAGCACATTGTAGCAGGAGTCAGATTTCACTGATCACGTGAAGAGAAGCACTTTCAGCGCAAGCGCTTCATGGGTAGAGCCAACACTCACTGCATCAGCAGGAGCGCGAAGGTGCACGCAGCCGGACTAAGCTCAACACACTGGAGGATTTGGTTTTCAAACTAAAGTAAAAGACTGCTTCTTAAACCAGAGAAGGCGACACAAATAATACTGATGAAAAAGAACGGGTTGAAAGTTGAACACTTTCGTTACCATATAGCTATAAACTAGATTAATCAATGCATGCTGATTAACTTATCATAATGTTGTATCAAAAAAAAACCTGAGAAATAGCGACCAGTGGGAAGAATGAGTAGAGCCCTGAATGACTTGATCAAGAACGTATGCAGCTTGTAAGTTTGTAAATGAACATGGAAATGAATAATAATAAAGTCGTCTTATTTATTCTTAAAACAGCAAATTAAATTAACAATAATAACAAAATAATATTAATCTCTATAGCTTTTCAATATCTTCTGAGTTTAATAGGAATTATGGAACAGTCTTTGTCATCGTTTGTAACCCATTCTTTGTACAACAAATTATTAAAAGAATAACAACTTGAGCAAGCTGCAGAAACAACAAAGCGAGCTCAACATGCCACATGCTTTGTCCTGGTGATTTGTGCTAAACTTCGATTCCTATTTCTTTAGACATTGTTTTTCGGGTAAGAGTCCGTGGATATAAACGCACTTGTCCAAAAACAACTTTTGAAAAGTTGAAAACTGTTTGTTGAAACGGATAGGTTGTAACAGAAAATTAGGATGTAATTAATATTATTTGACGATTCGTTAGGCTACATTTATGATAACAATATTTTTAAAGTGCAACATAAAAGAGGCTTTTTCTTCTTCCTGACCCGACCGTTCCCGCGAAATATATCTCGTTCCCAGAATCTCACAATGATATTTCCTCTACTGAAAGAGAGAGAGATAACAAATAAAAATGTAGTCTGCACAAAATGTATTTTATTTTAGGCTATTTATTTTATTCGTCTTGTCCAGAATCAAATTAGTTTTAATTATTTTTGTCAACATAATAATGTGTCGCAGAAAGAAAAAATAATAATAATGTAGGCCAGTTTGTAAAAAATGTAAAAATAGCATATTTGTTATTTTTATTCGTCTTGTCAAAATACAAAATGTATTTAACCTTTTGCTGTCAACACGGAAAAGTGTCGCAGAGAAAAATAAGACATCTTTCATTTAAATTTATAAGTAAAATATGAACAAAGCCGTTGGCTTAGACATTGCAAAATTAAATCTCTTTTTCATGAAACCAAACAATTTAACTTCTCTGAGAAGAATGTCCCGAGTCAGACTTGCCTGATGTGGGTTTCTGACCATTTTGCAGTCGGAGTTGAACATCCTTCAAGGACCACCTTTTTCTCCATCCTTTTTCTGCTCTGTCACTCATCGACGGGGCTCTAGGCAAACCCCTGCCGTGCCGCGCCCACTTCACTCAAATACGATTTTAAAGATGCATGTGAAAGATTGGATAATTTGTTTATTGACACAACTACATTAAAATAAAAGCAAGCACGGGCATGTTTTGATTATTATTTTTTCCCCTATTGCAATGTAAAATAAATAATAAATACCCACTGAAGCTGCAAACGCAGATTAAGTGTACAAGACTGAAGTGACCATGGGTAGATTTGGGAGAAATCCTCGGTGAGCAGCACTAAACAGCAGCTATTCATAGTCAGGGCTTAATCTGAACAAACCCGGTCCGGATCGGCATCTCTGAACTCCGATCATCTCATCTGGCGGATCCTCTTCCTCCAGTCAAATACGTTTGTGTCAGGGTTATTGTAGTTTTGCATTTTTTTAATTCGTTTTGTTTTTTTTTGCTTTCAATTTTCGTAAAAATTTAAGTTTTTTTTATTTTTTATAATTTGGTTAATTTTAGTGTAGTTTTTATTTTGTGAAGTTTTCTACCCTAAAGGCTACAGGTTAGTTTCGGTTTTAATTTGAGTTTTAGTAATTCAAGTTTAGCACAACATATTTCACCGTTTAAACATGTATACAACTTTTCTTATATTTAAATTCGTTTAACAAGCATATTAGAAGTAAAAATAAACATTTCATAGTCGCAAAAAAAAAAACGATGCGGCTCGTTTAGGTGACTTGGAGCAAGCTGGTAATCACCTAAATGCGTCAACCGAGTGACTGCGCGAATGATCGTTACCTCTCCATCCTCTGATGTGAATCCATCACCCCTCTTTATTACACAAATTAAACACTGTATATGATAAAATAATACATACATTAGGCTATAATCTTACCGTTCAGAAGCACATGTCTGGCTTTAAAACTCATCAGACAGCACCAACAGCAAAAGGAATTCATGTCTGGATAGTTTTCGTTTTGATGACATTTATGAATGTATATTATTATGTTTTGCAGCCTATTGATGACGCGCAGTTGTGGGGCGGCGCGGGAGCGGCATTACTATGAAGCAAATTTTATTTAGATGTAGAATAACTAAGCGGTGATAACCAATGCCCAAAATATAAACTACAAATATCTGTCCCTTTGCCCCCCTGACTGTGTTGCTGCCGAGGCGACTGCCTTGTTCGTCTATATGCACGCGCCGGCCCTGCTCATCGACAGCCCGCCTGTTCTGTCAGGGTGCCGTTATGCACATGCTGCCCACTGTGCGCAATAAAATACATGACACAGAAGCACTGGTGCGTGCGTGCAGCGCGTGAGTGATAAGAGGGAGTAAAAACACACAGATATGCTGTTCTGAAAGGATGTCGGGAACGGGATATTGTTAGACCGCCCACTCCCGTTCAAATCACACCTGAGTTACCGACCGCTACCGTGTTTTATTCCCGCGTTGCAAGAAATCTGGTTGGGTCCCGCGAAAAACAGTGCGGTGATGACGGTGATGACCTCAACACCGCGGTTGGCATCTCATTACCGCGGTTATGCGGTTATCGTCACAGCCCTAACTGCAGCTGGAGTCAGTGCTTCAAGAACCACTACGCACAGACGTATGCAAGACATGGGTTTCAGCTGTCGCATTCCTTGTGTCAAGCCACTCTTGAACAACAGACAGTGTCAGAAGCGTCTCGCCTGGGCTAAAGACAAAAAGGACTGGACTGCTGCTGAGTGGTCCAAAGTTATGTTCTCTGATGAAAGTAAATTTCGCATTTCCTTTGGAAATCAGGGTCCCAGAGTCTGGAGGAAGAGAGGAGAGGCACAGAATCCACGTTGCTTGAGGTCCAGTGTAAAGTTTCCACAGTCAGTGTTGGTTTGGGTTGCCATGTCATCTGCTGGTGTTGGTCCACTGTGTTTTCTGAGGTCCAAGGTCAACACAGCCGTATACCAGGAAGTTTTAGAGCACTTCATGCTTCCTGCTGCTGACCAACTTTATGGAGATGCAGATTTCATTTTCCAACGGGACTTGGCACTTGCACACAGTGCCAAAGCTAGCAGTACCTGGTTTAAGGACCATGGTATCCCTGTTCTTAATTGGCCAGCAAACTCGCCTGCCCTTAACCCCATAGAAAATCTATGGGGTATTGTGAAGAGGAAGATGCAATATGCCAGACCAAACAATGCAGAAGAGCTGAAGGCCACTATCAGAGCAACCTGGGCTCTCATAACACCTGAGCAGTGCCACAGACTGATCGACTCCATGCCACGCCGCATTGCTGCAGTAATTCAGGCAAAAGGAGCCCCAACTAAGTATTGAGTGCTGTACATGCTCATACTTTTCATGGTCATACTTCTCAGTTGGCCAAGATTTCTAAAAATCCTTTCTTTGTATTGGTCTTAAGTAATATTCAAATTTTCTGAGATACGGAATTTGGGGTTTTCATTAGTTTTTAGTTATAATCATCAAAATTAAAAGAAGTAAACACTTGAAATATATCAGTCTGTGTGGAATGAATGTATACATTATACAAGTTTCACTTTTTGAATGGAATTAGTGAAATAAATCAACTTTTTGATGATATTCTAATTATATGACCAGCACCTGTGTGTCTATGTGTGTATATATATATATTAGTGGTGGGCCGTTATCGGCGTTAACGTGCTGCGTTAACGCGAGACTCTTATCGGGCGATAAAAAAAATATCGCCGTTAATCTATTCTCAAAGTTGGGTTGGGAGCTGGGTCTATACTACGCAAGCTATGATGACTTTCACCCTGATATTTTAGCGCGGATGTATACCTAGCCGAATTGCACTGTAGGGGGCGAGAACGAGTCTTCGAACTAGAGGCTCGCAGTCCGTGATGGACAGATTGTTAACGGCTGGTCTATGTGGTAATACAATCGGGCAGGACATCCAAACGCTCACCTATCATTCATCAACCTCAAATATGGCTTTTCATCTGAAAGATGTATGTAGTAGCAACTTTACATGGCCGCTCAATATGATGTTAACCTAGAGAAACGTGCGCTATTGAAGTGTTTGTGTGGAAGCGCGTTTGCTGCAGGACAGGCTCCGGTGCGGTGCGCTCACTTGCTCTTAAAATCTCCGTCATTCTTGGTCATACAGATAAAAGTAGCCTAATACATCTTTCGAATCTGTAAAGACTCTACGTTTATTTGTGTGCACTCAGAATAACAACGAAACGTTGCGCTTTTAAGCAAACAGGATGCGCTTTAGGTCTCATGTGAACTTGAGCGAGAAAATCCGTCTTTGAAAAATATATCTATAGAGAGTGAAATGTCTAAAAAATTAAAATAGAAGACGTGTGTGTTAGCATGGATGATTTACATGAAATTTAATCTGTGCAACACTGTGCATAAGATGGCTTTCAGTTCAATATAATAACAAAAAACGACATTTGGGGTTTTTATTCAACTAATAAGGTGGGCATGCTGTGATCTGTACTATATTTTTACTGTAATTGACAGTTATCAAAAAAACAACAAAAAAACCCAACACAGGAGTGGGAGGGAATGGGAGTCATTCTTCCGGGAGTGGAACGGGATTTTCCTCCAGTTTTTTTGTGGGATTGGGACGGGAAGAGATTAAAGTTTGTGATGCATTTTGGAAACAGGAGATGAGCCCCTGGTCTAATGCGCCACCTGGCTTGAGAAACCCGTTCTCAAAGACTTACTTTTAGTCATTATTTGGGTAGCACACATATTCTGAATGCCTTCGGCAGAATTCAAATGAGCCATTTTAATCTAGATTAATTCCAAAATTAATCTAGATTAATAAAATTAATCTATGCCCACCACTAATATATATATATATATATATATATATATATATATATTATTTATGAGTCACATATAATTGTTAACAAGGGTTGTAAGTGAAAAATAATAATTTTTTAGCAGGTTTTCTTTTACGGGTAAAATGCATAAAAAAGAGATTTAACTCTCACTGAGAAGTCAGGAATTGTGTATAGGTTGGTCATGTAAATTACGGTACGAAAACCAGTTATGAGCTGCCAGTTTTACATATTTGTTTTATCTCATATTGACATTTTAATAGTTTGAAACAAAATATTGTATAAGTCAATTGTCAAACTGCATAGTTAAATTTATTAAATTACTTTTCAAACAGTTTAACTTATATTGTTAATTAGTCAAACATTTTTACTGTCCATTGAAGGTTAACCAGTCAATATGAGGAACCCTGTTCTGAATATTTGTGTGGATGAGTGTTGTGCAGCAGATATTGTGTACCTTGACAGTTGTGTGGTTAGAAGAGGCAAATTTGCCCTTTCCATCTTGTGTTATGGTGGCCTTTAGGTGGCTGAGCTCCACCATGTCCCCAACATACAGCTCACTTAGTGCCTCTTCTCTCCACAGAGAAATATCTTGTACTGTGGAACCGCATTTAATCTGCAGATCCAGAATGGGCACCTGTCCTCTTGGTAATCCTGGCCACTTCTACCTGGAAAATGACACACAGGTGAGGACCTTACAGGTGAGAATTTTTTTTCTCAGTGCTGGTCCAGAAATCCCTCAACACTGAATATTTTTAGTGGATTCCTTATAATGTATTCCCCAATCAAGATTAATTCACCTAAATTTTGTATGTCATAAGCTTGTTAACGGACTCCAGGACCATGATTGAGAAACACTCAATTTTCAAACACTCAAAGTACAAGAGGGGCTTTTGCACTGGGTAGTTATAGGAACTAGGTTTCGGGATTACAGAGATGGAATGAAGGCATACAAGTTAGACGATTAATAAAAGAAAAAGGAGGGCTACATATCATCGAGGCTGAGAAAAGAACAACACCGCAGACAAAGGAGACGGGTAAGCGCTTTAAACATTAGCATTTTTGTACGTTTATGTCTTGTAACACTTTAAAATACCGTGTAGTTGTTTCTTATGGCATGCAATAGAACGTCTTGGTTACGTACGTAACCCCTGTTCCCTGATAGAGGGAACGGAGACGTTATGTCGTGACGACATAGGGGATTTACCTGGAAGCCCCAATCATCTCTGACTTTAAGAGAAAACGCCAATGAAATTGGCTAGTGGATTTTGCATACCTGAGCCGCTCCCAGGGGATACGGGTATAAAGGGCGACAGGTGCATCCACTCATTAGGTTTTACACTGAGGAGCCGAGACGAGTCCCTGGCAAACCAGCGATGGTTCGAGATTGTGGCATGGGGACATAACTCCCTCCATCAGGGAACGGGGGTTACGTACATAACCTAGACGTTCCCTATCTGTCGGTCACTACGAGTTATGTTGTGACGACATAGGGGTCCTATTGAAAGCGCCACAAGCTGAACCCCATCACAACCTTGTGGCATGCAGATGTTGACAAGCGAGTGCGTGACAGACAAATGCCATGCAAGAGGTTGCAACCTTCCTACCCAGTGCAAATTCACTAACCTTGGTGCCCACCGGGACCACTGAGTACATTGCTGCTGGAGATAGCCAAGCTGCTGTTCCTTTCTCCACGGAAATCGGAAGGGATTTCGACCTTCAGTGAAAGACGGCTTCAGGTCTTTCCTATTTGTTGTTACAGCTTGTCGTAACGGCAGGGAAGCGAGCCTTCCAGAGAAGGATGGTACGGAGGCCACATCCTGCCCGAAGGGAGGTAACATGTGGAGACACTGATATGGACTGGCCCAGGCTTGGGGCAGTACTACATACGACTGGACTCTGGGGCAGATCCTACCTAGGAGGAGGGCTGCCAGCAGAACCTGACAGAAGCTCTGTCAAAGGGAAGACACGGGTTTACCGTGAGGAAAACCTTACCGTGAAAGAATACACATATGGGATTACCCGAAGGGGAATCAGGCCATACGGACACCTAGCCCAGTACAGGGGCTGACCGAAGACCCGGGGCGAGCTAACACCAGTACATTTACATTTACACATTTAACAGACGCTTTTATCCAAAGCGACTTACAGTGCATTCAGGTTAAACATTTTTTGTTTGGTCAGTACATGTGTTTCCTGGGAATCGAACCCATAACCTTTGCGCTGCTAACGCAATGCTCTAACCACTGAGCCACAGGAATACTCCCCCTCACCTCAGTACTGGGCCTGGCGTCAGACTGCTCCGCCCAGTCTGACTGCCGGGGTGCTTGGAGGATTCCACCAGGGTTCACTGTCCGGGGAACTGAACTGGGGGACAAAAAAGGCGCTCGCATCCCCGGGTGAGGGGGAATGGCGCAGCAAGCGTGACACCGGCCAGTTCTTCCCGCCCATTACTTACCCAACACACGGGAAGAAACTGGCTCGACGCGGAGATTGTAGAATCTTGCGAAGGTGTTCGGTGTCGCCCAGCCCGCAGCTCTGCAGATGTAGCAACACTAAGGCTGGATCTGCCTCCTCCGAGGGCAGTGCTTGCAGGTTCACCACCTGATCGTGGAAGGGCGTGGTGGGAACCTTGGGCACGTATCCAGGCCGGGGTCTCAAGACAACGTGAGAGTAGACCGGCCCGAACACAAGGCACTCTTTGCTTACCGAAAACGCCTGGAGGTCCCCGACCCGTTTGATGGAAGTGAGCGCTGTCATAAGAGACAAGAATTTTAGCTCGACTGAGTCCAGCGGCTCAAAGGGGCCCCTCTGAAGTCCAGCCAGGACGATAGAGAGGTCCCAAGAGGGCACAAGGAGATGCTTTCCCAGGGACCGGCCGTCCACTGCATCGTGGTAAGCCGCGATAGCGGCTACATACACTTTCAAGGTGGAGGGTGACAGCCTACGCTCCAACCTTTCTTGCAGGAAAGAAAGCACTACTCCAATCGTGCATCTTCGGGGGTCTTCTCGGTGAGAAGAACACCAGTTCGCGAACAGACTCCATTTCAGTGCGTAGGTTTGCCTTGTTGAAGGAGCTCTAGCCTGAATGATAGTCTCTACCACTGCCGGTGGTAGACCACTCAAGTCTGCCGCGTCCCGTCCAGAAGCCACACATGGAGGTTCCATAGATCTGGATGCGGGTGCCATATGGTGCCGAGCCCCTGAGAGAGGAGGTCCTTCATCAGAGGAATGCGCCAGGGAGGTGCTGTCGCAAGGGAAATGAGTTCGGGAAACCAGGTCCTGGTGGGCCAATAGGGCGCAACCAGCAGGACCTGTGCGAGTAGGCTCACTGGGGGAAACGCATACTTGCGTAAGGCCCGAGGCCAGCTGTGTGCCAGTGCGTCTGTGCCGAGAGGGCCCTCGGTCAGGGAGAAGTACAGCTGGCAGTGGGAGGACTCGCGGGGAAGCAAACAGGTCTACCTGAGCTTCCCCAAATCGACTCCAGATCAGCCGGATCGTCTCGGGATGGAGTCGCCCCTCTCCGGGGAATGTGAGCTGTCGTGAGAGCGCGTCAGCCACACGATTGAGCTGCCCCGGGATGTGAACAGCACGCAGTGACTTGAACTGCGTGTGACTCCAGAGGAGGAGATGGCGGACAAGCTGTGACATGCGGTGTGATCGTATACCTCCCAGCCGGTTGATGTACGAGACCGCCGCAGTGTTGTCCGTGTGGACTAGCACATGCTTGCCCAACAGCAGTGGCCGGAACTGCCGCAAGGCTAAATTCACTGCCCACAGCTCTAGGCAGTTGATGTGCCAAAGCAGTTGGGGCCCTGTCCAGAGCCCCAAGGCTGCCTGCCCGTTGCATGTAGCAGTTTTCTCTTAAAGTCAGAGATGATTGGGGCTTCCAGGTAAATCCCCTATGTCGTCACGACATAACTCGTAGTGACCGACAGATAGGGAACCCTATTCTGACTCTAAAATCATTCCCAGTTCCTGCTGGGCGCACATGTCAAAACGTAAGTATGCCCACCAATACAGTAGTTAAAGGAATTATGAAAATGTTCCTCCAGTGGAAAAGCCCCTTATAGCTTACATTTGCTTATAGTAAGTAAATCAGCATAACTGTGCTACATATTCAATTATGCTTTAAAAATCACTCACTTTTTCTATCTTCCCCTGGAGACTCAGGTAGCTCCTATTTGAGATGTCATCTTCGTCACCATTCTTTAGTGGGAAAGGTGGACAGAGGGGCTCATTTTGCTGCTCTCTTGGCCTCCTCCGTTATGGCCAGTGGAGTCATTCTAAATTGAAGTGTTGCTTGATTGACAAACAAGCATGGCCTTCCATATTTTTGTGAGAGGGTGAAGTTCTTAACCACATATGACTGCCCCTCGTTGAATTCTGGGTCACTGCCATTTCTAACCGACAGATATATGGTCTCCCCATCGGTGAATGCACATAAAGTGGTGAACTTTTATGTGCCGACATGTATTTTATTCCTTTCCCTCACAAATGTCAATGCCTTTTGGCTCCTGCAGGTGGCAACACACCTGATGCAAAGTGGTGCGGGGGCGACTGTAGGGGTTTGTCATCCTGAAAATGAGACAAAAAAAGAAAAAAGATTTTGTTTAAATAAAATAAAAAAATATATGATAACTTTTATTCTATGGACATAAAATGTGGTCAATTTTAATCTGTGCTGTCAGAGACTATCAAACTATGAGTCATTTAGTAAACTCTGTCAAGATATCTTCTTATTTTGAAAGTCGTTGAAAACATAAGTTTGCATCAAAACATCACTCATTATATGACTATTTAAAGGCTGTATATCAGGGGTGCCCAACCCTGCCCCTGGCGATCGATTGTCCTGCAAAATTCTGCTCCAACTCTAATCAAACACACCTGAAGCAACTAATTAAGGTATTTGGGATCGCTTGAAAATTAAAGACAGGTGTGTTTGATTAGAGTTGGAGCAGAACTATCGCCAGGAGATGGGTTGGGAACCCCTGCTGTAAAGGTTTCATGACAATGAAAAAATAGTGTGCCATGATATTTGGATTATTTTGACTGAATCAATTTTGACTTGTGATTTTATTAAGTTATCAGTGGACATCAAATTGTATCAGTAACTGTTAAAAGGTTATGAAGATATGATGGCAGTAATGACAGTTGATAGCATAATGGCTGAAAGGATAGAGCTTTTAATCTCCACAGGATCTTGTCTCTGACGGGATTCCTTTTCTTTTTTTTACTTTATACTCTGACAGTATTTTCTCTCTTTTTAACTTCATACTTCACATAATTTTTTTTTTATTTCATGCCAAGTTATTAATTCTGTGTTATTGCTAACATTTCTTGTGAAGTAAAGATTTTAATTTAAAAAAAATCATTCATTTAATTTGAAATTAGTTCATAAAATACTTTTTCCAGTCAGAAACCCTTTTCTCAGACCAATTCCTGTCAGAATAAGTTTTATATTACAGTCTCTGTTGTCAGACTATCCTGTCATGAAAAATAGGCCCCTATCACTTTTTATTGGAATTTTATTCCAATTTTATTGGAATAAATTATTTTGTAGTTGTAAAGTTATAACTTTTAAACATTGTTTGTAGAAAAGTAAAAAGTGACACCTCAGAAAATAGGTTGTTGTTGCTGCAGAGTGGTCAGTGGGTCAAGTGAGAGGGGGTAGTGGGTAAGTGGTCTTAAAATTGGCAGCAGTCCAATCAGAGCACATGATGACCAGACAATAACCTTCGGCCAATTATCTTTTCTTTTTTTCTCTCTCCCTGTGTGTGTCAGTGGTCTTAAACTTGGTAGAGGTCCAGACAGGTGACGTTGCCAAGGCACATGATGACAAGACAATAAACTTTCTCTCTCCCTCCACCTCTCTGTGTGTGGTTTTGTATGTGTGAGTGTGTATATATAGGTTTGACTGTAGTTGTGAGGGTCAAGTGTTCTCGCTTAAATAGGATAATATCATGGCAACCAACAATTAAGAACATTGTGCTGGTCCTCACTAGATAAAAAGACTTATAAACAAGCCAAAACATGTTTTTAATCAAGTGTTTTGCATGTGTTGGGTAGGTACATCATACTCTTAACTTGATTAATGCAGGGCTTAAAGTTCTCCGGCGGCGTGTGGTGTTCGGCTGTGAAACAAAAAAGGTAGTCCTACATTTAAAAAAACTTGTTGATAACACGTTCGAGTTCATGAGTTCGCCTACCAATAGTAAGAGGAACACAGCTTTCACTCTCAACCAAACTAACATTACAAGCCAATCAGAAGTTGTTGCTCCTATAAACACGAGACGCGAAATAGTATCCAGAGCCGCAGCCCTAATGAATGGAGAAGAAGCCTGGGTTTTGAGCGCGACGCGCTGAAAAAGCTGCGAGGCTCAATGGTCAAAGATATCACTCTAGCACATATTTATATAGGAAAGCAATTTAAAAAGAAACAGAGCTTTGTAAACAGCTCGTAGTAATCACATCATCTCCATTAAACAATATGCTTGTCAGAACGATTTTTGAAAAGGTACTGTTCACACATGAGCTCTTAAGGTAATTAACCAGTAAAGACTATGTGTGAAAGGCGCTAAACTCTTCCTCTTCTGTGAGTTTGGGTTACTTAACGTTAATCATTTATAAATCTATGCCAGTGTGGCGGAGGGGGGGGATGTCAATGAAAATACAATTTATTAACAGGATAGATTCATGAATATAAAAAGATCAATTAAAATAGCCTCAATGATACTATGCCACCCATGGCAGCTCTTTCCAATGACCCGGTGAAAGGAGGCAGTGACTGGCCACTGATCCAAAGGATAAACACAAAAAAAAAAACACGTTATAGTTTTAATTTACACAACCCCAATAAACAACAAATTTAAGCAACCTACAGGGCTGAGGTTACCCACAGGAGTGATCACCAGTGCTAGTTATCCAAAAGCACACTTCCACACACCACTGCACACTTAGATCACACACCAAAAGTGTCCCACAGCAAATGTTGCCGCAGCACCACCACCACAAGAGATCCTTCACCCGTGAGACCCCAGCTCCTGAAAGAAAATCAAAAACAAATAACTGAATCTTATAAATAAAAATAATTAGATTCACAATCAAATGAAACCAGTTTCAGCATACAAAACAATACTGCATAAAAATCACCAGCATACATCACAAATCAATAATACACAAATAAAAGATGAAAAAGACAAAAACTCGCACAGAGCCACCGCGTAGTCTGTACATCAGCTCCGATCATCAAGTAAACAGTCCTCCTCCCCGAAGAAAAACTAGAAATCAGACAGCAGCAGCAATCCCTTTAATTAGTTGTGAAGTAATAGCGTCCTTGTAGCGCGGCAGTAGAAAAATGACTACTGAGTACACCCCTGAAACCAAGCCCCCACCCGGGAAAAAAGTTCAGGCTCAGGATTTTTTCTGTTGCTTTAACCCTTGTTAATGTGATCATCATGCAGCCAACAAAGCTAATCTGTCTTGTTTGTTTTTCTACAGTACATTGGATGCCTCCTGGATTTTTTATTAATTTGATGTATTTATTAAAATTATTTTTTATGACTTATTATAATGTATTATTTGAAAAACATTTTTAATGAATGTATTTATTTGTAAACTATATATGTATTACTTATAAATAATTTATTATTTATTGATATATATTTCTTTATTATAATAAAGCCTGTATTCACATTTTTATTAACTTTTTTTTAACCAATTATAATAATGAATGTATTGAAATTTGTTGTAACTTTTTCCCAGTAAAACCTAATCCTTATTGACGGATTCATTTACTCATTGTTGGTATTTTTAGTGATGTATTACTTTAATAAAATGAGGGAAAATGAATTGAAAAAGTAATGCCGAGTATTTAATTTTAAACCTATCCACCTTTTTCTTGCTGTAAAAATGGGCGCGGCCATATGCAAATTCTATGGGTCTAGCTTCCGGTCTCATCCGCGTCCAGCTATATTTAGCTGTACGAAACAGTTTGTTTTGCTGTTTGATATTGAAAATTTGTGTGTCTTATCATATTATTTGTATGTATTATGTTCATTATGAACACACTGGTTTGTAGTGCAAACCGTTTTACCGTGTACTGCACATTTTTATTCTTCTCATTATTTCTCTATTGCGGCTAATAAACCGGAAGCCTCACCCATAGGCTTGTTTCCGCATTGAAGAAAAAGGTGGATACAAATAAGAAAACCGTGATCAGCTCTTCAGCACGTGATTAATTATAAGCAATGCGACTGCTGGAACTTTGCGTAGGAAATCAAATCATCCGGTTCTCCCGCCCCAATGGGCTTGTTGCATATCTCCGCCATCTGGGATTTCCGGTCTAGCGAGTGTGTGCATGGATACTTCTGGTTGTGCTAAACGCCAGTGCAGAGAACCGGAGGAATCCAAATATTACCTCCTATGTTTACAGGATTTATAATATCATTTCAAATGCAAAAAAAATCTACACCGCTATTATTACTATACTATAAATGTTAACCGAGCCAGTGCATTTGAAACTTAAGTATGTTGGGGTCCGGCGAATGTCTTTTCCTATTACCAATTATGTGAATGTACAAATAATTACTTATTCCCAAAAATGTTTGTAGCCTATTCATTTTTTTTTATGAAATATTTACCTTATGAGACATCGATCTTCATCCATTTCTCAGTTGTGCACATACATCAGTTTTTTCTATCATTTTCACAACATATTTTAATATTTTACACATAGTTACTTTGTATCAAACATATTTTTAAATGGAGAAAATAACGGGCTGTAATAGGATACAACTAATACACGACTAATTTAAAGATTTGTTTTATCTAATAATTAATACAAAATAAATCATAAAAATATACATGCGCTGCTTATAAACATCATTATTTATGCAACAGATCTTTCACAAACAGATAAATATGAATACAATATTCTAACTATAATTACATTGTTAAATTGTACAATTACAGTTATAAATTATTAAATAAACTATTTGTGATTATTTACGCCATGTTGTTGTTAATTGTTTGATTTTTAAGGCATTATGTTTTAGTATTTAAATGGTAAACGACTATATCAGCTGGCCAATGAGACACTAGAACCCTGAGCACGAGACAAACAGCGATTATGTGCAAGGTCCTGGATGGAAGGCAGTGAAGAGCCAATAATCTTTTCCGCTGTCCTCACCACTCTTTGTACAGACCTCCAATCTGAGGCTCTACAGTCCCCAGACCATACAGAGATGCAGCTGGTCAATATGCTCTCTATAATACCTTTGTAGACAGTACTGAGGATAGGAGAGGGAAAGTGTGCTCTTCTCATCCGACGCAGACAAAAAAGACGTTGATGTGCTCTCTTCACTAAAGAGGTGATGTTGGCGGTCCATGTCAAACTGTCTATGATCTGCACCCCCAAAAACTTGACACTACTGACTACTTCCACCACAGTGTTATTGATGATAAGTGGTGTGTGCCTGTGCTGCTTTTTCCTGAAATCAACAATGATCTCCTTTGTTTTTTCGACATTCAGGAGCAAGTTATTTGTATTGCACCAGTCCACAAGCTGTCTCACCTCCTCCCTATAGGCCTATACGCCTATGAAGCGTTAAACACTCTCTATGTCTGTTTGTTCATACTCAACGCCGAAGGGCGCCCTCGCGCAGCAAGTCCACAAGTGAAGGTATGGCGGCAAATCTATGCCATTAATAAGCGAGCGCACCTCTGATACTGGCGCAAAAGCAGTGCAAAAAGCGAGCAGAGAAAAGGTACTCCTCTCAGAAAATGTACAAATAAAGATTATTTTAGATATTAAATTTAGATATTTAATAGCGAGCGAGCAGCTAGAATGGGCAGCTAGACAGGCTTAATTAACAATTTTTTTGTGAACCTGAAATTCGTCCAAAATCAATATTTTTCACTTTTTTTGTCTGTTGCTCAATATTGAGTGTGCATTCCGACTCGTTTTGCCAGCACGGGTCACATATTCATTTTCAACCCATTAATACTCAGATAAAAATACACAATGACTTTCTTCCATGGTTTGTTCCAGCACAAACTGGAATCACAAACAGTTGATATTAATTTTTTTTCATTTATTTATAGGGTTGAGGTTGGCTGTCAGGTTGGCTGTCTATGCAAGTAACACACACACAACATGTGACACAGAACAGCCGGTTCCCCGATCCACCCAATCACAGCGCACCAGTTCACCAGAGTTCTAATCACCACCACCTGCAAGTCATTCCAACAATCAGCACCAAGCACTCATAAGCACCAGCACCAGCTCACTCCAGTGTCCAGTCTCGTTTAGACACCCTTGGACTCACTTCCCGCTTCCAGCCATTGTTATAGTGTTTGAGTGTTTGACTAACCTTCTGTGTCATCCCCAGCGTGTTGTCCTCGTCCTCAGTCTTCCTCGTCGCCTGTCCATCCTCCATATCCCATCCAGGATTCCCCACAGTGGTTCCATCCACGATCTCCTGGAACCGTAGGACAACACCGATCTGAATTGCTCATCACCAGTAGAAGTCTCAGCATACCCATTACTCACCTGCATCCTGCTGTCGCTCATAGACTCTCAATAAATACCTGTGTTCAACTCTCTCTCCGTCTCTGTGGGTCAATCCGTAACAACATGTTAATCAGATATATTTTTATTTTGAAATGTACAATTCTACATGTTCTGTAGCTTTTACATAGACATTGCTGTCTTAGCCTTTAATGTATATGATATAATGAGACATGACATATTTAGCTATTAGTCAAAATTATAAAGTGACTTTATTTTGTTGGGCATTTGAAGTTCATGTAAATGTGTTAAGGTAAAAACAAGGTTTCGTAGCTTAAATGAACAGCTTGATTTGTGTGAGACGTGAACAAAACTGCTGTCTTTGTTCCAACAGTAGATTGGACATCTTTATTTCCATCAATGTAAAAACTATTTTTAAATTTATTGGGATAGCATTATCAACCAAACATGCAGTTCTTTTCATATAAATGTAATTCAGCCATATGCATTTTGTATTTATTTGTTATTACATTGTCCCCCTATGTACAGTAAGTAACCATTTTAGAAATGATTATATTAGAATTGTTTCATTATTATTTTAATGAACTGCTTAGTCAAAAAACATTTTTAAAGTGCAATTTTGTATTCCTGTTTAAAGAATGTTATTAACTGTTCTGTTTGTGTGTGTGTGTCCTTTACTGTCCTGTCCTATCCATACCTTTTATATCCATTTTCACTCAAACTTTTATCTTGCTTCGATCTCTACCTCTCGCCCATTCTATTCTTTCTCTTCCAAACCAAAAACAAACTGCTGGCTGCTAAACCCCCAAACACTGCTGCACTGCTTGCTGCTTCGCTTGCTTGCAACCCAAACGCAATCTTACCCAAAACGCATAAACACCCAACGCAAATGCAAGCTTGCTAACGCATCTTGAAAAATAAAGCCACCCGAATATACTTGAAACACCAAAACTCTTTGAAAACCAAAAACTCTTTGAAAAACTGTGAACATCAAACCCAGGTGAGAATTGTGAACACACATTCAGAAAGAGGGAAAGAGAAATTTCCAGATTTCACTTCGTTGGAATATCAAGTAGACAAGCATTTTTTGATTAACTTCACATTAATTAATTTACTGTTATTTTGTTATATATCAAATATTTAACTTTTCTGTATATCTACATATCAGCATTATCTGTGTTCTATATGAATTATAAGTGAACATCAATATATTTATCCATTACTCAGACATATTTGCTTGATTTCCAGTATTGAATCATCACCATGCCAAGAAAAGGAAAGAGGAGCGAATCACAGAAACTGCGCAAAAAGCTACAATCTTCATTGGGCACAAATAACAGTACCAACTCTGTATCAGGTATGAGTGATGAAAACCCATACGTGCTGTCTGTCAAAGCATCTCACTGTCAGTCCGATGCAAGGTACAGTGTGTACTCCAGAGGTCTTCAGTATACTTGTAATTGCTTAATGTTCCTAGCAGTCCATAATGAACAAAATGAGCTACAGAGTTTCGATTTAGATGGCATTTTACAGAAAGGCAATGCAGTTTACACTAGTGTCAAACGAGCTCTGCAGAGCAAAGGAAAATTAGTGGGTAATTTTTTAAATTTTGACGAGCTACCAAACACAATTGAGATACATTCTCGCTGCTACAACATCCTGAAACATCCCCAGAGGTTTGGATTTCTCAGAGATATACCTGCTCTAGGAAACTGAAAATCTTGAGAATACTTTGCAATGTCTCAGAGCTGATGTGAGTGATGCTCTGCTCTTGTGTGGAGGCTCATGTATCGCTGTATTCAGAGATCGATCAGGGAGGTTTGGTTATTTTGATTCTCACTGCAGATCAATATATGAATACCTGTTGAGGAAGGCACAGGTACAGCTGTATTTATGACATTTCATCAACTGCAGGATCTCGTAGACAGGCTTTTAATTTTGTTTCAAGGGCTTTTCGATTTGAGGGACCAGGAAGAGTTTGAGCTGCTGCCTGTATCATTCATTAGCATGGTGACTGAAAGCTGTATATGTACTGAAGTCTCTGTGAACTGCTGTGACCTTGAACATGATGTGCAACCATCCGTCTCGTTTGAGAACAAAGCTCTGTCTAACGATGTACAATACTCATCTGCTGATGTCTCACAACAGTATGTTCAAGTCCAAGACTCAGTTCAACAACTATCTGAGACTGCTGATAACAAAGCCACATCAACTGATGATCAAGCCCACTTGATTTATCAAGATAAAATGGAAGTTCAAACTACTGTCACTCAGAATCGAGACAAATATAAAAATGTACCATTGAGTGAACTCTCATAACATACTGTCACAGGATCAATTTGCATTGTCAGCTCCAAATCACCAGAATTCACAATTCACAGTCAAGCAGACAGAAAAACTGAACAAGACTCAAAAGTGAAGGTCTTTCTGTAAAAAATGGCACAAAGTAATGGTTCAGAGACAAGGTGTTTATGACCTAAATCAGGCTATACGTGAAGTATATAATTATAAAACAAGTAGTGAATACAGACAAAGACATAACCAAGCCATGATGAACAACTGTTGGAATAAAATGACTTTTAGAGAAAAACACAAACTAGCAATGAAAAACAACTATAAAAATAATGAAAACTACAGAGGGAATAAAAAAGTTAAATAACCTTAAATTACAAGAATGATGAACAATACAAGGACAGACAAAATAATTATATCATTCAGAATTACAGGAATCGGGAACAATTCAGGGAGAGACAAAATAATTATATCATTCAGAATTACAGGAATCGGGAACAATTCAGGAAGAGACAAAATAATTATATCATTCAGAATTACAGGAATCGGGAACAATTCAGGGAGAGACAAAATAATTATATCATTTAGAATTACAGGAACAATGTTAAGTATAAGGAACAGCGTAAGAAAAATCTTGTTGACAGATATCTAAAAGATCCAATTTTTAGGCAAAGGCAAAAGGACCATTACACAAACCGATGCAAAAACGATCCTAACTTCTATAAAAAAGGAAGGACATTTTTAAACAGTATTATCACTGTGATGCTCAGTTTAGGGCTCGTCAGAAAGAATATAATTTATTCAAATCTAAAAACAAAATATCTGCGCTTAAGGTACTTCACAAATTACATTGTGCACAAGAAATACAGTACAAATACAAAAATATGTATTTGAAGCGCCAGCAGAGATAAACATTACAAGATAGCCAGCATGACATAGTACAAGATCCAGGCATGCTAAAAGCCTTAAGTATTTTCAGAGATGTTATAAAACAGGGGCCAACTTATGTCTGCACATGCTGCGCAAGAGCGCTCTTCTCCAATCAAGTGCGTAATTGTGAAGTGCATAAATATAAACAAAATCCAACAGTTACTGCACTTTGCTTGCCAGATCCAAACAAAGACCCAGAACTGCACAGAATTGTAAGTGAAGTACAGATGCACAGCCGTAATCACTCCAAATCCTGTAGAAAGAACAAGAAGCACTGCAGATTTGGATTTCCTAAACCACCCATTAACAGAACCACGATAACCCGCCCCAGACCTCATCCTGCAGAACAGTCTGATGATGAGAATGGATCAGAGGAAAGAGATTATGCCAGTGTTGCAAAAAATCAGCTACAGAAGGTGTGGGATCTACTGAATGACTCAAAACAGAGTTTTGAAACCATTACACAGCTACTTAATCAAGTAAACATGACTTATGAAGAGTATGAGAAACATATTGAAGCTCTATCTACATCAAGTTTAATAGTTATGGAGAAACGACCACAGGACTGCTGGGTTAATGGCTACAATCCAATGTTATTAAGAGCTTGGGATGCAAACATGGATATACAGTTCATTCTGAACCCCTACAGCTGTATCATGTACATGCTCTCATACATTTCAAAAGCTGTGATGAGTGATTACCTAAAGAGAGTGATCAAAGACTCAAGCCATGATAACCTGTCTGACCATGAGTGCATGAAGCAGGCCATGAATGCCTATTCAAAAAACAGAGAAGTCAGCGCTCTAGAGGCAGTCGCTCGCACATGCAGTCTGAAATTGAAATAATCGATCACGTTCTGTCATTTTCATACCCACTGATGAAAATGCAGTAAAGATGAGTTTACCAATAAAGTACTAGCAGACCATGGATGATGACGTGGGAATGTGTGGATGACAGGATTGCCAGACAAGTACAAGGCCAAACCTAACACACCTGAATTTAAGAACATGTGCATGGCTGAATTTGCAAGTGAATACCGCATTGTTTATGGAGGACAGACAAAAGGTAAAATAATTTTGCCATTTCAAAACAATATGGGACACATACAGAAAAGAACAAGGGGAAAGCCTGCTGTTAGATTTAGATTAGATTTGCTCGTTTTTCACAGCAGAAAAACCCAGAAAAATTATATGGAACTCTTCTAAAACTTTACCTACCATATTACAGAGATGAACAGCTGAAGTCCACAAGATTCCCTACATATGAATCATTTTATGCGTTTGCTTCAGTAAAACTACCAGGCACTGATGAACTGCAACGTGTGTTCAACATTGTAAATGAAAACCGTGAGAAATATGAAAACATAATGAGGCTATAGAAAAGGCAATTGAGGATTTTGAACAGAATGGGCCGATTGAAGATGCATGGACTACACTGGCACCTGCAAATGAACTGATCAGATTGGAGAGCATTATGGAACATGAACCCACTGATCCTAATGAAGTGAATGAGCAAGACGACATTCCTGAATACACAGCATCTACCTCTGTCAGTAACACAGCTATGCCACTTATGGAGGCTACCCAGCTAAATCATGCACAGATTCGCAATTTTATGCTGTGCGAGACTGGTGCAAAAGATGTGTTTCTGGTGAAAGCCCACAACACTTTCTATATTTTTTGAATGGAGGAGCCGGAGTTGGTAAATCCCATGTTATTAAATCTATTTATACGGAAGCATTCAAAATCCTGCGTAGGCTTCCATGCATGCGAGAGTATACTGACATTTCCCAGCCTACTGTTCTTTTAACCGCATTCACAGGCACGGCAGCCTTTAATATCTCAGGAAAAACACTGCACTGTCTTTTGAAGCTCCCAAGAAGCTTGAGGCCTCCTTACCAAGGCCTGGGAAACAGCTTAGATGAAATGAGGGCAGACCTTTCTAATGCACACATTTGAATTATTGATGAAATCTCAATAGTGTCAAAACAGTTGTTTGCATATGTGAACTGGAGACTGCAACAGATAAAAGGAAACCAGAAACCTTTTGGCGGATTGTCCATACTCGCTGTTGGGGATTTCTTCCAGCTGCCACCACTTGGAAGAGCAAAACCATTCTGTGTTTATGAGGACCATATGCTGGACTTCTGGAAAGATAATTTTCAAATGATAACACTGACACAGATAATGAGTTAGAGAGATGATCTTGCATATGCTGAGCTTCTCAACCGTCTGAGGGTGAAACAGAAGCATGCAAAACTGACTGATGCAGACAAATGCATGTTAGAAGGGGTCGTAAGATCCTCCCCTGTAGAGCATCCTGTTGACGCATTACACATCTATGCAACCAATAAAGAGGTAGACATTCATAACACTGAAGCCATATCCTCACGCTTTTCAGATATCATTAACATTGATGCGCATGACTACAAAAAAGATCCAGGAACAGGTGAAATGAAAAGGCAAGCTGTACCATTAAAAGGAGACCAACGTGATCTAATTGACACTACAGATTGCTATTGGTGCATGAGTGATGCTCACTAAACTACATAAATATTGATGTACAAGATGGACTGGTTAATGGGACTTTTGGCAATGTGGCAAAAATTACAGCTCAAACTCGAGGTGGTGTTCCTGTTGTTCAATTAATTGGTCTTCATCTAGATAATGTGACTGCTGGACAGAAACATCGCAACAAAGCTCCTGATGGAGATGACAGTATTGTCTATATTGAGAGGTCAGAGGAACCACAAAAAAGGAACAGTTCGAAGGCAATTTCCCATGAAACTTGCTTTTGCATGTACAATCCATAAAGTCCAAGGAATGACAACAGATTGTGCTGTTGTATCTCTGAAGTGCATATTTGAATCAGGCATGTCATATGTTGCACTCACCAGAACAACAACACTCAGCGGACTGCATATTCAGAAATAAGTGCCTCCTTGGAGAACATGCCAAAAGCAGATTTTCACAATATTCAACCCATCCTTCCTATTGTACAGGATTCAAAAATGAGTTCAGCTCTTAAAATCATTCATCATAACACAGAGGGACATGTGTCATATGGATGATTTGAAATGCCACCATGGACTTTTACTGGCTGATGTTTTCTGTCTCACCAAAACACACCTGTCAGGCTCAGCTGTTCCTGCATTCCTGCAGCTGGATGGATACACCATGTACAAACGCAACAGACATGCATCCAACACAAACTACGTCCATTTGGCAAATAAGAATGGTGGTGGAGTTGCCATTTATGTGAAGAACAGCTTTAAAGTTTCTCCTCTGATGAACATACAGAATGTTACTGACCTGGAATATTTGGTTTTGAAGATAAAAGCCCCCAAACAAGCACTTCTTGCTGTGATCTACAGACCACCCAGTTATAATTTAGCAGACTTTTTGGCAAACCTGAATGTCCTCTTGACTTCTCTGGAGATCATGGATTTCAAGCATGTTATAGTGTGTGGAGACTTTAATGAAGATCAGCTGTCTCACTGCAACAAACCTATTCTCAATTTGTTTGAAGATAAAGGATACACGCAGGTAATCGGCACTGGTACAACAGAAAACAACACTCTTCTGGATCCTGTGTTCATAAGCGGCTCACAGTCAAACGTCAGAGCAGGAGTTCTACCAGTGGCGGCTGGTCAATAGGGGGCGCTGGGGCACCGCCCCCCCTTCAAGTTAGCCCCCTTTAAAATGTTAACAATAAGTTACAAATATATCGCAAATATTAACTAAATAATATCATTTAGTCATAGTATTCTACTGTTAGTTATATTATAATTTATTGAAAAACAAAAAATCTAAACTATATTTATTTCATATTTGTGTGCGGGGCGCCGGACTAATGAGTATGTATGTAGGTACACAAACTTTTCAAAAGCATGTGATTTGAGGCTAAGCTCTAATTGGCTTGTTTTAAATTGTCATTGGGGCGCAAGGCTATGCGCCCCAAACTCTCCCACTTTTGTTGTTAGAATGAATCAATATTGTTTTTATATGTTTGGCCCTCATGTGATTGGACCGTTCTCAACGACTCTCATTCCACTCAGCAGCAGCTCGTCAGTAGGGCTGTAGTACTCGAGTCCGGTCTCGTATCGGTCTCTTATCGGTCTCGGTTTTATATAATGCGATGCACATAGAGACGACGTATATATCAGGCATCATATAATGCAATGCACATAGAGACAACGTATATATCAGGCGTCATATAATGCGATGCACATAGAGACGACGTATATATCAGGCGTCATATAATGCGATGCACATAGAGACGACGTATATATCAGGCGTCATATAATGCGATTAGGGCTGTAGTACTCGAGTCCGGTCTCGGACTCGAGACGTTTTTCTATCGTCTCGGACTTGTCTTGGACTCGTTGGTATTTGGACTCGGACTTGTCTCGGACTTGGTCATCGGACTCGCCAAATGTTCATGTTGGTCTCGACCGAGTCCAGCAATATATGCTTTTTTTTCCTCTTTCAATACAAAACCATTAATCTGGCTCACTTGTTCCGCAAATGGGTAATGTAATTGCCATTGGTTTAACTCCATCTAGAACGGGCATTGCCATTGGTCGCCTGTTAAATGCACAGCTGCGTCATATGAGTGTGCGCCTGGCTCTGAGTGTGCGCGCTGCGTGGAGGCATAAATAATCTTTATTTTGGCCACAGACATGCTGTCGGCAAGTTGCATAATACAGTTTGGTTTTACAAAGTTCGTTGGAGTTTTCCCTCTCATTTTCCTTCGCTTTTAAATACCTTATTATGCCCGTGCACATTTTGCTTTCACTTTCATTTCAGGTCAATTGCTTATCTATAACTTACAACGACACATTTTCTGCAATAAACATGGGACTTTAATTAACAAAACGGATAAAAATACACCATTACCATGCTATAAGCCTAATATAAAATTGCAAACTTGCAAAATGTTTAAATGTAAAAAATAAAAACACTGACAATCATCAAACACCGTGGCACCAAATGAATAAGAAAAAGAACGAATAAGAGCGAAACGAATAAAGCCTGGAGGCACGGAATACAACTGGATGTCAAATAAAATTAATTACACAATGTACATAAAGTAAAAAATAAGCAAACACTGTGGCAATGGCTGGGCGATTTATCAGATTGTATCGATTAATTCGAATTTAATGTTTTGCCACAATTAGATTTTTTATAAATCGAGGAATCGCGATTTTGAATAGAAATATTACCAAACGCTATAATTATACACTTTGATAATAACAGTAAAGAGAAAAGAACAATCCAACCGCATGTCGATGCACATGATTAACCGCTCAAGTGTGATGCTCTCTGGGTAACATTCACACAGTGTGCTTTTGTGTTGACGCGGGCAGTGGAATAGGAAAAATACAAGAAGATGTGAGTTAAACATCTTTTAATAACTAGAGTGCCGCGTTTTTAGAAAGCCGTGAAAGCTCATGCACGAGACGCTGCAAGAGACACGAGCGCAACAGTCAAACGCGTCCATGCTTACATAGAAAAAACAACGGAACAGCAGCGTAATCAAATACAAAACCTGTGTATAACTACTGCTGTATATCTGATATTTCAGGTTTGCATCCTGGTGACAGGCTGAAAACTGCTGTTCATTGTTTTACAGAGCCTTTATAGTTAATACATTTACATTTAGTCATTTAGCAGACGCTTTTATCCAAAGCGACTTACAATTGGGGAGTACATAAAGCGATTCATCTTGAAGAGGCAAACATACAGAGGAAGTTCCAATAACACCAAGTCTCAAGCATTGTTCAAATAAGTACAAGCTAGCAAGGGAAGGAGAGAAAGAGAAAGATGAAGATTTTGAAAAAGTGAAAGTTTTTTTTTTTTTCATGTAGTCAAGTAGAGTTGAAAGAGATGAGTTTTCAGTTGTTGCTTGAAAATTGACAGGGATCCAGCATTCCGGATGGGGGTGGGAAGATCATTCCACCGGCCAGGAACGGTGAAAGAGAATGTTCTGGAGAGTGATTTTGAGCCTCTCTGTGACGGTACCACAAGGCGTCGCTCACTAGCAGATCTCAGGCTTCTGGAGGGTATGTAAGTTCGTAATAGTGAGTGGAAGTAGGTGGGTGCTGAGCCAGTGGTTGTTCTATATGCAAGCATCAGTGTCTTGAACTGGATGCGAGCTGCAACTGGTAGCCAGTGCAAGGAGACAAAGAGAGGTGTAACATGGGCTCTTTTGGGCTCGTTGAAGACCAGACCAGTAATTAATAATAGCACTCTAGGTGTTATACCTTCAGTCATTTTGAATTTGAATTACTTGAGTTTTTTGGAGCATTTGTCTTGTATTATTTCTGAACATATAGCCTAATATGCACAATATAAGTTTGTACAAGATGTAGTTGTAGTTCATCTTTTCTGCAAAGATATTTAGTGATTTGTTTAACATTTACATCATGAAGACAACGCCGTGTGGTGCACTTAGAATATACTTTTCTTTAACTAGAGGGTTAATAAAGAGAAAGTTGCTTGAATCATATCGTAGTTACATTTTCAAGTTGACTAGATAAAATCTTACAAAATCGAGAATTGGTCAAATATTAGTGAAATTGCTGAACCTAAAATATCCTCCTGAGACGCCCCCCCCCCCTAAAGAAAAAGTTTTCATGTCATTACATTGTTTAGACCATAAGAAAAAAATATATATTTATTTTTTATTTATTTTTTTAAATGTTCATTTATGAAAAACTCTCTATTTTATTCATAGAGGACACAAGGACTAAAATTAAATGGCATGAATAGACATCAAAACGGCAAAATCAATGGGAGTTTTTTTAAATCACCAAATACATTTTTAGGTTTCACTATGTTTTAAAATGTATAACAAAATTATTTGATATACCATTTTGTTTTATGCAATATGTGTGTAAAAAATTCCATAAACTGGTTTCCCATTAAACACAGTGTACCTATACACTGTATCTAATTTGCTTATTAATGTGTTGCTGTTGGGACAGAATGTTGAAAAATAATTTTCATAATGGGAGTAATACATGGCCAGATTTTCATAATAATATATAATATTTCATAAGCAAACTGATATATAATTTATTTCCCCATTCAATTGTTGTCTCCCAAAATGCATAATAAACATGCTTTTAGTCCTGGCGTCCTCCACATTGAACATGTATGAAATGATGTCCTGTTTCATAACAGGAAGTCATATTTGAATTTGAAAACCCATAACATTTTCCTGAGATGTTGCTTTATGACAAACAATCTGAAAATGATTCAGATGTAAAAGACATTACAGAATATAATCATATTTCCATAAGGATGTACAATTTTTCACTAAATTAAATATAGCCATCGTTAAAGACATATGAGAGGGTTTAAAAAACATTTAGTATCTCTATAAAGCCCTGAATGTGCTCTGTACAGGACATCCAAGCTTATAACTGTGACATGTGAGGTCTCAGAGAAATTCACTAAAATAGAATGTCCACTACAGAGGCAAAAACTCCATAGCTGGGTCTCAGGAGGAGAAATAAAATAGCCTAATTTGATCCTACAGTGTTGCTGCACATGCTTTTAGATCATTACAAACAATAATGTAAAATTATTATATTAGAATAGAAGATATGCCGTCTCTCGTGTCACATCAATAATTAAGTATGTGGTTTTGAAGAAGATAATTTTTTTCTTTCTCTGTTTTGACCGTCTCATTTGGACTTGGACTTGACTTGGACTCGAACCTCTTTGGACTCGGTCTTGACTCGGACTCGAACCTCTTTGGACTCGGTCTTGACTCGGACTCGAACCTCTTTGGACTTGGACTTGTCTTGGACTCAACAAAGGTGGACTTGACTACAGCCCTACTCGTCAGTTGACAGTACTAATTAATGTGGAAGCAAGCGCAATATCTCGAGATGAAAGTAAATTCGGTTTTATCTTTACAAAATACCCGTTCACAAGGCGTTCGGATGAAGAAAAAAAAAGGATCAAGGAGCTTGGACCAGATCGCCCGTACTTGCAAATTAATCAGCAGTCAAGTGATCGCGGTCGCGCCTACACTCTGGGCTTTTCCAGCACTTCTTATGGCAAATGGAGTTGGCTGGCTGGATGTGATGTAAGTCAGGCCTTTTATTGTTTTCCGTGTTTGCTGTTTCAAAGTCCTGGCACCGAAACGTTGTGGACAACAACAGGGGTTCGCGACTTAAAACATCTCTCTGAAAAGTGCAAGCGGCATGAAAGTAGCCGAAGCCATCTTGACAACGCTATGAGGCTCCAGTTTTTGGGAAGCTTAGCATTGCTGAACAGCTAGATGAAGGCTACAGGATTGGCATTAGAAGGCACAATGAAGAGGTCACAAAAAATCGACACATCCTGTCTAGAATAATAGACTGTGTGAAATTTTGTGGTGCATTTGAGCTGGCTTTGCGTGGCCATGACGAGAGCGAGAGCTCGGATAATCCCGGGATATTCCGTGGCCTGGTCGATTTAAAATAGTTGCCCATAGACTACCAACATCAAGCAGTGTCAGATGGAACTTCCACAGCCGTGCCATCAATACAGTGTTTGAGCACAGAGAGGACCTCATCCGCTGTTTTCAAATTATACGAGACTCAGGTGACTTTGACCCTGTTACCGTCAGTGAGGCAGGAGCCTTTGCCATGCTGATGGAGGATCAGGATTTTAAGTTTTTTCTGAAACTTTTCCACAACATCATGCCGCATGTGGACCTCCTCTATGCCAAACTCCAGAAGAAGGACATCGATTCAGTCCACATTAGGGGGAGCATCCAGCAGGACATACAGAAGATCAGGTAGCAGCTGTATTCCTCATTTTATATTTGTTATTGTTATTATTATTATTACTCATACATTTTCTTACTCCTTTGCAGAAATTCTCACCATTCCCTGGTTGAACAAAGCAGTGAAGGTGGTTCTCAACCAAAGAGGCGGCAGGCACTCAGTCCAGAGGTCAATGAACGGATTGCAACAGAGGTGAGTTTTTATTGCAGTCCATGTTACTCTGCAGTATTTCATAGAAAATAGAAGAACATAAATTATTAACAAGTTAAACTGCATGGTTTCATTTACCCTCTATGGGTACTTGTAAATGTCTTCTCATGTCTTTGATTATTTTATGATATTTTAGCTTAAATATTGTAGTAAAGAGTAGATCCTTAAGTTAAAGTCATATATAAATAATAACAACAACAACAAAATGTCTCCAATTTTTTTTATACAAGGTGGCCGCGGGGCCTTAAACAGTCATACATGTAACTTATGTCTGTAGACACCCTGTGATCGCTTTACTATGAGAGGTTTACTATGCCATGTATGTGGGATCCCAGGTGGAAAAAAAGTGCACTTCCTTAACATACTTGTAGTGCTCTATTTTCGCGCACTAATTTTGTGCTTAATATACTAAAATGATTCTTTAGTACTTAAGTTAAGATCATCTAAGTGCACTCAACTGTGCTGTTTTGGGGCAAACCATGAATATGAACTAAAATGCACTTTTAACATACTATCTCTGTATTTAAAAATGTATTTAGTTACCACTTGTAGTACACTTGAACCCATCTTTCATACACCAGTACACCCAAGTGTACTACAAGTGGTGACTAAATGCATTTTTAAATACAGAGATAGTATGTTAAAACTGCATTTTAGTTCATATTGCTTCATATTGCATACACTTGGATGAACTTAAGTTTATCTTAAGTAGTATTAAATAATACTTTTTAGTATATTAAGTACAAAATTAGTGCGTGAAAATAGAGCACTTTAAGTATGTTATGAAAGTGCACTTTTCTCACCTGTGATCAATGGGAGGAATATATCTTAAAGTTCTATTCTTTGCAATATATTTTTCTTCTTAAATATTTCAGTAAAGTCATCAAATGCATAGACGGTAAAGGAAACAATGCAGTTTAATTTGTTGCAAATGTCTTTTTGATAGTTTACTCTGTCCAGCAAAGTATTTTTATTATTCTAGTTACACCGCAATTTATAGATATGAAGATTGGGAATATTATTATTATTATTTTTAAATATGGGGATAGTTTTTTGGGCTTTATTAACTGATTATATTGGGCTTTATTAAACTTTATGAAATTATACCTACAAGTTAATATTTTTAACCATTTACACAGTCTTTAAATTGTGATCTAAAATAATTTTTAATTGTTTGGTTCCCTCTAGTGGACAACACTAGTATTGTGGCCTTCATCTCTGAATACGATTAATGTAAATGGCTGATATTTAAAAAAAGTTACTGTTAGTGCCCTGACCATCTTGACATGTTTACTCAGAATGTCTTGTCCATGTGTATGAAGTTCTGAGAAATTATGGATTCAAACACTGAAACTTGTCTCCCTTTACAACTTAAAACTGGTCATTTTAAATGTTGCAGTTGAAATTTACATTTTATCATCATTACATAATTTTTGTTTTTATTCTTCGCTCTGTAGGTCTGTGATATTATACTCCTACACACCATGGAATGGTTCTCCTTCACAAACCACCTTGTTAGTGCCACCTTGATGCAAGCAGACAGGTTTGAACAGTACACAGTGGCGTTTCCTGAAGAGCAGAGGTGGAAAGTAACGAATTACATTTACTCACGTTACTGTAATTGAGTAGCTTTTTTGTGTACTTGTACTTTTTTAAGTTTTTTTTTTTATCTGTAATTTTACTTTTACTTAAGTATGTTTTGTGGGAAGTATTGTACTTCGCTACATTTTAAAACACATGAATTACTGAGTAAAAAAAATCGCTCCATGGAAACAACTGCAGCAAATAATGGGCAGAAGAAACTGGTGCTAAAATCACAAGAAAGATGCTGACGGACAAGACAGGCGTTAATGGTGCAGACCCAGCTGAAAACCAAACCCCGTCGTACTCTGCTGAAGTTGAACTCAAAGGAATGAAGTGAACCCCTGGCCATATATTCATGCTGTATTATGCAGTGTTAGCTGTGTTTGCCTCGGGAGACCGAACTAGCAGCTTATAAATATATCGACATCGGCCTTCGCAAGCATGTAGAGGTAACGTTAATACTTACATCATTGCATTGGTGGTTAAAATGAAGCTTTGACGGTTTAGCAAAAGGTTTTGCACAAATGAGCCAAAAAGACAGTGGTGCAGGGTGTGCAATGCGATAATATAATAATTGTTGTTTTAACGATGTACGATTTGACATTATCAGTATTTTGCCAAAAACCAAACAAAACACTCTTAAACAGTGTGCCGTGAAATCTAGTAACGTTAGATTAGACTAATCCGCGTGCATTTGGAGTGCTTTCTTTCACTGCGTGATTCAGTCTGTTAAAATGCGTTTAGAATGATCACAAAATTGAAGATATAGAAGCAGAAAATGTATATATTTATATAATTTAATATAGTAAGTCAACATCACATGAAGAATGCCGTTTTTCTCAAAAAATCACCATGATTACATAAGCCTGTAGTTTTTCTTTTTACAACAGTTCAAAAAACAAGAAGTTAATTAAGAGACTTACGTTTTAGACACCATATTGCCTGTTTTTGCTCTATTTCGAAAACAAAAATAATTCCAAACACAGTTTTGCGTCTCTGACTCTGAGCAATGACGTGTTTTGTTCCTGAATGAATTAACCGTTTAAATGATTCTGTTCAATCCCAATGATTCACTTATCAGTGACTTGCTGACACCTACTGGTGGTTCTAATTTAACATTTAAAGTATCTTTTGATTTATTTATTTTGTAATTTCAAATGATTATTTAACATTTGTGACCCTGGCATGGAGCACAAAACCAGTCTTAAGTCGCTGGAGTATATTTGTAGTAATAGCCAACAATACATTGTATGGGTTAAAATTATACATTTTTCTTTTATGCCAAAAATCATTAGCATATTAAGTAAAGATCATGTTCCATTAATATATTTTGTAAATTTCCTACTGTAAATATATCAAAACTAAGAGCTTAATTTGAACAACTTTAAAGGACATTTTCTCAATATTTGGATTTTTTGCACCCTCAGATTCCAGATTTTCAAATATTGTCCTATCATAACAAACCATACATCAATGGAAATATGATTTATTCAGCTTTCAGATGATGTATAAATCGCAATTTAGGAAAATGGACACTTTTGGTTTTGTGGTTCAGGATCACATTTTATGTCTTATTTATCAAAACATTATTTCTGCATTTGTAACTGCAGGCTAAATGCATTCATGTCAGTGTGTAATACATCTATGCCACTTCAGATGAAGCTTCTGCGTTTCCTCTGCATTGCAAAGATGCATTTTGTTGATACTGATTGAATTTGCCTGGTAACAGCCCAAATGTCTTATTATTCTAATTCATTTAATTAAAAACACAGCCCATATCCCAGGTGTGTCAAACTCAGTTCCTGGAGGGCCACAGCCCTAAAGAGTTTATTTCCAACCCTGCTCCAACAAACATACCATTTAGTTTTCAAATAAGCCTAAATAATTAGTTTAGCTGTATCAGATGTGTTTAATTAGGGTAATATCTACACTGTGTAGGGCTGTGGCCCTCCGGGTACTGAGTTTGACACCTTTGGTCTATCCCATTTTTTCCTCCCTCCCATTGTTAAAATGTAACTAAGTAATTTTTACTCTGAGTAAATTTTAAATGAGCTACTTTTTACTTTTACTTGAGTATATTTTTAGACTGGTACTTTTACTTGTACTTAAGTAAAATTTCATTGATGTAATGGTACTTTTACTTGAGTAGAATATTTTTGTACTCTTTCCACCTCTGCTGAAGAGGCACTGAGCAGGACTTTGAAGGCCTATCCAGTGCTCAATGGGAGTAAGCTGAAGACAGAGCTTAGTCTCATCTACTGCAAGGAGGAGTTCAGAACCTGTCTTGGTGCTGTGGACCTACTCCAGCTGTTTATGGAGAACAATCTTGAATAAGTCTTTTCAGAGACTGTCACTCTCCTAAAGATCCTCATCACAGCAGAAGCTGAGAGGTGCTTCTCAACCTTGAAAAGGATTAAGATTTTCTGAGAAATAGCATGACCCAGGAGAGGCTGAATGCATTGGCCATGCTGTCAATGGAGAAGAGACTGGTGACTGAGATGACTGATTTCAACCAGAAGGTCATTGAGAAGTTGCAAGCCAGAAAGAAAGGAGAGCAAAATGTATTTTCAAATACTGCAACTGGCCAGTGATTAGGCAACTTTACATTGTGTGTATGTGTATGTTTTATGATTACCTTTATTACTTAATTACTGACAATAAACCCACATTGAAATCAAATTCACTGATTCATGGTACATTTATTGCATTATTTAACAGTTGACTTTAACATTTTCAATATTTTATCTAGCAATAATGATACATAATCACCTAATAAATGGCCTTTTATAGTCCTTTATTACTAACGGTTTAATTTTTCAGTTTGTTTGCGGCCCCCCCCCCCCCCATTTTAAAGCACCAGCCGCCACTGAGTTCTACAGACATACTACAGCTATCATGATCCTGTGTATTGTGTTTTAGAGTAGATACATCACATGTACAAAAGTCTGCATCTCCCATACAAAAGTCTGTATCTCTCATACAACACTTGTGTAACTTTTATTTCATAATTTTGAAACACAATGTTCATTTTAAGAAATAATAATGCACATTTTTTGAAATAATGCTAATACAAATACAAATAATTTCAGTGTTTATATTAATAAACATCATATTTTGTCTTTTTTTCATGTTTGCACATGTGTGTGAATGTGTTTGTGTCTGTCTGTGTGTGTGTGTGTGTGTGTGTGTGTGTCTGTGTGTCTGTGTGTGTATGAGTGTGTTAGATAAAGAATGAATGGAGAGTGAATGTCCTTTCCAAGGATCGCCACCTTGACGTGGTGGAAAGGCTTGTGTGTTCCAGTGATCCCCAAAGTATGTCATTCTGGAGCTTTTTACTCCAGTTTGTCCTGCTTAAAGGTGAGGTTCCAGACTAAGTGCAAGGTCCAAATGGGCATAAACTGAATAAAATTATTTTTAAGCAGAATTATTGAGTTTGATTTTCTTGATCATTTTATAACAAATAATGAGGCCATCACGTCCACAATTTTACATTCAATTTAGGGCTTGGCGATATGGCCTAAAAAAATCCCAGATTTCTTCACAAAAAGTCCGATCCAGGATTTAAATCAATTTTTTTTCCCTACTGTGGTGCGTATCCCAGTTCCAGATTAGCGTCACCCTGGAAACGCCTCTTCCACACTGATCACAGAACAGCAACACCTGTGCATGATGAGTAGTGCACTTGGAGCGTGTTCCCACTGGCTATAAAAGCCAGAAGAAGAGGCACACAAGGAGTTCGGCCACCGAGCTGCTGGCGGAACTAATGCCTGTTTATCTTTCTTTCGCACAGAGCACCAGGAGAGTGATATTCACCACAACACGTCACCCCACGGGCACCGAGTGGATCACTGCACCATTCACCTGAGCAGTGTGGGGTAATAAATCACCCTCTGGGAAACTTTCCAGCCTATACGAGTCTGTGTTCTCATTCACCCCTCGACACTACTAAAAATCAATCCGCAGATGACAAAGAAATTATTCAAAATTAAAGGGACAATATATGTTTTCGCCACTAGAGGTAACATTTTCAAAACAATAACAAAGGTAAGAGGTTCACTGAAGAGGTAATGGATTATTTTTTTTATTATCTGTACCTTCCACTTAGCAACTACCCTGCTTACCTCATGTTGCTAACATTATTAGCATACTGCTAGCATGTCGCTAGCATGACAAACTTTAAGTTGGCTTGAGAAAGCCAGACCAGAAAGTTAGAAAAAGTTTGAAAGGTTTAAGTTTAAAAAAGTTTTAAGTTTGATGGTTTTCAGTCTGAAAAACATTGAAGTTTAAAGTAGTTTTAAAAGCTTAAAGATGGATAGATTAGAAAGGTTTGACAAGTTTAAGAATTTTAAACAAGTTTTAAGTTTAATGGTTTGAATTCTGAAATAGTTTGAAGTAGTTTTAAAAGCTTCAAATTTGAATGATTGAAAGGCAATACAGCTTTTATAGCATGTTTCTAGCATAAGCATACCCTAGCAACTACCCTGGGCACCTTAGCAACCACATAGAAACACCTTAGCAACTACCCCGGGCACCTTAGCAACCACATAGGAACACCTTAGCAACCACCCGGGTATGGATTCTATGGAATCAGTTGCTAGGGTACTCTAAATGGTTGCTAGGGCATGGTTTGATAGCTTCACAGTGATCCTGAGAGTCTGATTGGTTGTCTGAGTCAAACGAGCCCACCCCCATGTCTCTATGACACTGTGATCCAAAGATATCCATCTGGGCTTTTATAATGGCAGTCTATGGGATCAGTTGCTAGGGTGCTCTAAATGGTTGCTAGGGCGTGGCTTGACCGCTTAATAATGATTCTGAGAGTCTGATTTGTTGGCTGAGTAAAATGAGCATAATTCAGAGTTATGTTCAAAGTAAAATTCCAATGTGAATTACCATTAGTAGGAAAAACATGTATTTTCAGATGTCGTTTCATGGGCTGTCCCTCACCATGTTAAGTCTATGGGGCAATTTTGGGGGGCGCCCCAGGGGTAAAACTTATACCCCACTGCGGGGTATGTTCTCGCTCATCTTGATAGCCTCTTCAAATGTTGTGATTCACAAGTTTCTATGAAATTCTCGCTCTGCGCTACAACCCGCCAAAGTTGGCCGCAATGAATTGTCGATGGGATTTTTCGTCCGTTTTTTTTGCGAATTGTACGATTATCATCCACCCGATCGCTTAGAAAAGATATAGCAACTCGAGTCAGATCAGTTCGGAGAAATGGTGTGAGTCAGAAATGTAAATTTAGTCTAATAATAATAATAATAATAAGTTTAAAAGCTACATCAGTAAGTTGGCTTTCTCAAGACAACTTAATTAGATCACACATTTGACAAAAACATTGTTAAACATTTCAGAACAGCCTATCCAAAATGTCCTATTCTCCCCAAGGTAAAATAAATACATTTTAAAATATTAAATTATATATATATATATATATATATATATACACACACAGTACATTTCTGCACTCAAAATACAATTTTGAAAATGTGCCTTGTTATCTATGCCAACATTTATCTGAAGATACAGAACATATATGCGTACATGTAGTTTGTCTCAGTGTTTTTGGAGAGGACTGGATGGTAGAGAAGCGTGTGATTGCTGATAGTTTCACTCTAACCTTACAAGATGTAATGTATGGAGTAACCAAAGAGTGCTCTGTTTTGTTTGACCTGATTAAGAATATTATATTATTATCAAAATGTTTTATACATAAATGTCGATATTTTAAATCTCCTCCCTTATTGTGTTTAAAATATTTGTCAGATGCCCTTAGTAAAACGAAAAATACAAAGGCAGTAAAACTTTAATGTATTTGTATTAAATAATTTATTGTAATTATTATATATTTTCTTCTTTTTATAATTATTTCTTTTCGTTCTTGTTTTTTATTATTATTATTATGATATGTTATGTATTTTGGAATACGATTTGTCTGGAATATTACTGTGTTGAGCCTTCCATACCAGATTATATTTTGTATACTAATTAAGACCATTTTGTTGTACTCAGACTTGTACGAAAAAAAAGTAAAAAAAAGTAGACTGCGTTCTTTGAATTGGGACAGCCTTCGTCGCCATGACGCAATCGGCCTACAAATACACACCTCGTATGATGTAGTCAACGAATTGGGAAACAGCTTATGATTTTAACCCAAAATACTTTTATTTTGTACTGGTGGTCGTCATAAGGCCGCGCCGTACTCGCGATGTGATTCGGCTGAAGAAAAGGTGTGTGCTTTTAATCATTTAACTTCAGGATTTAAATCAATACAACTCGTTTAGAGAAATGTATGTAAAACTTTTAAGTAAATTATTATCGAATATAACATTTATATAGTGACATTGATAACGGATATTTACAAAAGTGTAAGCGCTCCCGCACAAGAGTAACAGAAAAAGTGTGTCTGATTTCGTTCCAAATATCGTGAATCAGTTTATCATTAACATGAATTCAGTCACTCGCAAGTAGTGACGAAGACACTGAGCTTTTTAAATTCGGAGTCAACGGAATCAATTGCTTCTCAAAATGATTCACTGTTTTGAATCGCTTCAGTTTGTGGCTCAATTAAATACAACGAGATCAAACACAGTGTTGCCAGATAGGGACGATTTCCAGCTCAAAAGCTCACAAAAACCGCCCAAAATATTAACTGTCAACATGTGATAGAATGTAAATCAAGGTTGAGAAGTCATTTTTAACTAATTTAAACAAAATAAGGACGCCAAATAATACCAATATTTTGCTAGATAAATTTCCCATGGATCAAATCGGGGAAAATACATTAAAGATGTTTCCAAATATGATCAAAATATGCAAGCAGACACTGTCAAAGCGGCAATCAAGAAATTAACCGATACCCTTGAAAAACACATGCATCATTTTAAATGTCAACAGTCAGAATTTAAAAGCACAAAACCTGCCCAATAAGCAACGTAATGTTATTTAGGTATTTCACACTCGTTCTTGCACACACCATGACAGTCAAAACTGTGTCATTAATAGATGCATACATACTGTATGATAATCCATCAATCAAAACTCCTGCTGAAGCACCTGAGATCCTCGTGACACAGTATTATCAGAAACGGCAAACATGCTGATCACTTCCGGTTTGTCGTTGACGCGTGTCCTGAATTGAATTTCCGTCAAGCCAATTATTTATCGTCTATTTTCTATCTTAAATTCCGATTTTATACACAATAATTTGTGTTTCTATAACGTGTGAATATATCCCCGATCGCATTCTGCAACAAGAATAATTAGAGCGGCTTGTTATCGCAAGTTTTATTTTGATTTCCCGAGTTCGCTATTAGCTTATAGCCCGTTAGCAAAGCCAGCGCGGGTGCCGCTAACACAGCTAATACCCCTTTTTCACACACGCATACACACATTTAACATTGTTTCACTGTTACTTGCTTTAATGGCGGATTTGTGTCTACCTTTGTGTGCAGGTTGAGCTGGAGGCCGTGGAGAGACGGATCCACGAGCTGCTTGGGAAACAGGCCCAGCTGAGGAAACGGAAAGCAACGCTGGAAACATCTCGGGCTGACGCTCATAAGTCCGGGGTAAGTATGCAACGCGCTGCTAACACTCCCACTACCTCTACTCCGTGTGTTTCTCTGCACAGGCCCCGTGCACCCGGGACGCGATTGTCAAAGATGGCCTTCACTCCGGTGCCGGGAAACCACGGACCCTGGGTGCAGTAGCGGAAGACGCGATCCAGGCCCCCGGGCGACGACTTCTCCCCCTCCGGTCTTCGACATCTCATCCCGGAACCGCTTCGCCCCTCTCTGCGAGACTGATCGTGACGCTGTGGTCATCGGAGACTCAATCGTCTGGCATGTCCGTGCTACGTTAGCTGAAGGTAAAGTGCACACTCATTGTCTCCCTGGTGCTCATGTTCTTGATGTTTCTGTGCAGATACCCGCGATCCTGAAGGATGACGAGAGCGTTGCAGCTGTTGTGATTCACGCGGGGGCTAACGACACCAAGCTGCGGCAGACGGAGACACTGAAGAGGGACTTCAGGAGCCTGATCGAGACGGTACGCAGCACATCGCCCTCGACGACGATCATCGTGTCAGGACCTCTTCCCACGTATCTACGAGGACACGAACGGTTCAGTAGACTGTTTGCTTTAAATGAATGGTTGTTTTCATGGTGTACAGAGCAGAAAATTCTCTTTGTCAATAATTGGAATCTTTTCTGGGAGCGTCCTAGGCTATTTCGTGCTGATGGCCTGCACCCCAGCAGAGTCGGTGCGGAACTCCTGTCGGACAACATCACCAGGACGCTACGCTCTATCTGACTAGTAAGCCAATTCTCCAATAACAGCTATGATGACTTTTGTTCTACCCACTTAAATGATAAAGGTACTTGCAGTGTCCAATCTATACAGACTGTGTCTGTTCCCCGAATAGTGAGTTCAAAATATAAATTTAATGCAGGATCTAGAACAAATCTGATCGTGATTAAACCAGAAAAATGCAAAATAAATGAACAAAAACAATTTTTAAAACTTGGGCTCCTAAATATCCGATCACTCACACCGAAAGCAGTTATTGTAAATGAAATAATCACAGATAATAGTTTTGATGTACTCTGTCTGACTGAACCCTGGCTTAAAACAAATGATTATTTTGGTCTAAATTAATCTACTCCACCAAGCGATTGTTATAAGCACGAGCCTCGTCAGACTGGTCGTGGCGGCGGTGTCGCAACAATATATAGTGATATTCTCAATGTTACTCAGAAAACAGGATACAGGTTTGACTCATTCGAAATACTTATGCTCAATGTTAAACTGTCAGATAAACAAAATAAATCTGTCCTATCTCTTGCTCTGGCTACTGTGTATAGACCGCCAGGGCCATATACAGATTTTCTAAAAGAATTTGCAGATTTCCTCTCAGACCTATTGGTTACTGTTGATAAAGCACTAATTGTTGGAGATTTTAACATTCACGTTGATAATACAAATGATGCGTTAGGACTTGCGTTTACTTGGTGTCAAGCAAAATGTCACCGGGCCCACGCATCGTTTTAATCATACGCTAGATTTAATAATATCGCATGGAATTGATCTAACTGATATAGATATCATACCTCAAAGTGATGATGTTACTGACCATTTCCTTGTATCATGCATGTTGCATATTACTGATATTAACTATATGGCTCCGCGTTATCGCCCAGGCAGAATTATTATTCCAGCCACTAAAGACAGATTCACAAATAACCTGCCTGATTTATCTCAGCTGCTCTGTGTACCCATAAATACAGATGAACTAGACACAATTACTAGCAACATGGGAACTATCTTCTCCAATACGTTAGAAATTGTTGCACCCATCAAATTAAAAAAGGTTAGAGAAAAACGTGCTGCGCCATGGTACAACAGTTATACCCATTCTCTCAAGAAAGAAACTCGTATTCTTGAGCGCAAATGGAGAAAAAGTAACTTGGAAGTCTTTAGAATTGCGTGGAAAAACAGTATGTCCAGCTATAGACAGGCTCTAGAAACTGCAAGAACCGAGTATATCCGCAAACTCATAGATAATCACCAAAACAATCCAAGGTTTTTATTTAGCACAGTGGCTAGATTAACAAATAAACAGATGTCACCCGATCTAAATATTCCCTCACAGTTTAATAGTAATGACTTTATGAATTTCTTTACTGATAAAATAGATAATATCAGAAATACAATAACAAACGTAGATTCTACAGCGTCTAGTACTCCAGCTTCATTCATCGCACCCAAAGAAAAACTGCAGCGCTTTACAACTATAGGACAGGGTGAGCTAAATAAACTTATCACTGCATCTAAACCAACAACATGTTTATTAGATCCTGTACCAACTAAACTATTGAAAGAGTTGTTACCTGTTGCAGAACAACCGCTTCTCAATATTATTAACTCCTCGTTATCTTTAGGTCACGTCCCAAAACCATTTAAGCTGGCAGTTATTAAGCCTCTTATTAAGAAACCAAAATTAGATCCTTGTGAACTAGCAAATTACAGGCCCATTTCAAATCTTCCGTTTATGTCGAAAATATTAGAAAAAGTAGTATCTGCTCAACTGTGCTCCTTTTTGCAAAGAAATGATATCTATGAAGAATTTCAGTCAGGTTTCAGGCCCAGCCATAGCACAGAAACTGCACTTGTTAAAATTACAAATGACTTGCTTCTTGCGTCAGACAAAGGCTGCATCTCGTTGCTAGTTTTACTTGATCTTAGTGCTGCGTTCGACACTATAGATCATGCCATACTGATAGATCGATTACAAAACTTTACAGGTATTCAAGGGCAGGCTTTAAGATGGTTTAGATCCTACCTGTCCGATCGCTACCACTTTGTTTATTTAAACGGGGAGTCATCTCAACTATCACCAGTAAAGTATGGAGTACCACAAGGATCTGTCCTAGGTCCTCTATTATTTTCATTATATATGTTGCCCCTTGGTAATATTATTAGAAAATACGGGATTAGTTTCCATTGTTATGCTGATGACACTCAACTATATATCTCAACAAAACCAGATGAAACTTCTAAACTATCTAAGCTAACAGAGTGTGTTAAAAATATAAAAGATTGGATGACCAGTAATTTTCTCCTATTAAATTCAGATAAGACCGAGATATTACTTATTGGACCTAAAAACAGTACACAGAATCTCTTGGATTACAATTTGCAACTAGACGGATGTACTGTTACTTCCTCTACAGTAAAAAACCTGGGTGTTATATTAGACAGCAACCTATCTTTTGAAAATCATATTTCCAATGTTACAAAAACAGCATTCTTCCATCTTAGAAACATTTCCAAGCTACGGAACATGTTAAGTGTTTCTGATGCAGAAAAGTTAGTTCATGCATTCATGACCTCTAGACTGGACTATTGTAATGCACTGCTAGGTGGTTGTCCTGCATCTTCAATAAACAAGCTACAGATAGTACAAAATGCTGCGGCTAGAGTCCTTACCAGGTCAAGAAAATATGACCATATTACTCCAATTTTACAGTCTCTGCACTGGCTGCCTATTAAGTTTCGTATCAGTTACAAAATATTATTACTTGCCTATAAGGCCCTAAATGATTTAGCTCCTGCGTACCTAACTAATCTTCTATCACGCTACAATCCAACCCGCTCCCTAAGGTCGCAAAACTCTGGACTCTTGGTAGTACCTAGGATAGCAAAGTCCACTAAAGGAGGTAGCACTTTTTCATATCTGGCTCCTAGACTCTGGAATAGCCTTCCTGATAACGTTCGGGGTTCAGACACACTCTCTGTTTAAATCTAGATTAAAGACGCATCTCTTTAGCCAAGCATTCATATAATGCATCTCACAATCTTGTACTGCCAGTCTATCTGAACAAATGCACATTATTATGCTTTAGCTTGGGTTATACTGATAATTTCATCCAGGGTTATTCCTGGATGGAACAACTGCTACGCTAATTGTCTTACTGTTTCTATGTTTCTGCCACGGGGAGCTAGGAATTATACAAGCTTCAGTCTGGATCCAACCCTTAAACGATTGAGATGACCGAACACCTGAGAAGAGACGATGACAACCCCTCCGAGGACCTCAGAGGAAGCCAACCATCAGCGATTAGACTGACTTAACCAAAGTCTGCCATAAATGGAGGATCAGCACCTGGAGACAACCTCTACAGCCCCTACAGCCCTGAACGTCAGTGGAGTCTAGGACACATAGATGAGCCCCAGAGACAGATCTCCAGTGAGGACCTCGTCACCTAGTCATCCATCGGGGAAAGACCCCTGGAACCAGTGGACCACTTACACTCTGACTTTGCTGCAGTTGGAACAAACTACTGATTCGTCTGGCCGGAGGGGAACTGGCCCCCCGACTGAGCCTGGTTTCTCCCAAGGTTTTTTCTCCATTCTGTCACCGATGGAGTTTTCGTTCCTTGCCGCTGTCGCCTCTGGCTTGCTTAGTTGGGGACACTTCACATTATTGACACAATTTGCCTATTTTGATATTGTGCAGTGCTTTGTTACAATTTGTATTGTTAAAAGCGCTATATAAATAAAGGTGACTTGACTTGACTATTATAAATATGTTTTTTATTAAAGAGAAGAGTGAAGATTGAACAAGCATTCAGAGTCAAAGAAGAAGATACTGAGGAACAAACAGGTTCGTTTTCATTCTCAAAATTTTTTCTGGGGTTTTCATCCTTTCATTCTTACGGAGCCCCGCACATGACATGCAGGAAAAAAATAGTAGGCTAAATCGTGTGCACGATTTAGCAAATCAAGGGAATACAATGGTATTCATTATTTTTTTCTTGCATGTCAGGCTTAGTACATTCTGAACTCATTTCAATCATTTGATCCTTATTAAAATGTCCAGCTCTACAGAAATGAATGATATTGCTGAAAAAACTCATGATTGTTGTAATTTAAGTGGTTTAATTTGTCATGGAGCGGGTCGCCTTCACGTGACCACACAAACACTAATGCTGCTTTCGAGTGCAGCTGAGAAGACCCTGCTTTCAGGATGCATTCATTATTAACTATACGTCATGCATTAAATTAGCAAATAAAACAGAAGTAGCCTAAATTACATTATTTTCTGTCACATTAAACTACAAATCAAATTCTGAATTTAAAACACTAAAAACCATAATTTTTCATTGAACTATGCAACAGTATCAAACAAATACACGGAGCCTACAGTAAAAACTATTCAGATAGTCAAAACAATTAGTTGACAAGATATTAGCATATTATACTTCAACACACCTGAATATAAAGAGTAAATATTCATTGATTTAAGTCAGTAGTTTTTTTTTTACCTCATCCTAAGAAGATAAGCTGATCTAGTGTTTTTTGTCTCCTGAACTCTATCATGTTTCCACCGTCACATCCAGGGCTTGATCGGGCCTCTGGGCCAGCAGACAGGGGCTTTTGGCCTGATTAATACCTTGGTCCAAAGCAGGCCAACTGGGGCTTGAGGAGTTAATCTGAAACTGAATCAAAATTGCTGTTCATTTCCCATGTTTTCCCATTTAAGACATTTAAAACTATTTTCATCTCAAAACTCACTCTTAGACAGCATTGATTGTCTAAAATTACTTCAAATTGTAATTTAATGGGGATTCTGATCACTGTGTGAGACAAATACATTTATATGCAATGCTGAAGACTACTTATGCAAATCATTTCAATAGTAAGTACACATATGATTATGAAAGTACAAAAGTATCTGTGACCGCTTTTTAGTTTTTTGTCAAATAAATGTTAATTCTTTCTGAAGTTAATTCAACTTTTATAAATATATTTCTAAAACTAAGCCTTTGGACTTAAAAGGCATTTCTGCGATCGCAAATATTCAGCTTGACTGATGTGCACTCCTGACACAAATTAATAAATTATTATTATTAGTAATATAATATAATAATAAAAAATACGTAATTATAAGTATTTGGTCATATATATCGATGTTGAAGTCTCACCTTTCAATACAGAACAACCATGTTACTTTTTGTGATCTAGGCCTCCAGCTAGTCCTGTGCTGGTGAAGTGGTTGGGCTGTGTGGCTTAGGCCAGTGCGAGCCAATGCTATAAATGGGCCGGGCGTGGCTAAATAGCCTGTAGCACAGAGTCCAAAATCAAACTGCGTTTCCACTGTCGGGTCAGAAGCTCTGCAGCGCTTCACTGAAACCCGCCCTTTACACGCCTCCCAGGAACATCATCACGCAACCCCATCATTTCACCAACAAAAGGTACGCTATTGGAAAACTAATCTGACAAATCACTGGAGCTAGCAAGATCACAAAAGAAACATGATAAAAGCGGCCATTTGTTTGCATTTATTGACGTCACTGAAATATGGTATTTACCATTATTTAACAAAAAAAGACATCACATATAAGAAGGACAATTTCTATAATTTTTCCATCAAAAATACAACCTATATCAGACATAAGCTTGTAGCATTGGCATTCTCTCCAGTCCCTAACCATTTATTTGTAATATTTTCAGTCAGAGAAACAGAGGGAGCTCCCAAAAATAAAAATATGATCTATTATACTAAATATGAACATCAGTCAGGTATAAAGAGACGAGATTTGTTGATAGAAAAAACGTGTAACCAAATAAATACACTATTGTGATAGCCTATATGACTTTTCTGATCAAGCTGTTGTATTTACCATGTTGACTATGGTTTTTGCTAGCATGCAAATCTTTTGCATCTCATATAAATATTTAAGTCATGTATGGTGTTCATAATCCACATCGAATCTCAAACAGAAGTTATTTCGAACACTGGCTGCTCTCTTAAAGCGAGTTTTGAGCTAAATCTTTGTAGAAGTATTTAATGCTGATGTTAGCTGGTAACTAAGGCTACATCCACTCAAAGCCAGAATCCAATATTTTTTTCCGCCTAAAAAACCCCCCAAAAATTCCGTTAACACGGCGTTGTCTCAAGAAATATCTGTGTACACACAAACCAACTCAAAACAATGTAGTATACATACCAGACCAGTATGTGCCACAGAGATACACTAAAAACAAAGAAGACTTTGGAGCGTGGACAAACTTTGTGTGCTGTATACAAACCCAGAGATTTGCTTTACAATGATTTTGCTTTAGTAGAGCTAATAGGCTCAGTAGCTTCTGCAGCACGAACACAAGCATGTAGTCTGCTGTTTTGTTGTTGCTGTTATGTGATGTAGCGCAGTTTGACTAGGGGCGAGATGTGGGGTGACGATATCATTTTACAAAATACACGGATTGGCTGTAAAGCGGGCCAGCTCGGGGTTGAGGTTATGAACAAAGGCAGAGTTTTTCCAAGTCTGGAGAGCGTCAGCACTATGAATAATTTCATATAACATGTGTCCATACACCCAGATGGACACGTTTAGCTGTATACGTACAAATCTTGTATCGTATCTGCATTCCACCCAGACATCTGGCGTTTTGGGAGTCTGAAACCAGGTCCCAGAGTTTATAAATCTGAAAACAACACCCTTGCGTTTTCATGTGTCCAGCCAATCTGTATATATTGGTAAACAATATATTTGATCATTTGACATCATCTCTACACTTTGAAAGCAATTCAGTCAAATGTTTTTCTAACTACCTCTGGAAGTGATTGAATGCTCAAGAACATTTTAGACTCGGTTCACACTTTTATGTCGTCCACTTGTGATCCAATTGACCAAAATACATCTTAATACCAGGTGTAAAGCCCTAAACACACTGCACGATATTTGACTGTCCCAGACGAAAGATTGACATCATGAAACAATCATGGCGATTTCTTGTGATCATGGCTCCTAATCGGTAGTCCTGTATCGTACAGTGAGAGAGGTTCAAAGATAGCCATTGTCACGGTCTTATGACCAAAGATAGCCTACGATACAGCGTGATCATGGCACAGTATGTTTGCTGGTACGATCCACGTTTACTGACCAACCAATAAAAATGCTAAATGAAATCAATACGGCATGGTGCCAAAACATAAAACTGCTTACCTCAAGCTCTTAACCCTTCCTTTTTCGCCGCTTCCACTTTTTAGCACACATAAAAACTACAACTGCTAAAGTGTGATTTATCATGCTCTTTGTTTACCACAAGCGCATGCTGATGACGTTTTTCTTCTTTAGTAATGTGCATCGTTGCGTACACGTCAATAGGTGTCATCATCGTACTTTCTACAAACACGTCGTAGCCAAGTTTATTAGATCCATGTTGCACTGTGTGACATGCAGTGATCTTATAGGATTGCTAAAATCGTGCAGTGTGTTTTGGGCTTTTAAAACCATGACAGGTTTTTAAAATCTATTAAAGGTTTCTAAACTTTTAATATCCCTTTATACATCCCAGTCAGGTTAAGCTGCTTATGTGCATCTCGAACCTGTCTCCTTACCGAAATCTCCATATTTACAACACCTAGTTTTACTATGCATAACCTTCTCTGCATATAATTTCCATGTGTGTATATATATTCCCATCCATGTGACACCATGTTTAAATGTCATGAAACCCCCCTGTTGCAGCACTGGTCTTTCACACCCTAGATCTGAGAAAGACTCCAGAAATGGTCGTGTAAAACTGGATCATGTTGGGTGCATGGGAGAATATGAAATATGTTTGTAAAACTTCAATTCCCTTATGAATTAAGTTTTCTTTCTGTGTTTTGGATCACTTCTAAATCAAATCAGAAACATAGGTTGGATGTTGTGAGCGAAGTCTTCTACGGATCCGGGAGACACAAAAAAATGACGCAGAGAGGCATCAGGCTTTTGAACTCAATTTATTCTTGACAAGCAGGCCTTTATATATGGTACCAGAGAGTTTTGTATTACAGGAGGTTCACAAAATGACCAAATAAGGTACAGAAAACATAGCATGACAGACACAGAATGAATGCCTTCTTTCTCTACTTATAGCCAAGAGCCTGTCCAGCGACCTCTTCCTCTTATAGCAACATAAGCAGCAAGCTCTTTACCTTTCCTGTAGCTTTGTATTCACTTATGCGGAAATTAAATCTAACAATGTTTTCATAAACTTTCTCTGGTCTGGATATGAACTATGATGCGTGCAGCTAGTGTTATTAAATCTATCGCATCATTTGCGCAGAAACGGCTCTCATGTGCGCTCCACGTGTTGTCATAATATTAAATATTGTTGCAGAGGTGAACTAACATGAGAGCTCTTTCATGAGATTTTAGTTCTCCGCTGTAAGATGACCTATACGCTGATCTATGAATATGGAGATTAGCCCCTCCTCCACTCAGTTACACCAGCCAGCGCCTCCTGATCCACACTGAACTGTAGTAAACACAACAATGGCATACACTGATAATTACTGATAAAACTATGTTTTTACTAGTGGACAACTACTGTGAATACTGTAACACTTGTTAAAGTTACTTACTTGACGATGTTGTGTCCTAAAATGCCCTGAAGATTCTAATACAGCCGTTTATGTTTCTTAATTATCACCCGCGAGCATACCCGAGTGAAGTGCTGACGCCAATGCAGGAGAGGTGTGTCTACATTTTACACTGTTGCCACGGGTTATTATTCAAGTTAGCAGTTCTAAATTCACATTAAACCACAGCTTCATGGGTTTTTTGCTTTAATTTAGTTTTGATCTTGTGCGGGTATTGGTATATTTTGCATGCTAGTGATAGGAATCGATCCCTTGAGGTAATTGGTTACTGGTTTGTGACGCAGCAAACCGAGGGCGGTTTCAAACTGCATTTCTGGGCGTGCCATTGGGAAACTACAGTTTTTAAGGAGAAAATACTCAGCATTGGTATTGATTAAAGGATTGTCAAATGGTTTATCTAAAAGCATATTAAAAACTCCACACAGACAAATAAACAACATAAAAAAAACTTGACGTGACAGCATTAAATAGAGAAATTAGTTAATTTGCAAGCTTCCTTTACAAATGGGTATTAGTATTTACTCTTACAGTTACGTGATGCGTTTCTGGTCTCAAATTGGAGCTTTTTATTTCTTGCAGTTTAAAAATGTGTGAATTTCTGTCATGATGGTTATTTTCCATTACACTGAATGTGGTAACAAAAGGTAATAAACTAAAGAGTTGGTTATTATTATTAAGTCTTTTTCCCTCAGACTGCATAAGTTTAGCTTATGGGGCTGTCACATCATGAACGAACGACTCCAACCCGAAAACTTGACATATTAACTAATCAATTCTCTTTCCAGCTCATACTGCATTAGTCACGTGATGAACGAACAACTCGGAAAAACCCGAAAACTTGAAATAGGTTAACTAATTCCAGTACAGAACCTATAAGATGGTGCGCATGCACAACTGAACGAATCACTCCCTGAGATGACTCGTTCTTCCCCGAGTCACATTAAAGATTTGATTCAAAATGAACAAATCGTTCAAGAATGACCCATCAGTTCCCGTCTCAGTATGGCATCTGCAATGGACGGATAGGCTACCAAAACGCGAACCAACGATCTGAAACAATGTCCTCAGCACCCGAAGGGTTAGGGACTGGGTGACCAGACGTCCCATTTTTCCCAGGAGTCACAATTGGTTGTCGATTAACTTAAAGTTGATGAAGGCGGGATAGGCGGAATCGCGGTGATAGAAGTGCTCTCTCTCGCGCATGCTACACTTCTTCAGTTTCATGCAGCTCAAATAAACACACAGCAGTCCAAATGTCTATCGTGTGTAAAGTATCTCATGTAAATACAGTCGTTATGGCTTAACAGCCAAGTGAACGTGGGCAAAAACTGAATGGGTGTCAATATTACATGCATACCCTCCATCTTAAAGGGACAGCATCCCTAATTATTGTCATCAATGTTAACCAACAAAAGATGTCAAATAAATGTATACTTAAGTAAACCTACTGTATCTGTAAAAATCTTTTTGTATTTCTACCAAAATATGAACATTTATTTGTAATAAAAAAACTAGATGTCAAATAACTTATCAATGATTGAGTCGACTCTTTCTTTTGAGAGACGATAACTTTATACACTATGCACTTTAGGATTTAAAACTTTGCAGAATGTTTTCATTCACTTAGAGTTGCGTTACACACTGCATGAAAGATCATTTTCAAAAATTCATAATAGGAGCACTTTAATTATTTTAAACAACTCCAAACAAAATTACCTTTATGCAGTTTTGCGCATCCACTACAAATGTCTAAATTTATATAATTTATTTCAAATTATTAATGTGATTTCAGTGCTGATCTCCATTAATAAGAGTACAATATTTAATGTAAATGTTTAAAAAATACTTTAAAATCATTGTTACTACATTACATTTCTCACTCTAGGAAAAAAAATAGCTTGAACACATGGTCTAGATCAGGGGTGTCAAACTCAGTTCCTGGAGGGCCGCAGCCCTGCAGAGCTTAGTTCCAACCCTGCTCCAAAACACAAATCATGTATTTTTCAAATAAGGCTGAAGGACCTGATTAGCTGTAACAGGTGTGTTTAATTAAGGTTGGAGCTAAACTCCGCAGGTCTGAATTCCTCTCCAGGAACTGAGTTTGACACCCCTGGTCTAGATTGTCCGTACGGTGCAGACATATTTACGCCAAGTCTATTTTTTTTCAATCCCGATATATGTGTAAAAAATAGTGTATGCATATTTGAATGCCAATTTTGTGCATCGTTTACGCAACATTTATAAATGAGATCCCTGGTGTAAATGGAAATGTCTCTCTCATCTACTTGTCATTCAATTGATTGAAACACTTCTTAATTACAGGTGTAGATAGGGTCTTGGTCTGTTTTTTCAATAAACTAATTATCTTTTTTAACAATTTTTACTGTAATGTAATTCAAATTGAATTTTCGCCATTGAGGCAGTAGCTTATTTTGTCAGAGACAAAGAAGCTCCATTCTCCCTTCTGTCCAATGATTACACGCTGGCACAGACAAATCTGTTCACCATAATTTATCAAGACTGCATAGACAGGTGAAATTGTGACACTGGGGTTCATTTGTATTTGTCTCTTTTTTCACCTTAGACTCGATGGTACTGAAAAAGAAGACTCAAGAACTAAATGAAGTGGAAGAGAAAAATAAGTATAAGATACACCATGATTTCATGACTGGTGAAGAACCCAGACAAACTGAAATATCCTCTCGAAAAAGAGCTCGGAAGACCAAACCTAACAGTTCTAATCGAACACAAAAACACAACTTTGAAGTCCACAAGAGTGTTCACACTGGAGAGAAGATATGTGTATGTGATCAGTGTGGAAAGAGTTTCAGATGTAAACAAAAGCTTGATTACCATGTGAAGATTTACGCGAGAGAGAACGGTTTTAGATGTAATCAGTGTGGAAATAGTTTCTCAGACGCAAAATGCCTTAAAATGCATGTAATAAGTCACTCTGTAGAGAAACCTTTCATGTGCCACCATTGTGGAAAGACTTTCCATTTCAATAAATACCTTACGGATCATATGAGAATTCACACAGAAGAGAGGCCTTTCACCTGCCAACCGTGTGGGAAGAGCTTCTCATTTAAAGGAAATCTTAACACTCACATGAGAATTCACACTGGAGAGAAGCCCCTTACATGTGTTCAGTGTGGAAAGAGTTTCAGATGTAAATCAACTCTTAGTAACCACATGAAAATTCACTCTAGAGAAAACCGTTTTAAATGTCATCAGTGTGGAAGGAGTTTTACAGACATAAATCCTCTTAAGATTCATGTAACGACTCACACTGGAGAGAAGTCTAACGCCGGTTTCACACTGCAAGCGTAAGCAGCGCGTATTTTTTTCGGCGCACATGTTAACGGATGAGAGCGTTCACACAGCACGCAGGGGCTTGCTGACAACAAGCTTCATCAACAAACGCACGTGACAGCGCCCGGTGTAGCCAGACGGGGGTCTTCAGAGTACACCTGGAAGATGACCTAATTAATGGACAACACTCGTCTCATCGTAGAAGTGGAAAAACAAAAAGTTATTTATGACCCCAAAAATTTAATGTATAAGGACTTACAAGCCAAAGAAAAGGCATGGGATGCAGTGGATTGATCATTTGATAATGCACGAAGTGACAAACGAATAAATACATATTCAAATACATCACATAAATATTACACATGTAGCTACACCAAATAAGTCTATGATGTGGGTGACTTGTTTGAAAGTGTGTTTTTCGCGTGTTTGCTAATATCCCTATTAAAACGTTTACACATAGTGTTAATAAAGACATTTACGATGCATGTTGAAGATGTTAGCATGGAGATTGCTTGTAAATCTGCTGTTTATGAGTATGTTTATCAGATATTGCTTCATTATTAAATAAGCGTTCGTCAGCAGGCATTATGAAGAGGTTTGCTAATAAATGTTAAATGTTGAATAAAGATGCAAAATATGTCAACATTGTAGATGTAATCTTTTGACCAAAACTTCAAAGGCATGTAATTCTCCTATAATTAATGTTTTTTTTTACAAAGGACTAGTCATTTTGCGTTGGCAATTTTGCGTTTTTTTTGTATTGAAAGACAAAAAGTACAATCTGTCCAATCAGTACAAATTTTTACAATCTGTAAATAACAATCAATACAAACAAACATAAAGAACAGCAGCTTACAGTATATATGTGCAAAAAGAAACTTCTGGTTACAAGTACAACCCTTTAAAATATTGACCATATTCAATAAAAACACAATGTATAAAATAACTATAACATTTCTGCTATGGTCAGTTATTGTTTTTTGCTGTTCCGTTGCCTGGGGGCACCCAATATCTACGTCGTATCCTTCTTCGTAATCTCCGTAGTAACAAATAGCCTACAGCGCAATTGCCTTTTTTCTATCTACAATACATACTGCACATAAACACAGATGCACAAGTACAGTGTAAATAAAACAAATACAGTAATATAAACTATTCTAATAATAAATCAAGACCAATTGTATTTAAAATTAGATTCGAATTTGCCCATTCTGTACAAAAGACGGTGTTCAGCCGCGCGCTGCAAACGCTACAGGTGTGAAAGGGCAAGGGGCGCGCGCTGCTCCTGCTCTGCATACGCACCGCTTCTGCGCCGCTCACGCTTGCAGTGTGAAACGGGCGTAACATGTGCAATCACTGTGGAAAGAGTTTCACAAAGCAAGAACACCTTAAGAAACACATGAGAGTTCACACTGGAGAGAAACCTTTCACTTGTAAACAGTGTGGAAAGAGTTTTGCCATTAAGGTAAACCTTCAGACTCACATGAGAGTTCACTCTAAAGAGAAGCCATTCACCTGCCATCATTGTGGAAAGAGTTTTGGGTTTAAAGGAAACTTTAATGGGCACATGAGGCTTCATGTGGAAAATGTATTCTGCCATCACAATTAAGAGATGGATCTGCAAAATCATGTGCTTTAATATTTATTTTTTCTTTGTGTGAAAGGAGTTTAAGTGACATAAAATTAATAGTGATTGCTAGACCTGAATATTGAGTGTGTCAGATAAGGATAAGGGGGACATACAATATGAAGTGCATGCGTTCCTTCAGGACAGGTTTGAAAACCTTTGAAAAATTTTGTTTGTATTGTAGTATCACTATGACTACTCATTAATTAGTCTAATTAACTAGTCATCATTGAATTCAAGACTGTATTTTAAGTCCAGGATTGGGTATTGTTTCTGTTGAGAGCTAGTGTTGTACACGGTGTATCGGCACACAAACCCACTATTTCTCCAGCAAGGGGAAAATGAAAGAACTTAACAGAAGTAGAGTAAGTCTTTACAAAAAAGACTTCAGCAGCAATATTCCTATATGCAAATAATTTGATAAAACAACAATTTATTAATTTATGTCAGCAGGGTAAATCATATTTATCCTTATTTCACATGAAAATAAAACATACATGTTGGGTCATAGGTGTTTTGATGACAGGAATGCACAAAACAATTCCATTAGGGCTTTTATTATTGGAAGCAGCTATTTGTAATTAGCGATAGATACTATTTACACTAAGTGCAAATAGCCATAGATAGGGCTGCACGATGCATCGTTTCAGCATAGATATCGTGATGTGTGCATCCGTGATCGTTAAATCGCAGGATGTGCAATGTTTACTTATGTTATTTATACTCATGTTTTTTTGCAACGGGCTCATGTCATGTCGTGCCGCACCAACAGCTACAGGCTGTCTGCACTGGACGCGACAAAGCAACCATTGCAAATCATATGAACATCGTGACAGTACATCATAAATAGAATGCGGCATCAGGTTAATGTCGGGGATTTGTCATGTCGCATCCGCTGTAGACAGCATCACTGATTATGGGTTATGTTTTACAGCTTAGCAAGCAAACTTGACACCATAACTCTTAGAACATTCCTTTACGAGACAATGGCCATAATCAACAGCAGGCCATTGAGGGTTGAAAATATTCATGATCCTACCGGTCCAGAACCCCTCACTCCCAATCACATACAAACCATGAAATTATAAGTTATTTTGCCACCTCCAGGAAAGTTTAGCAATGAAGACATCTATCTGTGCAAGAGGTGGAGAAGAGTGCTGTTCCTGGCAAATGTATTCTGGAAGAGATGGAAACGTGAAATGGCAAAGAACATCACGAAGTTCACACGTAAATTAAATTGTGATACTACACGATGACGGCGCTTAATGAAATGAATGGAAGCTTGCCAGGGTCGTGGAAACTTACCCTAGTGCCGACGGCATTGAGCAAAAGCTGAAGCTACTAGTCAGTGACACTAAATTTGTTAAATGAAAGCCACACACTAGATCAGTTTACTTAGAAAGGTCTATCCAGAAGGTAGTAACTTTAATCGAGGCCAGTTAAATCAGACACATAGCACAGTTACGACAAATTTGATTGTCGTTGATTTTATTTAAATATATTTGTTTAAAGGAAAATCCCACATTTTAAGTAAATTAATGATTTTGTTGGGAGTGTAAGGCATGCAGATGTTCTGTATATTTGTTTCATAATTAAAACATTTGTAATTAACTTGTATTTCTTGTATTAATTTATTTGAGGTTCAATTAAAAAAATGTAAATGAGTTGTGATGTAAATTAATTTGGTTACTTTAAAACATAAGGCATGAGAATGCATCACTTTAATGTAAATTGCATGCTTGTTATTCACTCTAATGGACTGATGATGAGCGGATGCATCGTAAGGCTCTGCTTCAAGGTTAAAATACATTTAAGTTTAAAATCAGTGTTGTCGCAAGTCTAAAGGACAGTAAAGAAGATTTTCATAAACTCTTTAGGTCGTAATCCTAAAAATTTGTCACGCACAGAAACCTTGCACACTGAGTCCGATGTGTATTAATTAATCCGTTGCAAAACGATACAAAATGTCTTCAAGCATTGAGGATGATTTTGTTATCCTCTCGCTTCTAAAAAAAAAAGAAGGAAATATTGGATCCGTCCAATCCTGAGATATAGAGAGGACGGAGAGTTCCCCCTCCTTATTAAGGATCAGCAGGATTATCACTGGAGATTCAAAGTTTACTTCAGGATGTCAGTGGCTCAGTTTGATGCTTTGCTAGCGATATTAGAGGCACATATTACAAGGAAGACCACCAGTTTCTGTGAACTCAGTGTGCAAGGAATCTATATATACAGTGCTTTGTGCTGCGAGATGAAGTGGATGAATTTGACAATCAGCATTCTGGATTTTGGCGTTCGCTTGTACAGTGGCTCTGAACTGTCAAAACATCTCTCAAAATGCTTTCAAAATATCGCAAAATCTCGAAACCGATCCTAATTTTTTTATGACGGACGAAACTTTCGGAGGCAGAGTGTAAACGTGATTGACAGAACGTGAGGTCGTATTTATTTTTCAGCGTGTGAACATTTAGGACGAAATTTTCTGACTCCGTGTGCAATGACCTTAAGAACTTTATTTCATAAGCGGCCAATGAGGAATTTGTTTCACTTGTTATTGGACAACTGTGTGTTGTATAATTTCTGATGTGTTTGTAATATGCTCATTTACATATATAAAACGCCTATTCTTAAGAACCATCGGTGTCTGTCTTTTTGTGGAGAGAGCTACACACCTTTAACATTTTTTAATGTTTTAACCTTTATTTGTTAAATGTTACAGTCCAAGTGTACATATAAATGCCTCATTCATTCATTCAAGTAAATGTATGGGTAATTTTTCAAAATGTGTTAAATATTTTATCTACACTTATTGTACAACTGTTGTTTAGTGCTATAATTGCATGGTTTTCTAAATAAATTGTTTTGTAAAAAAAATAATTCCTCATGCCAGCTTGTTGAAGCTAGTTATTTAAATGGACTTTAAAAAACTTTACCACTCGCCCACTTCAATTTTTGCGTTTGTCACCTTTTTCACCCCTGAGGAGTATGCACCTCTGTGAGGTAAGCAAAATAATCTTATTTCAAATCGAAAACAAGATTATTTGGACTTATTTTTCTGAAAAATTATTATTTGATTTAAAAATTATTAGATATTTGGACTGGAAACAAGACAAAAGAATGTAAGAAAACGTCTCAGGTTACGTATGTAACCATGGTTCCCCGAGTGGGGAACGAGACACTGCGTCCCCTAGGGGTCGCTACGGGGAACGCCTCCAGCGTGACTCGTGCCTGAAGAAACATATGTAAAAACACCATCCGTTGGCCGGCGACAGCCCATGACGTCACTACCGGCGCGACCGTAATAAAAGGCCGCCGGGAGAATACATCATCAGCTTCTTCGTCTGAAGCTTGCGTCCGAAGCATGTTCCAAAGCCTAGGGCTACATACGTAACCTGAGACGTTCCCCTTCATGGGAACTCGAACTGCGTCCCCTAGGGGTCGCTACGGGGAACGCTATACCCACGCCACCATGCTGAAGGGAGTGCAAGCCAATTTCGCGAAAAAGGCGAGCACTAAGCCAACTCTACCAGGCTAAGGGAGTTGCCCCCGGGACGATCGATGGCTGTCAGTGACATTATCCCCTACGGCCAGAAGCCTGAGCTGCATACCCTAATCCTTACCTGCTGGGTGCCGGGACTAGCGGACCCAGGGTAGAGCTCAAAGGTCTGGAATCAGAATGATTCCTTTAAGGGGATATGGCCAAGTACCTAGTGGTAATAACTAGGTCCTGGCCGGTCACTCAGAAGCTACCACTTGCTCTGCACAAGCTTACTGAGGGACTGTCTCAACAGACCCTTTGGTAGCGACACCCCTTTTTTTTTTTTTTTTTTGGAACCCAAAATATATGGGACAAAAGGAGCGGGGCCCAAGGCACAAACCGGGGCTTTAACCAACTCAAAAGAGTGCACGAAGCTGTGCGCGTAACCCTACCGTACAGGATTTTTTGAAAGAACGCAGAACCTTGATGTGCGATCTTACCACTGAGTGGATTTTTTAGAAGTGCCCAAAGATCTTAGCGTGTGCACTTATCTAGATGCGTTCTATGGCTCCGGGGCGGAGAATTATTCACCCTTCAGATTGAGGGGGAACTCAGATGCTCAGAAGGGAGCGGCATGCTCATAAATGACCCTCTATGGTGAGGGGAGCAATGCTAGCTCGACCAACAAAGAGAGAGACCTATCACAGAGCTCTGGGGAGCGGAGAAACTCATTCTACAGAATGAGAGAGGACTCAGACGCTCAGAAGGGAGCGGCATGCTCATAAGCGACCCTCTAGGTGAGGGGAGCAATGCTAGCTCTACCTACAGCGAGCTCTGGAGAGCGGAGAAATCAACCCTCAGAATGAGAGGGAACTCAGACGCTCCGAAGGGAGCGGCACACTCATAGGTGACCCTCGTTGGTGAGGGGAGCCGTGCTAGCTCTACCAATGAGGAGCTCTAAGAGCGGAGAACTCATCCCTCAGAGTGAGGGGACTCAGACGCCTAGAAGGGAGCGGCATGCTCATAAGTGACCCTCTATGGTGAGGGGAGCCATGCTAGCTCGACCAAGACGGAGAGCGACCTATCACAGAGCTCTGTAGAGCGGAGAACTCATTTGTCCGAATGAGAGGGAACTCAGACGCTCAAAAGGGGAGCGGCCTGCTCATAGATGACCCTCAGATGAGGGGAGCAAAGCTAGCTCTACCAGCACGAGCTCTGGAAGGCGGAGAACTCATTCTTCAGAATGAGAGGAAACTCAGACGCTCAGACGGGAGCGGTATGCTCATATATGACCCTCTAGGTGAGGGGAGCAAAGCTAGCTCTACCGACAGCAAGCTCTGGAGGACGGAACCTTCATTCCTAAGAATGAGAGGGAACTCAGACGCCCATAAGGGAGCGGCATGCTCATCGGTGACCCTCAGTGGTGAGGGGAGCAGTGCTAGCTCTAACCATGAGGAGCTCTGGAGAGCGGAGAAACCATTCCTCAGCCAGAAGGGAGCGGCATGCTCTTAAATGACCCTCTGTGGCGAGGGGAGCAATGCTAGCTCGACCAACAAGGAGAGCGACCTATCACAGAGCTCTAGGGAGCGGAGAAACTCAGACACTCAGAGTGAGAGGGAACTCAGACACTCCGAAGGGAGCGGCATGCTCATAAATGACCATCTAGGTGAAGGGAGCAACACTAGCTCTACCAACAGCAAGCTCTGGAGAGCGGAGAACTCATTCCTCAGATGAGAGGAAACTTAGACGCTCAGAAGGGAGCGGCATGCTCATAGGTGACCCTCTAAGGCGAGGGGAGCAATGTTGGCTCGACCAACAGTCGCATGAAAAGGTCCTGATAAGGACCTATCGGATTCTCCAAGGATTTGCAGACCAGAATAACCTGAAGACCAAGGAGGTTCCAAGAAACCTCTGAGGAGACCTCGGGTCCGGACCATCAGTAAGGCAGTTTTGATGAACCTGTACCAAACCATAGGTCCGGTCTGACTGCGGTCTAGGTTCCCCCCTAACCTCGGTCAGGTGGCGGAGATGGTGGTTGCAGGGGAATTGGAGAGGGGAGGGGAGTAGGTGTTAATTTTTACTCCAGTCCGGACGAGAGCGTTGTTGAGAACGCTTCGTCTGGATCACCTACCTCTCCTTGACCTGTACCTCCCTCTAGCCCTACCCGCAGGTGGGGGAGGGGCACGAGTCGGGACACTAGCCTTCTGTGCCCGTCTCCGATCCTCAGACCAGGCCGGGCCAGGACCCCTGCTTTGTTCGGGCTCAGACCTAGGCCTTCTTGGGATGAAGGTTTCAAAGGCTGCTGAGCGCGCCCTCGCCTCCTTGAACTTCTAGACCACCGTCTCGACGGAGGTACCGAAAAGCTCGGAAGGCGAGACTGGTGCATCGAGAAGAAAGCCCTTCTCTTTCTTCTCGAGGTCAGCCAAGTCCACCCACAGATGCCTCTCCGTTACCACCATAGCCGCCATGGACCTGCCCATAGCAGTGGCAGCCTGCTTGGTGGCACGGAGGGCCAAATCCGTGGTGCGGCGCAGCTCAGCTACCTCGTCAGGTGACAAGCCCTGACCATCATCCAGGTCTTTCAGCAGATCCGCCTGGTACGCCTGGAGCACCGCCATGGTGTGCAGCGAAGCGACCGCTTGACCTGCTGCTGCGTACGCCCTGCCATTTAAGCGTGATGTATCCTGAAGGGACTTAAACGGCAAGGAGGGAACCTTTAGAGAAGCTGTGTCACCCATAGAGAGATAGCTAGCTAGCGTCTCTTCTACAGGTGGCATCCTCTCATAGCCGCTTTCACGCATCCTGGCAATGTTAACATAACTAGTATGCTGAAACCTGTGGATGCGGGAGGAAAACGGCTTTTTCCATTTCCTCTCAACCTCTGTATGGAGATCAGGAAGGAATGGAAGGCTCACCTGAGCTGGGGGTTTATGGCCAGAGAGGTATCGCTCATCGAGGCGTCCCGGCGGCGCCGCCATCTTGGTTCGCTCCCACGGCAAGTGAAGCCTCGCCGTGGCGCGTTCCATAACCTCCAACAGCTCTTCGTACGCAGGGCAAGAGGTTTGAGAGAGTTCAGTCTCAGCTTCCTCACCCTCAGACATCTCCTGCTCTTTCTGGGCATAACCCAGCAGAGCACTAGCCGCCGGATCAGATGACGTCAGAGAGATCGCGTCACCATAATCCAGCGGCTCGCCCTCGTTCCCGGCCGACTCGTGCGAGAGGGAAAGCTCCTTCTCTAACTCATCGGCCAGATCCGCCTGCGAGCCCCACGATTTCATTCTCCTCCGTGCCTCGGTCGCGGTGGGTCCCGAATCGCGGGAAGCAGACGGCTGACCCTCTTTCCTCGAAAAGAGGGACAGACGAGAACGGAGCTTTCTCATAGAGAACAGCTCACAGTGCACGCAGATTGCCCCCTCAAAGACACCGCGTGCGTGCTCTTCGCCCAAACAAAAGACGCAACGATCGTGTGTGTCATCGGGTGTCAAATAACGAGGACACGGATCCACACACTTTTGAACGCCTTGCTAGTGCTCACCATGATAAATAAAGGAAAACTGTATTCCTACCAGAATGCACGTTTCTTCAAACAGACCAGTCAGTTGAAGACGAAAAAGCTGATGATGTATTCTCCCGGCGGCCTTTTATTACGGTCGCGCCGGTAGTGACGTCATGGGCTGTCGCCGGCCAACGGATGGTGTTTTTACATATGTTTCTTCAGGCACGAGTCACGCTGGAGGCGTTCCCCGTAGCGACCCCTAGGGGACGCAGTTCGAGTTCCCATGAAGGGGAAGCATTTTTTGCTGTGTGTAACATTTTCTCCCTATAAAGCAGTTTGACTTGCTATTGTGTGTGAAATTTACTATATGAATTAACTTGCCTTTACCTACGTTTGGCATTTTACTAGTTCAGGTAGCCAAACTTTATCATTCGCCCACTTCAATGTTTTTTCAGAGTGAGGGAATGAGAGAGTTTGAGGAGGAAGATGCCCTAACTGTGGCTAAACTAGAGGCTGGAGTCAGATGCAAGTGGAGCTGGTCCTGGTTGAAGTTAGAATCAAAGTGCGATGTGAAGGGAAAGGAATATGTGTTTACTTTCCCTTCCTGTGGCTCAGTGGTAGAGCATTGCGTTCGCAGCGCAAAATGTTGTGGGTTAAATTCCCAGGGAACACGCATACTGACAAAAAAAAAATTATAACCTGAATGTACTAAGTCGCTTTGGATAAAAGTGTCTGCTACATACATGCATAAATGTAAATGTTTCAATTGTGATAGTTAAAAAAAAAATAGAGAAACCAGGCCATGCCAGACGCAGCCTCTGCAGCAAAGAGATAAATTATGCTACCAAGGGCTCCCATGCCCTTTTGGCACATTGTAGTGTTTGTAGGTCCATTTACCAGATACAAATATTGTGTGAATAAGTTTTTGTTTTTTTTTTCGGGGGGGGGGGGGGGGTAGTTTAGTTTGTCACCTTTTTCACCAATGACGAGTTTGCAACCCTGGACATACTGATTAAAAAAACATGTATAGCCTGAATGCACTGCGCGGTCTTTCAGTAAAAGTTTTGATTATCTAGTGATTACAAATAATTATTATATATTTTATTAACTGTAGTAACAACATTTTAGTATATTATATTAAAATATAACATTTTATTAATGAGTTCAAGAAGCTTCAAGTGCCTGTGAGTGTGCAACGTCTATGTATTGCTGTGTCCCATTATGTGACACATCCTCAAGGTTTAATTCGGTGTTTAGTTTCCATACATGCCCATTGGACAAGATAACAAGTAAAAAATGGATTCACTATATCCGACGTGAGGATTTTAATATCATCCTGACACCAGAGTCTGCAGTTGTCACTTCAAGAGTGATGATTTGATCGAGCCATCGACTCCCACAGGATGCCGGTTACTGAAGAAAGGTGCAGTGCCCACTTTGTTTGAGTGGAACAACTACTCCACTTCAGCACCAAGGCGCACCGGGACATGGCAGAGGAGAGATGTTCCCCTCCACTGAATAAAGATCCTGTGCCTGTGGACCTCCAGCATCAGGAGCATGATTATTGTTCATTTCCCATTCCTGCGGCTGTCAATCTTTCTTTAGATCAGACTGAAGATCTCTGAAAGGAAGTGGAACAACTGAAGAAACAGGTGGAAGAACTGTCTGTCCATCAGAGATTTTGCTTGGGCAGATTTGCTGCATCAGACGATGACGTACGGTTCTACACTAGGTGAGATTTTAAAACTTATAAATTATATTATATCATGATTATGATGCTGTATTATAATTCTGGTCTTTGCATAATACAGTATGTCCATGCAGATATTTTATTTACATGTCAGTAAACCTGTATACTATACAAGTAAGCTACAATACAGCCTAAAAATAAGATACAATTGTTGGTCATTTTGTGATGTGTATAATCTCAAACATGTCCAACATCTTATGTAGGTTTGTGACTTCCAATCACTTAATGGCGTTCTGGAGACTCATTGAACCTGAGCAAGGGAAGCTACAACTAGGAGTGAAGGTGGAGCATCAGGCAATGCATATGTAATTATATATATATTTTTTCATTTATCATTCCTTTCTAATTTTGTATATTATACAGTACACATAATATATATTGTGTTATGAATTTATGGGGGAGGGGGGAGGGGGGGTGGAAGATAACATTTAAATGCCACAAATGCTACTTTCTCTATGTATAAACATACATATAAAAAGTTTTGAATTTCTATTTAACAGTCAATGCCTGCAGCCCATAGATTAGTTTTTTTTCTTCATGGTTAATTTCTCAGTTGGTCTGACACAAAGAGATCTGGCTCACATATTTGATATTCATCAGTCCACTGTGAGTCGAATTATAACCACCTGGGCAAATTTTCTTTATACCATTCTTGGATCAGTGTGCATCTGGTTGTCTGAGGAGGCGGTCAAGGCTCACATGCCAAAGGAGTTCTAGGACTATCCAGACACACAAGTGGTGATCGACTACACAGAGCTGCGGTGCCAAACTCCATCCTCTCTCCTGCTTCAAAGTGAAGTGTTCTCCTCCTATAAATACCACTGCACCTTCAAGGGGTTAATTGAAATGGCACCACATGGCGCAGTCACCTTTTGGTGCTTTTCCAGTGCATAGTACGGTTCGGTACGGTTCACTTTTTTCCACTGGGTACTGTACCTGGTACTTTTTTAGTACCACCTCAGCCGGGGTTCCAAGCGATCCGTACCGTTACCAAAACGTGACGTGTAAACTCTGCTGATCACTGATTGGCCGGAGAGAATCATCATTACTGCGTCACTGAACTTGCGACATGAGACCCAACATATACCCGCTAGATTTAAATCAGCACAGCCAGCGACGGATCGGACGCAACTTTTGTTTGAACAAGCGCACCTTTTAGTATCAACAAATAAAATAGCCGTTTCGTTGTCTGTTGGGGAAGTACAGACGTTCCTCTCGTTGATAGCCGAGGAGCGGATCCAGCAAGAGCTTGATGGCGCGACGCCGAAGGAAAAAGCCTTATGTATATACTTTTGAACTTGCTATGTTTTCAGAGTATGTCTTCTGTCTATATTTTTACCTTTGCATCTGTGTTTTGCTTCAATTAAAAACAATCTGATCGAATAAGTGTACCTCCAGACTATATTAAAAAAGTATTATTGTATGAGCATGTAATGAACCTCTTGAAAAAGACAAAGGATTAATGCCACGATTATAAAAATCATCACATAAATAAAAAAACAAGGGATACATTGTACATTTTGAAATATTCAAAAGTTTATTAATAAATCACAGAACACGCTACATGAATAGTTAACTAATCAAGTAACGCAGCACACCTGCACTCCTCCTCTACAGCCCGTGGCACTGCCACCACAGTCTCTGCTGCTGGGGGTAAATCCCAAGCATTCTCATAGTCCTCTCCATTGCTGTTAAAAACATCCACATGCCGAGAATGAAGAACACTATTCCATCTCCTTTCTTTGTTGTGAGTTTGTTTGTGGCGCATTTACAATGATGTCAAGGCAGTAGAGGCGGCGCAGCTATAATGACACGTGAATAATCCCGCCCACTCTATAGCGGTACTAAACTGCAGTCAAAACGCAAACCGACCCGAGCTGAACCGTACCGTACCGAGCCGTGCCAAACCGTACCGTACCGTACCATGCAGTGGAAAAGCGCCATTTGTGTCATCCCTGTATGCAGGATCCATCAGTGACAAGGAGCTTCTCAAGCAGTCTGGGATTGCGTCTCTGCTGAAACCTGACATGGCTATTATGGTCAACAAAGGTTTTCTCATGGACGACTCTGTGCCATGCAAAGTCTACAGACTTGCTTACCTGTCAAAAAGGGAACAGATATCGGCTGATGAGGTAAAGGAAACTCAATCCATTGCTCGACTGAGGGTCCATGTTGAGCGTCTCATACGCAGGGTGAAACAACACAAGCGGTTTGATACAGTTATCACTCTTTCCATCACAGGGAGCAATAAATCCTTCATGGTCAAATAAATATTTCGCAATTTGCACTGTAGCACTGGGTCCTTCCTTTCAAAAGTTATTGAACTGGATGATGTGTCATTGAAGAACCCCATAAAATACATTGATGGTAGAAATTGAATATACAGGTGCATCTCAATAAATTAAAATGTTGTGTAAAAGTTCATTTATTTCAGTAATTTAACTCAAATTGTGAAACTCATATATTGAATAAATTCAATGCACACAGACTGAAGAAGTTTAAGTCTTTGGTTCTTTTAATTGTGATGATTTTGGCTCACATTTTACAAAAACCCATCAATTCAACATCTCAACAAATTAGACTATGGTGACATGCCAATCAGCTAATCAACTCAAAACACCTGAAAAGGTTTCCTTAGTCTTCAAAATGGAATCTCAGTTTGGTTCACTAGGCTACACAATCATGGGGAAGACTGCTGATCTGACAATTGTCCAGAAGACAATCATTGACACCCTTCACAAGGAGGGTAAGCCACAAACATTCTTTGCCAAAGAAGCTGGCTGTTCACAGAGTACTGTATCCAAGCATGTTAACAGAAAGTTAGAAAGAGTGGATGGAAAAAGTGTGGAAGAAAAAGTTGCACAACTAACCGAGAGAACAATAAGGATTGTCAAGCAAAATCTATTCAAGAATTTGGGGGAACTTCACAAGGAATGGACTTAGGCTGGGGTCAAGGCATCAAGAGGCACCACACACAGATGTGTCAAGGAATTTGGCTACAGTTGTCATCAGAGGCGTCTTAACTGGGCTAAGGAGAAGAAGAACTGACCTGTTGCCCAGTGGTCCAAAGTCCTCTTTTCAGATGAGAGCAAGTTTTGTATTTCATTTGGAAACCAAGGTCTTAGAGTCTGGAGGAAGGGTGGAGAAGCTCATAGCCCAAGTTGCTATCTGTAATGATTTCCGGTGCAATGTCATCTGCTGGTGTTTGTCCATTGTGTTTTTTTGAAAATCAAAGTCACTGCACCCATTTACCAATACATTTTGGAGCACTTCATGCTTCCTTCTACTGACCAGCTTTTTAAAGATGCAGATTTAATTTTCCAGCAGGGTTTGGCACCTGTCCACACTGCCAAAAGCACCAAAAGTTGGTTAAATGACCATGGTGTTTGGTGTGCTTGATTGGCCAGCAAACTCACAATGTCCTTCAGCACTGCTCTGTAGTACAAATAACGTAATGTATACACATTAAACCTCAACTGAATTAATTTAATGGTCCAAGAAAAAATACTCTTGAAACTCACTCCCATCCATGCTGAGCAGCATTTAAAATAAGTGGACGTAGGCTGTACTTTTCAGGATTAGACGCCTAACGTCCTCATTCAACCCTAAAGCAAATACAAATTTGTTATTACATTAATTTTCTAAGACGTAGATGAATACTGTACATACTGTATGTGCTCACTAACATAACTGTGGACAATCGACCAATATCATCTGTTGTATACAAAGTAGTACATTTAAAAGTTACCTCACTAAAAAGTAATTACTGTGCCAACAAATCGCCCCGTATCATTTTGCTTCACATCCTCTTTATAAAGACGTATTTTAAACAATAAAAAATTACTTGCCTCCAAGTTGCCGCCTCCAACATTTCCGTCCACCATATTTTTTATCTGTCGCCGCCTCGCATTGGATTGTGGGAAATAGTGGTTCAGTGAGTGTACATCGGTTGTACACTCAAAATCAGAATCCATTGTGGGTAAAAAGTAGTGAACGAATGTAGTCGTTCATTCAGAATTCGGACAGCACTACAAAATGGCTGACACCCAATATAGTGCACTATATAGTGGATAGGGAGCGGTTTCGGACACAGCTCCTGACTGTTCCAGGTTATAACATCGCCTGTGATTGAAGGAGAGAGACGAGGGAGGGCACATTTGCTCGGAAGAGACCAATTTTCTGGAAATAGATGGCGTTCCAAAGCTGGAATATGAATTAGAATCGATATTTCTTCGAAAATGGACGCTATCGATAACTATTACTCGAATTGCTCATGTAAAAAAAGGAGGATCGTTCGTTTTTTCCCTTATTTGTTTCGGTTTAAAAAGTGGGATGCATTTTGAAGAGTGGACCCTTGCCTTGAAATGTATGCTGGTGTTTCTTGGAATAGTCTGAGCTGACCAGCGCTATCCATGGGTTCCAAAGACGTCACTTCCGCTATGCTCGCCGCCATATTTGTGTCTGATATGACAATGAGTACAGCACATCTCTATGAGATTTAATAGATAATATATTGAAAGAAACTACATTTTAATTAGCTAATATTAGCAAAATATTTTATAAATCAGTCTCTCTGGACAAATTTTTGAATTGCGAACGTAGAACGTTGTTGAAGGCTTTAAGAGCTTGAAGAATCCTCTGCCGGCTGATCGCTCCTGCTTCACAGCGAGCGGGACTCGCGCTAACAGTGATTCCATTCTCCGTTTGTGTTTTGATTTCAGCAAGTCAGTTTTGGTTAATGCAAAAAATGTGATTACTGATCATCAGCCCAACATCCAGCAAGCCAAGAAAAACATGCAATGTACCTGAGAGTAGACGTCTTTCACATCTAGTGTATTCTTAAACCAGGAAATCATTATTGTACCACAAATCCTGACACCAAAAGCAGCCCTCTTCAAGTTCTCTTTGATAAAAAATATGCACTCTCAATTATTCATTTATTCTCATTTATTCATAGGCTACATGGCTACAATAACATTTCAGTTAAAAAATGCTTTACTGACTGACGATTCAGACTTTCATTTGTTATGCTCCCAAAATGTATTTTATATGTATGTAGGCTATTTCCTAAATTATTACACCACTTGTGCAGCCAGTCACAAAGGTCACAATTTTACTCAGGAATTTTTTTTGTGTGCGACAAATTCAATAATATGATGAATAAATAGGTTTAGCAAAACAAATGTGATTATTTTTGAAAACCTTGTGATTATTTTTATACACCTGTAAAAAAATAAAATATATATATATACTTAATTGCAGACACAAACACATATTTTAGCGTCTTTTAATCTCCTATAAAGAATCACAATAGTCTCTTATTATCCTTTTCTGACCATACGTTAGCTGCCAGTGGTGCTTTCTGATTGAAGCCAACAATTTATTCCGCCGATCTAATCTCTTCGGGATCGAATAAAATTGTAGTTCAGGGTTTTTCTGACAACTGTTGTTACAGCACAACATATACCGGGCATATTGTAACCTTATAAACACTGTGACAAAACACTGTGACGTCACGTGGAACCTATGATATTCATAGGCGATCAAACGTAAGTACTGCCGTTCACTTTGTACATGTTTAAATGGCTGGTCCTTCATCATTTATGTTAAACCTTTCCTCTCTGTTGGATTGATGTCAAAAACAAGCTCAAAACATTAATTTTGAGTGTTTTAACTTTCAAATGATATATAGTTTATGATGGTTGATTGAATATTGTTCTTAAACAAAGGTAAATAAAAGCGCAGACACGCCCTCACAGCCAGTGCAGGTTAACAGGTTTTAATGGAGAATGTGAAAATAAAAATAGATAATTTTGGAAAACTTGCTCATTACTGATTCATTTGCCAGCTCAGCTCCCTTTCTAATCACTAAAAGGCCGTCATTCATTTTAGTTCATCGCGATCTCACAAACTTACATTATAATTAATGAAGTTGTCTATGCTGCACAGTGAATCTCTTACATTGTGTCTACACGTAATGAGATTATTCGTACGCCTGAACATCTGAACAAAAACTAAATTCAAGCGGTAAGTGGATTCTATCTTAAACGCCTTAGATTTGCTGTTAGGCTCAATAAATCAACAGATATGTCAGAGATTGGATACAATGCTCAACATTGCAAAAACACGTTGAAATAGAAACCGATCTCCAGAGCGCAAACCATAACGCGCTGGATAGTTTGCCAAATCTGCAATAAAATGACTTTATTACAGCTTTAACTGGGGTGCTTTTGATTTAATTTGAGGGTGCTTAGCACCTCCGTAGAACCAGGCCTGTTGTCTATCAGTGACAGAGCAGAATAAGGATGAGCAAATTGTGGACGCGCTGTCCTTGAAGGACGTTCCCCTCGGGTTTGTTTATATTTTGCTTAGAAATTTGAAATGACAAGATGTCATTTACTTTTCTCTGCGACACTTTCACAGGCAAACAAATTTAGTATTTTGACAAGACGAATAAAATAGCTAATAGGCTATTTTTGAACAACCTACATTTTTATTTTCTCTCTGCGACACTTTTTCATGTAAACGTTAAACAAATTGCATCCTGACAAGACGAATAAAAATTTATTTTTTTGTACATTATTTTCTCTGTGACACCTTTTTCCCCCTAAAATGTTAAACAAATTTTGTGTCTTAAGATAGTCTAATTCAGATAAATTCAAATCAATGTAAATAAATTCAAGACTCTTGACAAGGTGAATAATAAGGCTAATTCAGATAAATTCAAATCAAAGTAAATAAATTCAAGACTCTTGACAAGGTGAATAATAACAAATACAATTTTGTGCAGACTACACTTTTATTTGTTAGCCTATCTCTCTTACTTTCAGTAGAGGAAATTTAAATGTGAGATTTAGAAAATAGATCCAAATTTAACAGGAACGGTCGCGTCAGGAAGAAAATTATTCAAAGTGGACAGCGGGTGAACAAACAGTGAATATATAGCGGGAGCGGGCGGGTGCAGGATGTAACCTTGCAGGAGCAGGACTTGAAAAACAGTCCCTCGCAGACCTCTAGTTTACACTGCAGTTCTTAATGCTCAGATCGGATTTTTAGCTGGAATCCGATTGTTTTATGGTGTTGTTCACATTGTCATTTAAATGCGACTGCCATCAGTCTCATGTGTGACCCGTATGCGCAGAAGAATGTGTCAGACGCAGCGCACTGTGCTTACGGAAATAAAAATGGATGCTGCTCGTGTTAACGTGTGTTTAGCAAGTAGTAGATTTTAATCTTCCCGCCTCCTCCAGCACAGAATTGTGACGTCGGTTGCATTTCAGAGAGAGTAATAGGGCCCCTTGTGTCACATAAAAATGATTTATTACCCTCATAAAAATATCCCCCCAAAACCAGACACCTGTTTGTATAGCCCCCACCCTTGCGTCTAAGTTTTTCCCCACGTGGGGATATCTGATCCGGAGGGGGGAGGGCGGGGGTTGGTGTGGAATGTTTTTTGAAAACTTTGTTTTTGCGTGTTTAAACAATAAAATGTGAAACTGTGTAAAATAGGAAGAAAGGGTAGTTTTTATTCAAGTTTTTTCATACACATACATGTGAAGGCACCATATATACACGTAAAATGAACAACATCTATTTTTCCAGAAAGCGTTGTTTAAAAAGAGGTAAAATGGAGTGTAAGAAAACAAATAAAAATCCAGGTTTAGTCTTATCTTACAAATGAGAAAATAAATAAAAATGCGTCAGACGCGTTTGTTAAAACCTAGTGATATTGTAATTCAAAAAGCAGTTAGTTCGACAGAGTTAAAGAAAAATACGAAATCAGTGTAAATAGACTAGGAAAATACATCAAGACGCGTTTGTTAAAACCTAGTAACGTTACAATTTTAAACTGGTTAGTTCGACAGAGTTAAAGAAAAAATACAAATCAAAGTAAATAGACAGGAAAAAACGGGTAAAACGATTCATACATTTACCAACGATCTAAAAAGAAAGGCAATCTCAGAGACGTTTGTTAAAACGCCCCGCAGTCAAAAGAAAGTCTGTGGCTCGTTGAACGGAAAAGTTAAACAAAGAGACTGCGGTGTCCGTATAGAGAGCTCCGTGAATAGGTCCGTGTACTACAGCGACCAAACTCGAAATGAGGCTCCGATCACAGCAGGGAGGACCACGCCTACGTCCCACCCCTCTAGATCCGGAGGAGGAGGTACCAAAACGGAGATTTAGAGTAAAATGTTAGAAGTTATTTTTAATAAGGCTTTTATGTCTTAATTAATTAACCCATTCAACATCATTCACCTAAAACATGTATAGCTTGAATGCAAGTCGTTTTTTGGCTAAATGCATAAATAAACGCAAATCCTTCCTTTAAAAGCTATTCTTTTAAACAAGTCATAAGACGTGGAAAAAAAAAGTTGTTTTATTTGTTTTAACAACACATGTTCCTTTATTTACTAGTTGTTTTTGTCAATCTTACGAAACGTTATAACGTTTCAAATGTACGATCTGATATAAAACCAAATGTTTTGACACGCTTAAGACTTCTGGGGTTATATAATGTGTTATGTAGCGTGTGTGGAGACATTGAAATGCAAACCGTGTTAAATGGGGAAAAGTTTTTTTATTAAAGTTATTTTTTTCATACACAAGGTCACGGAAAAGCTTCAAAACAAGAAGGGCCGAGTATAGATTACAATTAAAAATAATAATTAAACAATTTAAAACTAGTTAGTTTGACAACGAAAATAAAAAAATCTAACTTTTAAGAAGACAGAAGTTGTCACAAGAAAAGGTGGGAAACAAAGGAAAAAACTAACAAACACACATTTAGCCACTGTCCAAAAAGAAGGTAATCTCAGACGCGTTTGTTAAAACATATCTACTGAAATGAAATCTAGCTTGTAGATTATCAATCGTTTCGCCGAACGAAAAATTTAAACAAAAGAAAAAAGTCCCAAACGGTGTCGGTCGACATGTCCACGTGTGTCCGTTTCAAAACTCCGAATGGCGAGACATAGCCTACTGTTCCAGGCAGATCAAGTCTACATCTCGCCTCTAACACCGGAGGTTAAAGTAAGGTAAAACTTCAAAACAAGAAAGTCCGAGTAACGTTATAGCATTTAAAAAAGAGTGCAAAAATAGACGACGTAACGTTAAACCAAATAAGAGTCAAACCGCATAATAGAAAACAATAAAGACAAAGAAAACTAGGATTCGAATGTGGATAAGCTAACAAAAGGTTAACTTGGTTTATATTGAACAAGTTTTAATATACGTTAAAGGAAATGCGACGTATATACACGTAAAAATAAGCAATGTTTTTATTTTCCAGAAAGCGTAGTTTAAAATTAGGTAAAATACGGTGTAAGAAAACAAATAAAAATAAAGACAGGTTATTTAAACAACTAAGACAATATTAACATTAAATAATATAGAGTAACCTTACTTACGGTGGTATAAAATAAATATCAAGCCGTTAAAAAGATTCGTTTGTCAGAAGTTTGTAATATTACAATTTCAAACTAGTTAGTTTGACAATGAAAATAAAAAAAAATCTAACTTTTAAAAAGACAGAAGTTTTGTCACAAGAAAAGCTGGGAAACAAGGTAAAATAACAAACGCACAGCTAGCCGTTGTCCAAAAAGAAGGTAACGTTAATCCCAGAGGCGTTTGTTAAAACATATCTACTGAAATGAAATCTAGCTTGTAGTGTATCAATCGGTTCGCAGAACTGAAAATTAAACAAAAGAAAAAAGCCCCAAACGGCGTCCGGCGAGAAGTCCGCGCGTGTCCGTTTCAAAACTCCGAATGGCGAGACATCCGGTTCCAGGCAGACCACGCCTACGTCCCATCCTCTAGATCCGGACGAGGAGGGCCCAAAGCCACGATTTAAAGTAAGGTAAAGTAAAACATTCAACCTAAATCTATGTATATTCAACAATCAACCTACAAAATATGTGTAGCGAATGCAAGTCGTTTTTGGATAAAAGCGTCTGGTAAATCCATACATTTAAATGTAAACCATTTCACTTAAAAAAAGTATAGTTTAGTACAACTATAGTTAACTTTTAAACAAACAAGTCATAAGACGTGAAAAAAAGTTGTTTTATTTTACTTTATTTAGTCGTAGCTTTTTGTCAATCTTATGAAACACACACACACACACACACACACACACACACACACACACACACACACAACAAACAACCTCTATAGAGTTAAACATTTAGACTTGTATGATGTCTCATACAAACATTTTACAAATAGAAACACTTCTTAGAATCACACTGGTATCTCTAAAACAAAGATTAAAAACAGTCAGTCGATCCTCTGTTGAATACAAGGTGGTTACAGAGGTTTTCTTTATGAAATAGAGCTAAATAAGACTGAAAATGAAGTCATGGATTTGTTTGCAACAAAAGTGGTTCCTACACAACGTGGCACAAATGTGTCACATAATCATTACAACAAACATATTAGACTTTCTTTCTCACTTTCAAATTGTATTATTAGCCGAGGTGTTTAAAAGTATGTTTATTTTTTCACAGCATAATGTTTAATTTTATTAAAATAAAAACAACCGATCTATATAGGTTTATTTTACTAAGGTTTGATTAAATAACTGGTATAAGAAACATGTAAATATTCGACAAGTCCAACTTATCAACCACCGCCTGATGTGTCTGACGGTTTGCGACAAATATCTTACTGATAAAGATGTGTTAAGATTATAAATATGTGTAAAACATAACATATCAAAACATATTTTTGTCAATTTATGACACAGGCCTATGAGTTTTGGAGGAAAGCGCAGAGGTGTAAACGCACACACATACCCACACGAACGCTGGAACAGTTCACCGTCCGGTCATAGGATGCATGCCCTATTGAACCTTGTTTTTATGACAAACATCTGCTGAATGTAAAAAATAGGTAAAGTTTTAGGAAATAAAATACATTTACTAAAGGAGTCATGTTTACAGAACTGGTGAATGTGACTTCAAGTTGAAATTTAGGATGAGATAAATCATGAGATGATACAAACTTAAATAAATAAAGTTGTTTATTTTAATAAAAAGCTCTGATGTAGGAAATTGATGTTAAATTTGACTTAATCGAGTATCTAGTTTTGTTATTTATTTTTCGCTCATATATATTTTACCCCTCTCGCCGCAAACATAAGCTGTAAATGTAAACATTTACGCACACACATAAGCACAGACACACACACATAAGCACAGACACACACACACACACACACACACAATAAACATATGATTAAACAATGATATAACTATTGTTTAACAAATATCATTCTAACAAAATGTAAAACCTAAAACCATGAAGCTCTAACTTAACTAATCTTTACAGATTAGACTTTCTTTCTCACTTAATAAACTGAGTTATTAACCTTAAGGGGTTAAATGCAACATGTTTTATTGCATTAAAATAAAAACAACTGATCTAGGTTTATTCGACTGAGGTTTGATAAAATAACTGATGTAAGAAACATGCAAATATTCGACAAGGTTTATCAAACTGATGTGTCTGCTGATTTGCGTTGTTGTTGTACATATCTCGACGATACAGCTATGCTAAGATGTTTAACATCTGTAAAAATAGTCTAAAAAGTCATCTTTTTAGCTTTCACATAGGAGCCATGTCCACACTCGACGGTTTTGTGTAACAGAGTCCTGAGACAAGTGAAAATAAAATGTGGGATGACAGGAAGAGCGACAGACTACAAGCTTCAGATGTATTAAAACAATCGAGCGTGTACACTCTCTCTCTCTTGAATATGTATGTATACAGTAACCAGTGAGTACACGAATATGTATAATACATAACCGCATAATTCAGTGATTCTATCAAATTAATCATTCATTTTAAATACATTGTATTTAAAGTCAGATTTGATTTCTCTTCAAAACACAATAAAGCTTTTTAAAAACGTTAACTTTCTTACTACTTTTAAATTCTGATGAATGTAGCGAATGTTAAATATAGGGTTATGTTTTTAGTTCGGGGATGTTTGCACGTTAATCACATCTTTAGCCTAAAACATTTTTCATTCAAACTCTTTCTTGAGCGCACACAGCACACACACTGCCAACGACATCCTTAACTTGGTTTTATCATTCAGCTGTAGCTGAAACTCTATAACGCGTTCAATTTATGCATCAATGCAGCTATAGATACTGGAAGAGCTCATTGAGCTGTTTAACTGTAGAAAATGTAAACAATGACGTGTAAAACTAGAGCGACAGACCGAGTGTACGCTCCTAAAACAGGCCTGGAACCATTTCGAACCATTCTAACACTAAGTGTGTCCGGGGTAGAAAATTTGTTATAGTACAACAGTAAAACACTGGACGTGCGAATGACCAAATAACTACAAGTCCTACTTAAAATCTACGATGAAACTAGAAAATATACGTGTGACCTAACAGTGTTTAAAAATACTGGACACGTGCAGTTAGATGAAGACACGCAGAGTTGGCTAACACGACGAAACATGTCGTGAAACAAACGTGTAACACGACAAGCGTTCTGCAGGACTGACTGACTTTTTTTCTTAAGATTTGATTTCAAGAACACACACACACACACACACACACACACAAAACCAAATCGTTACGCTATTTCATGAAATGACGCAACAACGGGATGGTCAATTTCGAAATATACACGTTAAGACTGTTTACCATAAGCATGTTCTTCTTATACATTTTTAACAATTATTTTAACAAATATTTTAGTTTTCACAAAGATACAAACGCTGTCGTACAAATGTTGCAGGCCTTTCAGGTCAGCGAACTACAATACCTATCATATAACTCATGCTAAAAAAATGGTTGCCACGGACTCCCCAAAACGGTCTAAACGCGACAGATCTCTAAATCGTCAGACTTTTGGTTATACGTACGTTCGGATACCCTATATAGAAAGACTCGTATTACCAACGCTTTTTTACAAAGTATACGCTTCTTTCGCCTGTCGATGTTACAAACCCCCATTTTTGCGAGATCTACACGTCTGAAGTATAAGTCTTTAGAAATAATTAACATGTCTTATAAAATCATTTATTTGACTTAACAACTTTAAAACACAATCCGCACGAACGATAAATCAGACGCTCTTAAAATCGATAGTGCACAAAACGTGTGTAAAAGGGCGGATGATCGCAGGAAAACAATTTAACAAAAACAATTTAAGTGTGCTACACGCAGGTGAGTGTGGCCTGCACAAGCCACCTGTAGTAACACACTCTCCTCTACTAGACACTTTCACACACTACTGTGTGTACATAATCCCACAAAAGACTGATTGTAATATATGACTGATATATGTATGTTAACAGGCCCGTACACCGCAAATCACCCTACACCGTTTCCCAGCCATCTGCTTGAATGTCTCTCTTTTGCACATGTACACTATTTGAGTCATCTACACAGTTGAACAGTTTGGATTTTTAGTTTATTTATAGGTAACCATTTTTATATATATATATATATATATATATATAGCATCTGTATAGTCAAAGCTGACAGTAGGTTTATATTGTTTTACTTTGCGTTGTATATCTGTATTCATGTAGCGCCGTGGTCCACTGTGGCACGACATCTCGTCCCGCTGTATGTCCACAGATGTAGCGGGATGACAATAAAGATAGGACGTATGTCAGTGTGTGTCAAGATAGTGACATACACTTGACTTGGCGACACATTAACGTGATATTTCGGGTCGTGTCTTACACAAATGTGTGTTACTTAATGTTTTTATGCAGTTTTAATATAAAAGATAACAGTCTGTTACCAATTTAGATGTGTTTATTATGAAATCACACAAAGAACCACTGAAGAACGTACTGTTTGCTAACACGGAATTAATTAAACTAATACTCGGTGATCATTTAACCGGTATATTTACAGTATGTTGAACGTAATACAGTTAAACAGGTGCATTTAAACATTAAAAACCTATTAAACAGTCGTTTCAATACAAATATAATTTATCAAATACTATTAAACTATTGAATTTCGCACTCCTTAAAACACTTTATTCAATCAAAAACCTGCCCCAAAAGACAGACGGACAAATATTCAACGATTACTGAGACGGACGAAGTTTATGCAAAAGACAAACTAATTATTCTTCGTCACAATAACATACCGTTCCGATAAATTTGATAACCTTACTGCAGATTTTCTCAATATTCTTTATCCTAGTTATTGTTTTCCTCTTATTCATGACCCCACAAGAGTTAAATACAATTCAACAGCTTACAAATTCTCTAAATGAAGACATAAAATCTGATGTTTTATATACAGACTTGTCTGATAATTTTCCGATATATCGTTATTCTATAATTAGGGTCAACAGGATGAAACTCTCAAAAGAAATACGGTAAAATAAGTGTTTTTATCGATCTATTAAACGACGGCTCCTCTACATGACACTGGTTAAGACTAAACAAATGACTTTTATTTTGGGACGTCTTTCCGGTCTGCCTACGATACATGCGTTCAGAAGACAAACCACGCGTGAAAAGCGGGTGTTTGTGTTCTTTTCTGTTGCCTTTACAACTAGTAGGCCTACGCTTCAGACTTTTATAACTATTACACTTAAAGCGATCCATTTCACAACAACAACGCGTACATAGATACGCATTTTCTTTTGCGTATGTCTCTAAACAACGGTTAGGTAAATGACTTGCGGTTGTTACGTTATTTTTGGGGAAAAGGTGGGAAGGATTCATGTATTTTTATTCCGTCCACACCAATGCTCTGGCACCGACTGTCTTTTAGGTCTGACCCTGAAAACAGACGTCTTAATATTTTGTTCTTCTTTTTATGAAAACAAGCGGCAGGTAGTTTTTGTCCTCAGCTGCGGTATAACGACACGTTTTAACACTTCGTGAATTCCGATAGTTTGTTAGCAAACGCAACAGTTTATTACCGAGATGTCACATCAGAGCCGCGTTCTAGTTTATATATTTAAACTACTTACATGTTTATATTTTTAACTTAGTCGCATCTTTAACGGCGCTACCGTTCTACGCCTCGTCACACCGTCCCGAGATACTATAAACAATAAAACATTACGTTAACTCACGCTTTGAAAGCAGAACCGTTTTACACGTTTCCGTGACTTTGTTAGCTCTTTCTGTTTGAAATTGCGTACAGCAGTTTTCGCCATCCTTATACTATTTTCACACCTAATTGTGTTTGTTAGGCCTTGGCGTTATAGGCTTTTAAAAACTAGGTCTCCTAGATTTTGGCGTCTCGTTAACGGTCCTCTTTGTTCTTATAAGTCAATAATTATGTCAATTGGTTGATTTAATAAAATATTGCTTCAAATCTCGTCTTCATTCGAGACACTTACGTTACATTATTATATTGTAGGGGATATGAGATACAAGATCGTTTTTATTAAATGTTAATTATTATTACATTTTTGGTTTATCATCAAACAAAAAACTTATCTTAGGCGTGACGTTTCATCCTGTTGACCCTAATTATAGAATAACGATATATCGGAAAATTATCAGACAAGTCTGTATATAAAACATCAGATTTTATGTCTTCATTTAGAGAATTTGTAAGCTGTTGAATTGTATTTAACTCTTGTGGGGTCATGAATAAGAGGAAAACAATAACTAGGATAAAGAATATTGAGAAAATCTGCAGTAAGGTTATCAAATTTATCGGAACGGTATGTTATTGTGACGAAGAATAATTAGTTTGTCTTTTGCATAAACTTCGTCCGTCTCAGTAATCGTTGAATATTTGTCCGTCTGTCTTTTGGGGCAGGTTTTTGATTGAATAAAGTGTTTTAAGGAGTGCGAAATTCAATAGTTTAATAGTATTTGATAAATTATATTTGTATTGAAACGACTGTTTAATAGGTTTTTAATGTTTAAATGCACCTGTTTAACTGTATTACGTTCAACATACTGTAAATATACCGGTTAAATGATCACCGAGTATTAGTTTAATTAATTCCGTGTTAGCAAACAGTACGTTCTTCAGTGGTTCTTTGTGTGATTTCATAATAAACACATCTAAATTGGTAACAGACTGTTATCTTTTATATTAAAACTGCATAAAAACATTAAGTAACACACATTTGTGTAAGACACGACCCGAAATATCACGTTAATGTGTCGCCAAGTCAAGTGTATGTCACTATCTTGACACACACTGACATACGTCCTATCTTTATTGTCATCCCGCTACATCTGTGGACATACAGCGGGACGAGATGTCGTGCCACAGTGGACCACGGCGCTACATGAATACAGATATACAACGCAAAGTAAAACAATATAAACCTACTGTCAGCTTTGACTATACAGATGCTATATATATATATATATATATATATAAAAATGGTTACCTATAAATAAACTAAAAATCCAAACTGTTCAACTGTGTAGATGACTCAAATAGTGTACATGTGCAAAAGAGAGACATTCAAGCAGATGGCTGGGAAACGGTGTAGGGTGATTTGCGGTGTACGGGCCTGTTAACATACATATATCAGTCATATATTACAATCAGTCTTTTGTGGGATTATGTACACACAGTAGTGTGTGAAAGTGTCTAGTAGAGGAGAGTGTGTTACTACAGGTGGCTTGTGCAGGCCACACTCACCTGCGTGTAGCACACTTAAATTGTTTTTGTTAAATTGTTTTCCTGCGATCATCCGCCCTTTTACACACGTTTTGTGCACTATCGATTTTAAGAGCGTCTGATTTATCGTTCGTGCGGATTGTGTTTTAAAGTTGTTAAGTCAAATAAATGATTTTATAAGACATGTTAATTATTTCTAAAGACTTATACTTCAGACGTGTAGATCTCGCAAAAATGGGGGTTTGTAACATCGACAGGCGAAAGAAGCGTATACTTTGTAAAAAAGCGTTGGTAATACGAGTCTTTCTATATAGGGTATCCGAACGTACGTATAACCAAAAGTCTGACGATTTAGAGATCTGTCGCGTTTAGACCGTTTTGGGGGTCCGTGGCAACCATTTTTTTAGCATGAGTTATATGATAGGTATTGTAGTTCGCTGACCTGAAAGGCCTGCAACATTTGTACGACAGCGTTTGTATCTTTGTGAAAACTAAAATATTTGTTAAAATAATTGTTAAAAATGTATAAGAAGAACATGCTTATGGTAAACAGTCTTAACGTGTATATTTCGAAATTGACCATCCCGTTGTTGCGTCATTTCATGAAATAGCGTAACGATTTGGTTTTGTGTGTGTGTGTGTGTTCTTGAAATCAAATCTTAAGAAAAAAAGTCAGTCAGTCCTGCAGAACGCTTGTCGTGTTACACGTTTGTTTCACGACATGTTTCGTCGTGTTAGCCAACTCTGCGTGTCTTCATCTAACTGCACGTGTCCAGTATTTTTAAACACTGTTAGGTCACACGTATATTTTCTAGTTTCATCGTAGATTTTAAGTAGGACTTGTAGTTATTTGGTCATTCGCACGTCCAGTGTTTTACTGTTGTACTATAACAAATTTTCTACCCCGGACACACTTAGTGTTAGAATGGTTCGAAATGGTTCCAGGCCTGTTTTAGGAGCGTACACTCGGTCTGTCGCTCTAGTTTTACACGTCATTGTTTACATTTTCTACAGTTAAACAGCTCAATGAGCTCTTCCAGTATCTATAGCTGCATTGATGCATAAATTGAACGCGTTATAGAGTTTCAGCTACAGCTGAATGATAAAACCAAGTTAAGGATGTCGTTGGCAGTGTGTGTGCTGTGTGCGCTCAAGAAAGAGTTTGAATGAAAAATGTTTTAGGCTAAAGATGTGATTAACGTGCAAACATCCCCGAACTAAAAACATAACCCTATATTTAACATTCGCTACATTCATCAGAATTTAAAAGTAGTAAGAAAGTTAACGTTTTTAAAAAGCTTTATTGTGTTTTGAAGAGAAATCAAATCTGACTTTAAATACAATGTATTTAAAATGAATGATTAATTTGATAGAATCACTGAATTATGCGGTTATGTATTATACATATTCGTGTACTCACTGGTTACTGTATACATACATATTCAAGAGAGAGAGAGTGTACACGCTCGATTGTTTTAATACATCTGAAGCTTGTAGTCTGTCGCTCTTCCTGTCATCCCACATTTTATTTTCACTTGTCTCAGGACTCTGTTACACAAAACCGTCGAGTGTGGACATGGCTCCTATGTGAAAGCTAAAAAGATGACTTTTTAGACTATTTTTACAGATGTTAAACATCTTAGCATAGCTGTATCGTCGAGATATGTACAACAACAACGCAAATCAGCAGACACATCAGTTTGATAAACCTTGTCGAATATTTGCATGTTTCTTACATCAGTTATTTTATCAAACCTCAGTCGAATAAACCTAGATCAGTTGTTTTTATTTTAATGCAATAAAACATGTTGCATTTAACCCCTTAAGGTTAATAACTCAGTTTATTAAGTGAGAAAGAAAGTCTAATCTGTAAAGATTAGTTAAGTTAGAGCTTCATGGTTTTAGGTTTTACATTTTGTTAGAATGATATTTGTTAAACAATAGTTATATCATTGTTTAATCATATGTTTATTGTGTGTGTGTGTGTGTGTGTGTCTGTGCTTATGTGTGTGTGTCTGTGCTTATGTGTGTGCGTAAATGTTTACATTTACAGCTTATGTTTGCGGCGAGAGGGGTAAAATATATATGAGCGAAAAATAAATAACAAAACTAGATACTCGATTAAGTCAAATTTAACATCAATTTCCTACATCAGAGCTTTTTATTAAAATAAACAACTTTATTTATTTAAGTTTGTATCATCTCATGATTTATCTCATCCTAAATTTCAACTTGAAGTCACATTCACCAGTTCTGTAAACATGACTCCTTTAGTAAATGTATTTTATTTCCTAAAACTTTACCTATTTTTTACATTCAGCAGATGTTTGTCATAAAAACAAGGTTCAATAGGGCATGCATCCTATGACCGGACGGTGAACTGTTCCAGCGTTCGTGTGGGTATGTGTGTGCGTTTACACCTCTGCGCTTTCCTCCAAAACTCATAGGCCTGTGTCATAAATTGACAAAAATATGTTTTGATATGTTATGTTTTACACATATTTATAATCTTAACACATCTTTATCAGTAAGATATTTGTCGCAAACCGTCAGACACATCAGGCGGTGGTTGATAAGTTGGACTTGTCGAATATTTACATGTTTCTTATACCAGTTATTTAATCAAACCTTAGTAAAATAAACCTATATAGATCGGTTGTTTTTATTTTAATAAAATTAAACATTATGCTGTGAAAAAATAAACATACTTTTAAACACCTCGGCTAATAATACAATTTGAAAGTGAGAAAGAAAGTCTAATATGTTTGTTGTAATGATTATGTGACACATTTGTGCCACGTTGTGTAGGAACCACTTTTGTTGCAAACAAATCCATGACTTCATTTTCAGTCTTATTTAGCTCTATTTCATAAAGAAAACCTCTGTAACCACCTTGTATTCAACAGAGGATCGACTGACTGTTTTTAATCTTTGTTTTAGAGATACCAGTGTGATTCTAAGAAGTGTTTCTATTTGTAAAATGTTTGTATGAGACATCATACAAGTCTAAATGTTTAACTCTATAGAGGTTGTTTGTTGTGTGTGTGTGTGTGTGTGTGTGTGTGTGTGTGTGTGTGTGTGTGTGTTTCATAAGATTGACAAAAAGCTACGACTAAATAAAGTAAAATAAAACAACTTTTTTTCACGTCTTATGACTTGTTTGTTTAAAAGTTAACTATAGTTGTACTAAACTATACTTTTTTTAAGTGAAATGGTTTACATTTAAATGTATGGATTTACCAGACGCTTTTATCCAAAAACGACTTGCATTCGCTACACATATTTTGTAGGTTGATTGTTGAATATACATAGATTTAGGTTGAATGTTTTACTTTACCTTACTTTAAATCGTGGCTTTGGGCCCTCCTCGTCCGGATCTAGAGGATGGGACGTAGGCGTGGTCTGCCTGGAACCGGATGTCTCGCCATTCGGAGTTTTGAAACGGACACGCGCGGACTTCTCGCCGGACGCCGTTTGGGGCTTTTTTCTTTTGTTTAATTTTCAGTTCTGCGAACCGATTGATACACTACAAGCTAGATTTCATTTCAGTAGATATGTTTTAACAAACGCCTCTGGGATTAACGTTACCTTCTTTTTGGACAACGGCTAGCTGTGCGTTTGTTATTTTACCTTGTTTCCCAGCTTTTCTTGTGACAAAACTTCTGTCTTTTTAAAAGTTAGATTTTTTTTTATTTTCATTGTCAAACTAACTAGTTTGAAATTGTAATATTACAAACTTCTGACAAACGAATCTTTTTAACGGCTTGATATTTATTTTATACCACCGTAAGTAAGGTTACTCTATATTATTTAATGTTAATATTGTCTTAGTTGTTTAAATAACCTGTCTTTATTTTTATTTGTTTTCTTACACCGTATTTTACCTAATTTTAAACTACGCTTTCTGGAAAATAAAAACATTGCTTATTTTTACGTGTATATACGTCGCATTTCCTTTAACGTATATTAAAACTTGTTCAATATAAACCAAGTTAACCTTTTGTTAGCTTATCCACATTCGAATCCTAGTTTTCTTTGTCTTTATTGTTTTCTATTATGCGGTTTGACTCTTATTTGGTTTAACGTTACGTCGTCTATTTTTGCACTCTTTTTTAAATGCTATAACGTTACTCGGACTTTCTTGTTTTGAAGTTTTACCTTACTTTAACCTCCGGTGTTAGAGGCGAGATGTAGACTTGATCTGCCTGGAACAGTAGGCTATGTCTCGCCATTCGGAGTTTTGAAACGGACACACGTGGACATGTCGACCGACACCGTTTGGGACTTTTTTCTTTTGTTTAAATTTTTCGTTCGGCGAAACGATTGATAATCTACAAGCTAGATTTCATTTCAGTAGATATGTTTTAACAAACGCGTCTGAGATTACCTTCTTTTTGGACAGTGGCTAAATGTGTGTTTGTTAGTTTTTTCCTTTGTTTCCCACCTTTTCTTGTGACAACTTCTGTCTTCTTAAAAGTTAGATTTTTTTATTTTCGTTGTCAAACTAACTAGTTTTAAATTGTTTAATTATTATTTTTAATTGTAATCTATACTCGGCCCTTCTTGTTTTGAAGCTTTTCCGTGACCTTGTGTATGAAAAAAATAACTTTAATAAAAAAACTTTTCCCCATTTAACACGGTTTGCATTTCAATGTCTCCACACACGCTACATAACACATTATATAACCCCAGAAGTCTTAAGCGTGTCAAAACATTTGGTTTTATATCAGATCGTACATTTGAAACGTTATAACGTTTCGTAAGATTGACAAAAACAACTAGTAAATAAAGGAACATGTGTTGTTAAAACAAATAAAACAACTTTTTTTTTCCACGTCTTATGACTTGTTTAAAAGAATAGCTTTTAAAGGAAGGATTTGCGTTTATTTATGCATTTAGCCAAAAAACGACTTGCATTCAAGCTATACATGTTTTAGGTGAATGATGTTGAATGGGTTAATTAATTAAGACATAAAAGCCTTATTAAAAATAACTTCTAACATTTTACTCTAAATCTCCGTTTTGGTACCTCCTCCTCCGGATCTAGAGGGGTGGGACGTAGGCGTGGTCCTCCCTGCTGTGATCGGAGCCTCATTTCGAGTTTGGTCGCTGTAGTACACGGACCTATTCACGGAGCTCTCTATACGGACACCGCAGTCTCTTTGTTTAACTTTTCCGTTCAACGAGCCACAGACTTTCTTTTGACTGCGGGGCGTTTTAACAAACGTCTCTGAGATTGCCTTTCTTTTTAGATCGTTGGTAAATGTATGAATCGTTTTACCCGTTTTTTCCTGTCTATTTACTTTGATTTGTATTTTTTCTTTAACTCTGTCGAACTAACCAGTTTAAAATTGTAACGTTACTAGGTTTTAACAAACGCGTCTTGATGTATTTTCCTAGTCTATTTACACTGATTTCGTATTTTTCTTTAACTCTGTCGAACTAACTGCTTTTTGAATTACAATATCACTAGGTTTTAACAAACGCGTCTGACGCATTTTTATTTATTTTCTCATTTGTAAGATAAGACTAAACCTGGATTTTTATTTGTTTTCTTACACTCCATTTTACCTCTTTTTAAACAACGCTTTCTGGAAAAATAGATGTTGTTCATTTTACGTGTATATATGGTGCCTTCACATGTATGTGTATGAAAAAACTTGAATAAAAACTACCCTTTCTTCCTATTTTACACAGTTTCACATTTTATTGTTTAAACACGCAAAAACAAAGTTTTCAAAAAACATTCCACACCAACCCCCGCCCTCCCCCTTCCGGATCAGATATCCCCACGTGGGGAAAAACTTAGACGCAAGGGTGGGGGCTATACAAACAGGTGTCTGGTTTTGGGGGGATATTTTTATGAGGGTAATAAATCATTTTTATGTGACACAAGGGGCCCTATTACTCTCTCTCATTTCAATGACGTAAAAATCGCATGAAATCTGACATGGCCGTTCAGACTGAAGTCGCATTGCAAAACATTAGGACAACATATGAAAGTGGCCTGGGCTTGATTTGAAAAAATTGGATTTGTGCAACCACTCCTTTGTTGAAAGCCAGCCAAGCATGGTTTGTGTGATCATTGCCTGGTAGAAAACCCATTGCACAGTCCACACTTTAATTGATGTCTTTTGACCAATAGTTTTTGAGAAAAGTGGGGAAAAGTACCTCCTCTGCACAAATACGAAGATGCCAAGTGTTAACGGTGTTCCGTACAGAGCCCATAACTTTCAGTTCAACAGCAAAAATGGGCATTTAACTGGCTTTAAGTGTGAGCTGTTTTATTTATTTTAACTGATGAAAACAAAATTAAGGAATAAGAAAGGCGAGAACCTTTTTAATTGTTTCTAATTTAAGTGAATTGCTGCTTTAATAAGCTAAAGAACGATGCAAGTTAGGCCTGATTGCGTCGTTATATGAATTATGGCACGTGAGTTAAGCATGAACCATGTGAAACTAGTGAATAATGTTACACTATCTCTCTGGAGACAACGAAGAAGGTCAAAAAATTTGCACTAATTTTAACCATTTAATGATTGGTAAAACTTTAAAACAAATTATCAGGATGCAGGTGTGTGTGTGTTTACAACTATTTACATAAAAAAAAAATATATTTATATATGTTTTACAATTAAAAATTGTTTAAAATTAAATAATTCAAAATAAACGGGTTTATTTTCTGTGTGCACTAACGTTTTTACATTATGTGTGGGTGTGTGTAGTGTTGTCTGTCCACATAAAAACACATTTATGGCAAAGCCAGTCAGTGTCTGGCACTTCTTCCACCTCTGCGCACTCCAAGTGGCACAGATCACACTGGACCCATTCATCAATGGCCTCATCTCCTGAGCCAGGTGGGACAATTCTGGCACCACCATAGTGTTCTCCATCTTCAGTCAGAGGAGGAGCTTACTTTCTTTTGCCTTTTGGCCTCCTGGGCATGTCTTTTTTCCTCCTCCTTCTTCTTTGCCATCTCTTCCTTGCGCTTTCTCTTATTTTCTTCCTTCTCTTTCTCCTCCGCTTCTTTTTCTACCCGCAGGTTGAAGTACTCGTCGCTGGTGATGACACGGGCTGGCAATGGAATGCGATGTCTCACCTTCTCCTTCCTTTCCAGGGCTGGACTCATGAGGACGTTGGCCAGACTCTCTGGGATTACACCTGCTGCCACCAGGTAATTTTTGGGAGCCACTCTATTACAGGTGGGGCAAGGTGTTTGAGTGGTGGTTGATGTTGTGTCAGTAGGTTGAGTGCTGGATGTGTAAGTGAGAGTGGCGTGAGCACTGGATGGTGTGGCTGACGGAGTGGCGGCAGGACTGGATCGTGTGGCTGAAGGAGTGGCAGGAGCGCTGGATGATGTGGCATCACTACCATCTACAGATGAGAGCACTCTCACCACCTAAAACAAATGTAAAACTCATCAGCACACTTGTAAATAAATGCAAGCAGTTTAGAGGATGAATTATCATTGTATTAATGTCAAAATTACCTGGGTGGTGTCCACAGCAGCCCTGGACAGAGGAAAGATGCCAGCTTTGCGGAACCCAGCCTTGATGTTTCGGGCTGTGACAGCAGTGGGGTAAACATGTTTGAGGACAGATGAAAACTGCCTCTTCCCCACAACAATGTTCCCTCGGACCAGACCCATCCTGGAAGCCATGGTGTAGAATGCAGTCTTCAATGGGCTGAAGACAGCAATATCCAGGGGTTGAAGTATGTGTGTGGTGTGGGCAGGTAGGCAGAGAATTTCAATTTTGTTTCCCCTGCAGAACATGATAACACCTTTTGAGACATGTGTCTCGTGTTGGTCCATGATTAAAATAAGTGGTCTCTCCTCAGGAGCATATCTGATAAAATGGCGGAGCCATTTCAGAAAGAGTTCTGAGTCCATGTAACCCTTGTCCTGGATGCCATAGAGGGCGTTGGGGGGCCCATCCAGCCTATAAGCGTTACTTGGGAGACAGTCGGGGTAAATGATGAAGGGTGGAATGCTGTCCCCGGCTGCATTCACACAGCAGTGGACCGTGATGTGCTTCCTGGTCATCTGCTGCTGCTGATAGATGTGTTTCCTCCCAGTCTGACACAGGACCTTCTCCCTAGACCGAGACTTGTCTCCAAAGCCGGTCTCATCACAGTTGTAGATGAGATGTGGCTTGTCCTCCAGCTTGTGCTTCACATAAAGGGCCTCATACAACTTGAAGAACCCTTCAATGGCTTCTGGTGTAGCACCATGGACTCTGGCTCTGTCCAGGGAATCTGCCGTCCGAGAGGCTAATTCTGGATGGCGGGCCTTGAACCTGGACCACCACACATCACTTGGCCCCTTCTCCAGATTTACAGTGGTGGTCTCTGTTCTGCCACTCTCCTTTATGATCCCAGTAGCCAGAACTTTAACAAGGGATCTTGTCACTGGGAAGCCATGGTCCGCCATCCAGAATATAAAAGAAAGGAGAGCCTCTTCCTCTGCAGGTGTCAGGGCCAAATTAGGATGAGGGTCATGGGCATATTTACTTTTTTTATAGTCCTGCAGAGTGGTGTGGGGAATTCCATATTTTTTTGCTGTTGCCCTCAAACTTGCTCCTGCCTTTACTTCCTCAACTGCCTCTTTTAACTTCTCAATCGAGTATAGTTTTTTCTTCCCAAACATCTTTCCTTCCCTTTTATTTAACGTTACTGACTTACCTTTAAAAAAGAAATTATGTTAGTGTTTCCATAACTTCAAATAAGGGCTGTCACAACATTAGATTTTTCACAACACGGTTATTATGGCCAAAAGAATTCACAATATTGATATATCGTGATATCTATTGAAACCAAAATAATGTTTACTTTATTTAGTGTTTCTTTTTACCCAATGAACATAAAGATACTGATAAACACAGGGCACATGCAGTTTCAGTTCTTCTTCTTTAGGTCACAGCTGACCAGAGCCTCTGGAATTATGTCTTCTTTGAAGCTCCCTATGAAATAACAAGAGAGAAAATACGGTCAAGTTCATCAGCATGATGAATAAATATTAACTTTAAAACTGATACTTTAACCTGTTAACTTGTATACCTAAATTTGAATCTATTTAACCTATAGTTGTGCCAATGAAGTCATGTGTAACACCCTGAGAATTAATTACAGTGATGTTTTCTCAGTGAGAACATTTACTTATCTATATCAAACACACTTTACAACTCATATTCGCAACCGATCAGTTACAGTACTGTATATACTCCTTTTGTTTTGCAAATATATTAACCTATAACCATATGCAAAATTTCCCTGAAACATTTCATATTCTCAGTATATAAAATAATAATTTAGTTAAGTATCGGTCTTTGTCAGTCACGTGCATTTATTAAGTGTGACGTCAACGAGGCGCCATTTTGAAGGTATCGTTGCATTGGTAAGGGCTGTCCCAATTCTCGCTTTGATCGAGGGGTAGGGCTAAGGGGAAGGGGTAGATAGCCCTTAAAACCAAGAATTTTCGCGAGCTTACTTGAAACCAAGGGGTACCCAGAACACACTGCGGCCAGATCATTCAGAGAGTCCCATAAACTATTTTCGGCTTATATAATTTATTTAAAAATAACAACAGTCTTGTTATGTGATCTACACAGTCCTGTACATATATATATATATATATATTTGCAACCATGTTCTTAATTGAAACTTTTTTTTTTTTTAAATCGCTATTTTTCCACGCTAACGTTACATTGCTGATTTGCACAACAGTCCCGCATTTCTCTGACTAGAGAAAAACATCACTAAAACCCACGCAATCGACACACACACTTGCAGACGGCAAGTTTGTGATCAACACTTGTCGCCTCTGGTGATGTAGCAGCCAGCTAGCGACGATGTATGATGACGTAACTGTAACCAAGTGATGTCTCAATTCATAGGGGTATGTTTTCACCCCTAGCGCTTACCACTCGGTTTCGAGAGACAAGGGCTAGGGGTAAGACGAAGGGGTAGGGGAAGGGGTAAGACAGAGAAATGGGATTCACCCTAACTCTACTCTGGCCCTTGAGGTCCACTTTATTGCAGAGAACCCATGTAATAAAGCTTCTCAAGTTTGTCATAATACTTTATGATCAATGAAAAACTATCAGACATCCTGAGTTTACGCCACAGCAGTCAGTTTTTGTCTGGGCACACACAAGTTACATTCAGTTATTGACACTGAGTGGTGTCGTGTGAAGCCGACCATCTCCTCAAGGCTACACAAGCTGACCATCTCCTCCAGCCTTCAGTGCATAGCTGACCATCTCCTCCTAGCTTCAGTGTGTAGCCAACCATCTCTTCCAGCCTTCAGTGTGTAGCCGACCATCTTCTCCAGCCTTCAGTGTGAAGTGGACCATCTCCTCCAGCCTTCAGTGCATAGCTGACCATCTCCTCCTAGCTTCAGTGTGTAGCCAACCATCTCTTCCAGCCTTCAGTGTGTAGCCGACCATCTTCTCCAGCCTTCAGTGTGAAGTGGACGATCTCCTCCAGCCTTCAATGTGTAGCTGACCATCTCCTCCGGCCTTCAGTGTGTAGCCGACCATCTCCTCCAGCCTTTAGTGTGTAGCTGACTATCTCCTCCGGTCTTCAAAGTGTAGCCGACCATCTCCTCCGGTCTTCAAAGTGTAGCCGACCATCTCCTCCAGCCTTCAGTTTGTTTCAGTGTGTAGCTGACCATCTCCTCCAGCCTTCAGTTTGTAGCTGACCATCTCCTCCGGTCTTCAAAGTGTAGCCGACCATCTCCTCCAGCCTTCAGTTTGTAGCCGACCATCTCCTCCAGCCTTCAGTTTGTTTCAGTGTGTAGCTGACCATCTCCTCCAGCCTTCAGTTTGTAGCTGACCATCTCCTCCGGTCTTCAAAGTGAGTGTAGCCGACCATCTCCTCCAGTCTTCAGTGTGTTTCAGTGTGAAGCGGACCATCTCCTCCAGCCTTCAGTTTGTTTCATTGTGAAGCGGACCATCTCCTCCAGCCTTCAGTGTGTAGCTGACCATCTCCTCCAGCCTTCAGTGTGTAGCTGACCATCTCCTCCAGCCTTCAGTGTGAAGCGGACCATCTCCTCCAGCCTTCAGTGTGAAGCGGACCATCTCCTCCATCTAATGCGGTCAATACTTTTTTTTTTATAAACATAAGAAACATTAGAAATGTATTTTAGTGAAATATTCAACTTAAAATGCATTTTAGTTAAGTACAATCTAGGGGTTTTACGACTTCTGATATTTTTTTTTTTAAGTCGACTCTTATGTGCTGAAAGTCAAGTCTAAGTCGACTAGTCGCTGATGATGTCATTAATGAACAAATAAGTCTGGAGCTGTGACAAACACCTTGTGCACAGCTATGAAATATGACACCGCGCTGCCTACATGACTATCAGTTTATTTTTATCAGTTTGGGTTGTTATATTTCTCACAGATTCCTACTCGTTCTAAATCAGATACAGATAAGTAGTACAGTAAAGATTACGTTTATATGAATGAATGCATTCAGAGAGCAATTGCGTGTGTGAATTCATTCTACCAGCAGCGTCTCTCTACTAGTAGTGAAGCTGTGGGATTTAGTTATTAAGAAATATATGCTTGAACTTTTCAGTTTCTAAGCTATTTTACCGAGAAATCACAGAAGTGTTGACAATAAATTTTCGCGCTGAATGATTCTGTGTGCGTGATCTGCACATGATGTATTGTACGCGCTACTGTCTGTAGTCTATTTGTGTGCGTTACAGTGCAGCAGCCCATTAGATTAGAACGTGATTAACTTACCTGTGCAATAAGCTGTTTAAAACATGCATTCTGGCGTTCAATTTCCAGCATCCAGTAATATAATCACACATGTCTTGTGGAGTGCATTCAGAGTATCAATTAGTTTGTAATTTTAAATGTTTGGAAACGGAGCATAAATGTGGATTTATCCTATTTACACCCTCTATAGGACCAGCGACTAGTCAACTTCAAGCTTAAAGCGTCATGGCAGAGCACTGAAGTCGACTAGTCAATTAGTCTGTGCAACCCCTAGTACAAACGCCCCAAAACAATATTTAATTTCAATAATGTTAGTGCATATGCATAAAACGCGGTAAATAAATGTTTGCAATTAGGGCTGCAACAACTAATCGATAAAATTGATTATTATCGATTATGAAAATCATCAACAACGATTATCATTATCGATTAGTCGGGTCCGCCCAAAGTGCACGTCCAACTTCAGCCGGTTGCTCAAATTACAGCACTAAATAACGTATTTCTATGGACAAAATGCATCTCAAAATAGTGGAGGAAACAGAATGAGATGCTGCAGGAAAAGTACATGATCCATTCTGCATGATAATTCTTTATTTTGAGCTTTAAGTTAATGCATTAGTGTAAAGGCTTGCCCTGTCAGGCCCTGTGACACATGCGTGTCCGTCCTCAAAACATATCCGTACATTGCGTCCGCAAACATATCCATTGCACTGAATGATCTGTTGTTGAAAGTTAATCTAAGGTTTAAAAGTCAACATGCAGTGTGTATATTTTATGAGAGTGGGAACTTAAAGGGATAACAGCATGTAATTGTCTGAATATAAATATGAGATGCTCCATAACCGCCTTTTACAGGATAAAGAAATGACAGTAAAACATGACTGTGATCAAAGTTCCTGCAGAACATTCCTCTCACACCGTGTCTTTATTATCATTTACATTTTTAAGAGTAATGTATGACAATTGTATGACATCCAAGTACGGCGAGAGAAAGCATTAGGAGACGTCCGCAGTACTTATAGCACTCGCAGTACTTTGATGACACACACCGATCGGTCTAGCTGCGCTGCTTCAAGTCAAACACATCTAAGCGGTCTTCAGAGAAAGCATCATGTTGGCACGCTGCTATGTTGCCAAGTCTGCAGTTTGCCACGTGTTGTTTTAGTGTCCGCGGCGGGTCTTTTATAACATGCGGAATTGACGAGCTACGCGTAAATGATATCCGGGTTGCCGGGTTCTCCTGTAGTGGGCGGAGCTAATGCGCAAACGGCAATCTCCTTGGCTCACCTATCATCGCCCCTGTTTTGATTTCAGCGAATCAGTTCGAGCGAATGCAGACGACCTGATTAATATTCATGAATCCAGCAGCTCAATAATCCTTTTAAAGGGTTTTTTCCCTTTTTATAGAAACACTAAATGACAAACAATATCTTAAGCACCACCACCAGTCCTAAGTTCAGACAACATGACAAATATGCATTCATACATGGTTATTCTAAAGTTCTATCATTATATAATGCTAAATTATCATACTATCATATTATACTGTTTGACTGAAATAATCAATTGAATTTGATAGGTGTCTCTCACATTGTCCCACAGAAACATTAAAATAGTGTAGATTAGTGTAACGTTTTATAATATTAATTTATTCTATTTGGTGACCATTTCATTTATTTAACATATTTAATATTGGGGCATCCAAGTTATTTGACATATTTTAACCTTTTTTTAAGTAACAATAGTTACTTTCCCTGGTAATTAGTTTCTTTTATAACGATGTAACTCGGTTAGTATTTGTGAGAAGTAACTAGTAATATAACTAATTACCTTTTTAAAGTAACGTGCCCAACACTGCACACTATACATTGATTTATTGTATGTCTTTGATTAATAATGAATATGAAGAGCTTAAAAAAATTGCATATTAAATCGTAATATTGGTAAATTAGATTATTTTCTAAAATCGTTCAGTAAACTATATTCACAAATACAATGCTTAACAAATTTATTAAAACACATTTATGTAAGGTTTTTAACAAATTATGTAAGGTTTGTGCCACTGCTGCTCTAACAGCATTGGTGATTACCAAAATCATGTTTAGCTTTCTGTATTGGTTAGTCCTCCAAAATGCATAAGCTCTTTAGTAACAGTAGTAGGCTATTTCTAATGCTATTATATAATTATTGCTGTTATCTTTGACAGAAAGGCAGAGCACTTTATAATTTTTTTCAGATACCCAATTACAGTCAAAAAGTACATAAACAATGCAAGCAAGAATGCAAGCTGTTATGAGGCCATTTTTGTTATTATAAATACTAATTAGTTGTTTCCGTTTGTAATTTGCCCAATAAATGACAATAACATTTTAAGATTTATTTTTTTTGACAGATTCCTAAAATATTTGTTTTCTCTTTATGACAGGTGGTTTAATAAATTAAGCACTGTATGTTTTCATAGCATTCCGTGTGTTTGAAGGAATGTGGAATTGTGTGTATTTTGTCAATAAATAACATTATTTTATTTAATCCTGTTAATCGAAATAATAATCGACCAACTAATCGATTATCAAAATAATTGTTAGTTGCAGCCCTATTTGCAATATAACACTTTCTAAGTGGCAAGCGTCATTACATAAAAACAAAAAATAATATTACCAAATTCTTATTATAGCAGTGACAATTGATAAAAACATTATGTAAAAGTCTTTTTTTATTTTATATATTTACTCGTGTGTTTGTACTTATCTTTTTTTGGGGGGGGGGGGGGGGGGCGGCGTTCATTCATTCATTTACATTAAGTTTATGTTATGAATAGACTATATGTAATGCCTTTTTTTAAAGACAGACTGTGTGCATATAATAATTACCATGTAGCTTCAATAACGGGTTTACAGGTTAAGTTTATGCTATTGAGCACACACCCTCCTTGTTAACAAGGTCACAGACTCACCAAATGTATTTTATTATCACATCATGTCATGGAGGATGTGTGCTCAAAAGCATTTGATTGTAGCTTAAACAGCACACCTTAACTAAGGGGGTATAATTTTCACAGCCTTACACCTGGTAAAATTAAACCCTCCTGACCAGTACAGGTTAACAAGGTAAACCTGTCCCATTGAAGCTGCAATCAAATGCTTTTTAGCACCCATCCTCCATGATATGATGTGATAATAAAATACATTTGGTGAGTCTGTGATCTTGTTAATGTCACACTTCACTACTGTATAATAGCGAGGAGCAAACGAGACGCGGAGACACAGGAGAATTCCACAAACGCCTTCTTTAATCATCCAACTTCGGGGTAACACAGGGCAGACAGGAACACACGTAGTACATTGACAAAACAATACCGGACAGGGAACATAGGCTAGACAACAACTAAATCCTAAACAATCAGGGGAAGACAGACCTGGAATTAAATTGGAAACAATCAGAGAGCAGGAACAGGAACGACCAAATATGGGCAAGTAGGGAGGGGAACACAAGACATAGGGAGACAGGACTGACAGTTAACCTGTGGGGGGTGTAATTTTAACGGGTGTAAGGGTGGGAACATTATACCCACCACATGTAAACCTGTCCTGTTGAGGCTACAGTCACATGCTTTTTAGTACACATCCTCCATGACATGATGTGATAAAACAATTCACAGGGTTCGTACGGTCATGAAAAACCTGGAAAAGTCATGGAATTTTAAAACCGCAATTTCCAGGCCTGGAAAAGTTTTGGAAAAATAAATAAACCCAGAAAGTTTTGGAAAAGTCATGGAAATCTATTTTACAAATCTCTGTATAATACAATTGTGTTTATTCAGGTCCTGAATTTCGGTACGGGATTGCGCATGGGCTATATCGCATATTTCTACTCTTTCCCGCAGCTTTTGACTTTAAAATGATGGATATTCACACATGTATTCAATAGCCTATAGCTTGTAGGCTGATGAGCAAATAGATCCACACAGAATATCAAATCGGCCATTTGAAAATGGATTCATCAGCTGTGTTTTCTCTCTTTGACTTGCTCTTAAAACACGTAATCAGCGCATCTCGTCTGCACTAAAGAGCTGCACGGTGCGATACAAGTCTTTCTCTGGCATTTTGGTACAGTTGACAGAATTGTCACCTGCCTAATCGGGTCATTGTTGCATTGTCACTAAAATGTAGCCTATTATTTATTTGCACGTCTTTTTAAGCCGTTCTGTACTCGCGCGCTCAAGAGGTGGTTTCCGCTGCACTCAGTCATGTCCAAATGGCGTCCGTATAAAGCTGCCTTGCGAGTACCAAATTGACTTTGGTACCAAACAAGCTCAGTAGAATCCTGCACAGGCCTCAAACATACGCCCCAGTCCAATCCTTGTTCAGCAGATTATCAGAATTACCTTCCCGAGTCCGACTGGTCCCATGTCTTTCTTTCTCTCTTCACGATTACACAGCTGCTGTTCTAGCCATTCAAATAGTTCAGTTTCGTTTTTAATGGCAAAGCGTATTTCGTTTCTTTATTAAGTTAATTTAGAAATATGTTTGAAAAATTGATTTGTTTATTAAATTAAGTTTATTAAGTTTTTGTTTTTAAAGTAGCTTTTGAGCAATCGGCCAGCTGCAGACAGTGAGTTTGCCTATTATGTTTCATCAATTTAGCCTTCTTAAATCACCACTTGACTAAAATAAAATCTATATATAAAATACTTAAAAAGCATATCACAATGTTAGTTTAAACGTTTAACCTAGACAAATGTGTGCTATTAGACAGGTCAAGCTGCTCTTGTCACTCGCGGTATTGTTTCCACGAGCTTAATCCTTTTCATCACCATAATAATTTATGGATTTCTTAAATACAAAAATAAGAAGGAATCCTAAAACAAGCCCGATGCCCGGCCCGCGTCTGACGTGAAAATTGTCCCGAAGTCATAAACTAAAAGTTGAGGCTGAAATATGGGGCTCTAAAAGTGCAGCATGTTGCGTTTAAGCGGCAAAATTACACACAAAATAACGTTAAAATGGCCATCCTGGTGAGCAGGGTGCGAACTACAGGGGAGCTAGGGGCTCCCCTTAATAATACATGGGCTCCCCTGAAAACATGATTTGTGAAAAGTAATTTATTTTTTTGGGGGGGGGGGGTCTCAAAAAACATTGACTGTTATTTTGACGTGCAATTTCAGTTTTGTGTACTGTGATCATCGTGAATTATTATGTGTAAAATTGCAACAACAAAAAATCGTTAATTAATGCTTGACGGCGATTTAAACCTAACTCACTTCAATAAAGATAATTATAGGCCTACATGAGCATCTGCTGTCCTCGATTACGCAGCGCTCTTGTTAGGATGACAAAAAAAGCTTTAAAAGTCTGCTCTGCCTCAGCGGGCAAGTAGGCGGGGTTTAGCGTTCACAGATGCTGAGCGCGCGATGAAGCGTCAGATTAATAAAAGAGAGCGAGGTAAGATGTTTAGTCAACTGTTTTACAAAAGAAATGTTAAATGACCGACAATTATATTCAGTGAAGCAAACTACTCAACTTGTTTCTCAAATATGCCCATTTTGAGAGTGACAGAGAAAGAGAAGAAATGTGCATGTTTTAATTATCTGCATCTGTTTGTCCCTACAAACAATGAAACTGTGAATTTAGTTCTACTTCAAAAACATGTCTACTACTACTGTTGAAAAATAATAAAACTTTATTTTATTAAGACATAAATCACAAAATATTTTACTTTTAATAGTAGGCTAAATCCCCTTTATTTTTCAACATGTAAATGTTTAGTTTTCATTCATTGAAATATAAAATAAATCGATGTTTTATGCCTTAATCTGATAACCAGTCAAATTTAAATACACAACACAGAATTTCCGAGGAAAAAAAAACTATTCATAAAGGCTACTGTAAGAGTAAAAAAAAAAATGTTTGTATGCATTCAAATAATCAGATGAGCTAAAACTGAATTTGGCAACAATAAAACATAAGGTGAGAAAAAAAATATAACATTTCATACGGCCCTAAACATGTCATGTTTGTTACACTTTTAATAAATTAGTGTTAAATTGTATAAGTTTCATGATTTTAATTAATTAGACATGCTTTTTGATAAATACAATTTAATTTGATCATTAAAAAGGAGTCCATAAAATGAAAATGGAAAAAAACGGCATCTAGACTAATTGAAACGGCAAAAAATGAATTTAGAAAAAAATTACAACGGATTTCATAGGGCCCTACATATATATATATATATATATATATAAATAATTGCACCAAGATAACTTTTATGTATCTTTGTAAGCCCATCGCAAGCGCACAAAATCCCCCCGTTATAAAAAAAAGAAAGAAATGGGCTCCCCAAAGTCCACGGTATAATTCGAACACTGCTGGCGAGTATCCTTGTAAGCATTGTAATTTTTTTCTTAATGTAAACACTTGCGAAAGAGAAAAGTTTCCAAATCGAAATTCTGGCCCTGCGTTTAACTGAGTTAAATAAATGATAATAGTGATGTGATATGTTCTCTGTGTGGAGTAAATGTCCTTACACACCGAGTCAGAAATGTTTGTATGCGTTTTTGCGTGCGAAAATTTCGGACTGCAAGGACCTTCACATCTGGCGTAGTTTCAGCTTGTACTAAAACAAAAAAGCAAACAATAGTATTAATAGTCATTCATTTTAGTTTTTATTCTTATTGTAAAATTAGGTCATGAATATTGTCTCAAAAGTCATGGAAAATTCATGGAAATTTGTTGGTAAGAATTCATTTGGTGAGTCCGTGACCTTGTTAACAAGGAGGGTGTATGCTCAATAGCATAAACTTAACCTGTAAACCCGTTATTGAAGCTACATGGTAATTATTATATGCACACAGTCTGTCTTTAAAAAGGGCATTACATATAGTCTATTCATAACATAAGCTTAATGTAAATTAATGAATGAACCAAAAAAAATCCTAATAAGTACAAACACACGAGTAGATATTTAAAAATAAATAAAATAACAAAATATTTTTACATCATTTTTTTAACAATTGTCACTGCTATAATAAGAATTTTTGTTTTATGTAATGACGCATGCCACTTAGTGTTATTTTGCAAACATTTATTTTGCCTCATTATATAGCGTGTTATTTGCATAGGCTATATATGAATGCATATGCAAGAAACAAATGCATTAACTATTATTATTCTTTATGACCTGGATCTTCATGCAGTCAATGCAATGTGAATTTAACAGCTTTATTTTGTCAACTGGCAGCTTTATTCTTAACCCTGTGGGAGTCTCGACAGTTTACGGTTTGCATCATTTTACACACGAATTGAATTTCTGCTTATTACGTTAAATGTCGACAATGCTTCCATGTAGGCTGTGGAACATCGAAAAGATTTCAGTAAAAAATGAAGAAAAACCGGATGAAATGCATTCAAAGCCGCCGTACTGCGTATTGATGTGTGAGGCGCGTGCACGCGAGGGGGGTAAGATTTTCATGGGGGGGGGGGGGTCAGATTTTGGTACAACACCTGAAACAATGCTTCTTACGTCACCACTTAACAAGCGAATAGAGTGGGGGAACTAACGTCAGAACACAGAAGAGTAATTCGCCGTGGGTTCCTTCGAGATTTTCCTATGGGGTTTTCAATTTTTGAGTAAAATAAAGCTTGTGGTAAACAACTTTACGATACTTTTCGTTCTACAATGTAAACTGCACACACAGCCCAAACGTTCCTATCTAGTTATTCAAAACATATGCTTTTAAAAATGAACATAACTACTTCAAATGTTTAGTTTTGGATATGGATCCCCTGATCTGGAATTTCATATGCTTCTGTGTCAACCATTCTGGCTACCGAGGGAATTTACAGCGATCATAATCACGGCTGTTTACATTCCTCCTCAAGCCAACACAGACCAGGCACTCAGGGAACTGTATGGGAATATAAGTGAGCAGGAAACCGCGAACCCAGATGCAGCGTTCATTATTATGGGGGACTTTAATAAAGCCAACTTCAGAACAATAGCTCCAAAATACTTCCAACACATCACCATCAACACGCGTGGAGATCGTATACTCGACCATTGTTACTCCCCTTTCTGGGACGCATACAAGTCCCTCCCCCGCCCACCTTTCAGCAAATTGGATCACTCTTCCGTTCTGCTCCTGCCTGCTTATAGGCAGAAACTGAAACGTGAAGCACCCGCCCTCAGGACAATACAATGCTCGTCGGACCAATCGGACGCTACACTACAGGACTGTTTTGATCACGTGGACTGGGACATGTTCCGGGCAGCGTCTGATGACAATATAGAGGCGTATTCTGATTCCATAACATGTATCATCAGGAAGTGTATAGATGATGTAGTTCCGACCAAAACCATCCGCATCTACCCCAACCAAAAACCGTGGATTAACAGCGATGTTCGGTCAGCCTTGTCAGCGCGGACATCTGCCTTTAAATCCGGAAACACTGACGATCAGAAACAAGCCAGTTACGATCTCAGGAGATCCATCAAAGCCGCCAAACGACAATACAAAAACAAAGTTGAAGAACATTTCAACAACAACAACCCAAGAAGCATGTGGTAGGGCATCAACAACATCACAGGCTTTAAAGGGAATAAACCAGCTACTGTGAACATTGCCGCCTCTCTACCGGACGAGCTCAACACCTTTTATGCTCGTTTCGAGGCTGATAACACCGCCCACACAGAGAGCGCTCACACGGCTGCCGCAGAAGAGGTGAGTCCACTCTCCCTTTCTGTCGCAGATGTAACCCGATCCTTCAAACGGGTGAACATCCGTAAAGCCGTGGGCCCGGATGGCATACCAGGCCGTGTGCTCAAAGCATGCGCTTTCCAGCTAGCCGGGGTTTTTACAGACATTTTCAATCTGTCCCTCTCTCTGTCTGTGGTTCCCTCATGCTTCAAAAAATCCACCATTGTGCCCATACCAAAGAAAAATAAAATCACATGCTTGAATGACTGGAGGCCCTTTGCTCTGACCCCCATCTTCAGCAAGTGTTTTGAGAAGCTCGTCAGAGAACACATCTGCTCTGTGCTGCCTGCTTCACTGGACCCACTATAATTTGCATACCGCAGTAACCGTTCCACAGACGATGCTATTGCCTTCACCCTGCACCCTGCTCTCTCCCACCTGGAAAATAAGAACACCTATGTGAGGATGCTGTTCGTGGATTATAGTTCGGCATTTAACACCATAGTGCCTGCCACACTGGTTGCGAAGCTCCAGACTCTGGGACTGAACAGATCTCTGTGCAGCTGGATCCTGGACTTCCTGACAGGCAGAAGTCAGGTGGTCGGAATGGGCAACAACACCTCATCTCCCCTGATCCTCAACACTGGTGCTCCGCAGGGCTGCGTCCTCAGCCCACTCCTGTACTCCCTGTACACACATGACTGTACAGGAACACACAGCTCCAACGTCATCGTCAAATTTGCCGATGACACAACGGTGATAGGCCTGATCACCGACAACGATGAGACGGCCTACAGAGAGGAGGAGAGTACCCTGACTAAAGGGTGTCAGAAGAACCACCTCTCACTTAACATCGACAAGACCAAGGAGCTGGTGGTGGATTTCAGGAGACAGAGCAGAGAACACACACCCATCACCATCGACAAGACACCTTTGGAGCGGGTAAACAGCTTTAAGTTCCTCGGCGTTCACATCACCGAGGATCTCACATGGTATGCTCACACAGATGCAGTGCTGAAGAAGGCACATCAGCGCCTCTTCTTCCTGAGACGGCTGAGGAAGTTTGGAACGAGCCCCAGCATCCTCAGATCCTTCTACACCTGCACTGTGGAGAGCATCCTGACCGGCTGCATCACCGCCTGGTTTGGAAACAGCACCGCTGGCAACCGCAGGGCTCTGCAAAGGGTCGTGCGAACTGCCCGCCACATTGTTGGAGGTGAGCTTCCCTCCCTCCAGGACATCTACACCAGGCAGTGTACAAGGAAAGCCCGGAGGATTATCAAAGACTCCAGCCACCCGTCCCACAGTCTGCTCTCTCTGCTGCCCTCAGGGAGACATCTCCGCAGCATCCGATCCCGCACTAGCCGACTGAGGGACAGCTTTTTCCCTCAGGCTATCAGGCTAATGAACAGTCAGAACTAAATACACCCTACATTACACTCCCACTCACACAACATGCCATGCACTGCACTTTAACACAGTTCAACTGGACTACACGCACACACTGCACTCACTGGACACCATACAAGCACACCCACGACATTGCATATGCATAATCTGTTGCACCTTGCACAACTATCTGTTGCACAACCAATCTACTGTAAATTATAATCTGTTGCACCTTCACATATTACTATGCATAGATGTGGACATAATGCAGACGTGTACATACGGTGTATAATGTGTATTGGTAACTAAGTATGTCTTTATAGTACACTGTGTGTACTGAGTATATGTATGTGTATTTTGCACATTGTCTTCTGTACCAGTCTGTAAATATGTACTGTCCATATGTAAATAGTTTTTTTAAATTGTCTGGAGCATGCTCGTAAGAACTTCACTCACCAAGGCACTTGTGCTGTAGTGATGTGACAATAAAAGTGATTTGGATGCGTGTATTTCACGTTGTAGAACAACACGTAAAAGTATCGTCAAGTTATGTTTACCACTGGCTTTATTTTACTCATAAATTGAAAAACCCCATTATAAAACCCATAGAAAAATCTGGAAGGCGGACTCATGTATATTTGGGATAATGGTTAAACAGGTAGTTAGATACGTGGGTATTGTAATTAGTAAATCAGCCTCAGAGAGAATTACAATACATTATTCACAAAGATTACAAAAGACAAGTAATATTTTCAATTGTTGGCTTCAGAGAAATGTTTCTATTCAAGGTCGAGTGTTGATCTCCAAGGCTGAGGGTATTTCCAGACTTATATACCCTCCATTATCCCTTTATGTAGACTCTAATACAGGTTCAACAATTGACAAGATGTTATTTAAATTTATATGAAGGGGCAAGACAGAGTATGTTAAAAGAAAAACAATAATTAGAAATTATTATTATAGGAGTTAATGCTTTAGAATTTAACACTGTTTACAATGTATTTAAAATGAACTGGATCAAGCACTGTCTTTGTAAGAATAATTTTCCATGGTTCTCTATCCCCAATATTATTTTTAGAAAAATGTGGAAGCCTTCATTTTCTACTTGCCTATGACTTTAAATAAGCTCCCCATTAAGTTGTCTAACTTTTACAAACAAGCTTTGTATGCGTGGAAATTAATCTATAAACATAATTACTCTCCCCATTCATGTGTCATTTGGAACAATCAATATATATTATTCAAAAACAAGACCATCTTTTGGAGTGACTGGTTTAACAAAGGTTTAATTTTTGTCACAGATTTATTAAACCAGTCAGGTAATCTATATAATCACACTGAATTTATTAGCAACAGCCAATTAAATCTATCTTCCAGTGAATATAGAAAACTAATTAATTTTATTTTCCCCAAATTACTTCACCTTATTAAAACTGAAAACATTTATATGTCTGTAACTGGTTCTCTTTCAGATCTTACAGTTGGGGGCCTTTCTATCAAGGATAAACAATTTAATAACTTTTATATTAGGAACATTTTAACCAGAGAAAACAGTATTCTTCCTAAGGCAATAATGAAGTGGAAACAGATGTATCCATCGCTTTTATTTCAGAATCCGTGGTCAGATATGAATAAATATGTAATTCCTAATAAAGTCAAAGAAACTCATTTCAAAATAATTCACAGATATTACCCATGTAATGATTTTATCAGCAAGTTCAAAGAAGGGTTCTCGTCCTTATGCTGTTTTTGTAAAGAGGAGTCGGAAACTATTTTTCAGTTGTAATTATACTAAACTATTTTGGTCCCAAATTTCTTTATTTATTTTTGAATTGTTTTATAAATGTATTGATATAAATTATATAATGGTTTTGTTTTTGGATTGTGATACTGGTTTAGTAGAAATGGACAATGTAATTAAAATTCTTGTTTTATTTGGGAAATATCACATACATAAAGCAAAATGTATGTTAAATGTACCGAATGGTAGACTATTTTCCATTGATTTAAGGATTTTTTTATGAATATTTAACTTCAATACAGAACAATTGCAAAGCTGTTAAGACATCTCAGCTTCCAAAAAGGATACTTTATGTAATAGATTAATTTGTGATGAAAAATAGTGTTTGTTTTGTTTTGTTCTTTAAAAAAAATTGTATTGATTTACAGACTCATTTAGTTTTATACTGTTGTCGTATTGTATTTTGACTCTGTTCCCTTTTTGTTATTACAAATAATAATAAAAAATAATTTGATGTTGATGTAGAACGAGAACACAAGGATGCAAGATCGCTAAAGAACGCATATTGAGAAACAGCCTGATACTCCCAAAACTAATAACGGTTACAAAATAAACAATATGAAATATAATACAAAATACATGTGCGCAGTTAAGTTTTACAGCATGGGGGAAATCACTTTGAACGGCCATGTGTTAGACTCAGCCACCATGTGCTTGGCTCACATACACGCATTAACACACAGTAAACGCATTAACACCCTTTCTCACTCAACGATTACATACTCATACTCTTAACATTCGTACCAATTTTAGAAATGCATTATAATCAATCTAATGATCTGATACCTGAGAAAAACGAAGAAATACTCACAAGTGATGCGGTGATGTTTCCTCAGTGAACTATGAGAAAACTCTAGTGATCCTGTCTGTTCTTCTTCTTATTGGTTTTATGGCGTATTGCAATCATGATTTGTCAGGTGCATATCGCCACCTACTGTACCGGAGTATGCAGCATGGATTAGCCTATAGTTCAATGATTCTACTTTAAAAAATCTGGATAAAATAATAATAATAATAATTTCTTCCTTTTCTCTTTTTCCTTTTCTTCTTCCCTTTCCCTTTTCTTTCCCCTTTCTTCATTCTCCCTTCCCTTCTTTACCCTTTTTCCTACTTCTATCTTTTCTACTTCCACTTCTATCTAAATCCTATAATACACCCCTGTATTCTTCAGATATTTCACAACAGCATCCTGTGCATCTTTTACCCCTCCTCCTGTTGTTCCCAAAACACCCTCCAGGTTCCATTTTCTTCCTGTCTGACTTATCTTTTGCTTTAATCTAATCCTCTCTTCCCTATACTTCCTACAATACAGCAGTACATGTTCTGCATTTTCTGTGATTTTACACTCCGTACATTCATCTGATTTACTTTTACCTAACAGAAACAATGTTTTATTTAATGATCCTGTCTGAGAAAGTGAATCGAGAGATAAGCAGTCGATCCCTTCTTCTTCTCCTTCTGAGCCTAATATCCCCGTCAGGTTCCACTCACGCCCTACCTCCTGAACTCTATTTTGCAACACCCGTCTTTCCACCTCATTTAGAATACAGTTCAATATGACATGCTCTGCATTTTCTTTAACCCCACATTTATCACAGTTCTTATTATTCATTTTCCCCATTAAAAAAGGGTGCTATTCAGTCCTGTGTGATCCACTCTCAATCTTGTCATTACAATTTCTTCCCGTCTGTTCCTTTCTTTATGGTTTTTAATGCTAACAGACTTTTGAATGTTATAATATCGCCTTCCTTTCTTGTCTTCCTCCCACCATTTCTGCCATATTTCGATACCTTTTCTCTTAACTATTGCTTTTCCCTCACCTTTCCCAAGTGGAATTGGAACTGATATTTCTTTTAACAAAGCCTCTTTTGCCAATTTGTCTGCATATTCATTCCCTTTTACACCCTCATTTGCTGGTACCCAACAGAACTGAACATCTATTCCACACCTATGAATTCTTAACAAACTGTGATAAAGATCTATCATTAAGTCTTCTCTGACAGATATCATTGACTGTATACTTTTCATGACAGCCAAGGAATCTGTGCATACTGTAAACCTATCAGGTTTGACTTCTTCAACCCACTGTAGTGTAATGATGACTGCCACAAGTTCTGTCATATATACCGATAACTGATCTGTTATTCTTTTGGAAATGTCAATCTTAAATTCTGGAATATGTATTCCAATTCCCACACTTTCCTGTTTGTTCTTGGATCCATCTGTATTAATATTAAGATAATTCGAATAACTGTTTCTTAGATACTTAGATACTTACATACTAGTTTTAACTCCCACTTCCTCCATTCTCAATTCTTTTTTCTTTTCCATAATACTAAAATCGGTCTTAACCTCAGGAAAAAGCCATGGTGGAACGTTACTAACTGGATTGTGCATAGTGAAATCTAAGGCTTCCATTCCATATTCCCTCGCTCTTTTTCCCCGTACCATCCAAACCCATTCCCCTGAAACCTGGAATACTCCCAGCAATCCTTTATCGTGTCCTTTGTAGGGTTTTCTTTTCCACTTCCCTTCAATCTTATCCAATATGCTAGTGTAAGCTTTTCTCTTCTTAACTTCAGGGGTATATAAGTTTCTATAAGTATTGCATTTATGGGGGTCAACTTAATAGCTCCAATGCATACACGTAGTGCTCCATACTGTAATCTATAAATTTTTTCAAGTAATGTTTTTGCAGCTGCACCATAAACTATGCAACCATAATCTATTGCTGATCTCATGCAGGCTCTCTATATGTCAATAAATGAATATTTATCTGCCACCCAATCACATCCAGCCACAGCTCTTATTAAAGTAATAACTTTTTTACATTTTGTTTCTAAATGTTTTCCATGTATACTTACTATCAAACCATAATCCCAGGTACTTAAATTCATTTATTTTATCCAGTGGCTGCTGATATAATGTTAGCTTTTCAACATGACATTTGTGCTTATTTGTAAACATCATGTAACAGGATTTGCTTGTAGATATCTTAAACCCCCATTCACATGACCATTTTTCAACTTTCTTTATTGCCTTCCTTATCTTCTCTGTCACGTATTTCTCATTCCTTCCTCTCATCCATATCGCCCCATCATCCGCGCTGATTTGATGTGTTCACCCAAATTTGAAAACATGTAATTTATCATTATGTTGAATAGCAGTCGATCCCAGACTAATGGATCAGGCCTCTTTTGCCGATCACAGCTGTCTTTTTTTTCTAGTGTTTATTGGCAGTTGGCTGACTAACTTAGTGCATTACCGCCACCATCTGAACTGGAGTGTGGAACATCAATGCATGTATATGTATATCATACTAAACTAAATAATAATAATAATATTAGTTATAAAAATAAGTAAATAAACAAATAGACATCACTATATTCTTATATAATTTCCTGTATCTTTGCGATATTTTATCATAGAAAATCTCATATTTGTATTCCTTTGTATCTTATTTAACATATCTTCTAATGTCATATTTCCACCTTCTTTCAGTACTTTAGCTTCTAGCATTTTTTGTTTGTTATTATATACTCTACAATACAACAGTACATGTTCTACAGTTTCAAAAATGTCACAATGCATAATCCATTCGGATGTTTCATGATTCTATTTAGAGTTCCATTTAATGCAGTATGCCCTATTTTAATTCTTATTAATACTGATTCTTCTTGTCTTCTTAATCCCATGTCATTGTTACGTATTCCTCATTCCCTTTGAATTCTATATAGATGTCATCAGTCTTCTCTTTCTCCCAAAATTTCTGTCATGCATTTATAAGAGCTTTTCTAATTGTTATTTTTGCTTCTTGCCTTACTAATGTTTATGTCAATTCTTATCTGGTTCAATTTAAAATAATTATTTGCATGCTTATCTTTCTTCTCATTTCCTTCAACTCCAACATGTGCTGGAACCCAAATAGATGAAGTAAAAGTGCTGTATTTAAAGTATGAGATCTTGTCTGCAGCTAGACTGGCCTGATTGAATGTTCTTTAACGCCCCCCAATGAATCAGAACATATTACTGCTTTTTTAAATTCTATTTTCCTCTACTCATTGGAGAGCCACAAGAATAGCTACCAGCTCTGCAGTAAATACTGATAAGAAATCTGAGGTTCTTTTCTTAATAACTATTTCATATTGCGGAATAACTACTGTCATTCTTGCTTTCATATTTTCTGAACCTTTTGATCCATCTGTGAATATCTGTACCATCTCATAATATGTCTGATCCATATATTTATTAACTCATTTTTATTTGGTCAAAATCCTGTTTCTTCACTTTCTCTATTACATAAAGATCTACTATATATACTGCAACAATCCACGGTGTAATTGCTGACATGTGTACTGTATTACTAAATTTTATGTTTTTTTACGTCAATCGATTCCACTATTTCCTCAATTTCCTGTCCAATATTCTTAACATTTATTTTCCATATTCCCAACTTTTGAAAAATATTGCCTTAGTAGGGTGTTCATTATTGTTGGGGATGTTTTAAATTCCCCACAACATAATCTCAAAGCCTGTGTCTCAAGTCAAGTCACCTTTATTTATATAGCGCTTTTAACAATACAAATTGTGTCAAAGCAACTGCACAATATCAAAATATGAAAATAGTGTACCACTAATGTAAGATGACAAGATTAAACGGCCATTTTTGAGTTGAATGCATTTCATTATTGAATTTAGTGATGGCATCGTCCAGCTCAGTTCAGTTGAAATAATATCTGTGCAATCAAGTCAATGATTTTGCTCGAAATGAAGATTCCCCAACTAAGCAAGCCAGAGGCGACAGCGGCAAGGAACCGAAACTCCATCGGTGACAGAACGGAGAAAAGAACCTTGGGAGAAACGAGGCTCAGTCGGGGGGCCAGTTCCCCTCTGGCCAGACGAACCAATAGTTTGTTCCAACTGCATCAAAGTCAAATTTTAAGTGGTCCACTGGTTCCAGTGGTCTTTCCCCGATGGATGTCTAGGTGATGAGTTCCTCACTGGAGATCTGTCTCTGGGGCTCATCTATGTGTCCTAAATTCCGCTGACGTTCAGGGCTGTAGAGGTTGTTTCTAGGTGCTGATCCACCATTTATGGCAAAATTTGGTTAATTCAGTATAATTGCTGATGGTTGGCTTCCTCTGAGGTCCTCCGAGGGGTTGTCATCGTCTCTTCTCAGGTGTTCGGTCATCTCAGATCGTTTAAGGGTTGGATCCAGACTGAAGCTTGTGTAATTCCTGGCTACCATGAGATGTTAATCCCGTGGCAGAAACATAGATACATGATACATAAGGGTCTCTAAAGACACGACTATCAAGATTAGTGAAACATGTATGCATTTAAGGGATAGTTGTGACCATAATCATTCATTACATCACATTACCTCTGACTTTGTCCCGTTTTTATTCTCTTATTTAATTTTCTTCCCTGGACACCAGAGGGCTTCGGTCTTTTGGACACAGTGATAATTTATAAGTGAACATCTTTTACAATCAGGTAACTGATGCATGTGGAAGTGCAGCTGTGCGGGGGGAGATCATGTGTCCAACTGAGGAGAGCAATAAATAGTTGTTTTTGTGGGATGATCGCTTTTTGTGTAACATTTTAAATGTATAATAAATAAATTGTAAAAAAATAAAATAAAATCTTTACTCATTTTGGCACCCCCATGGATCGGCGGTGCCCCTAGCATTTGCCTATTCTGCCTATGCCACAGGCCGGCCCTGGTTTGGTTTTACCCATTTATAACACGTTATTATCTTGCTACATAATGTACTATCTTGCTAGATCGCTAGCATAATTTTGGAGGCATTCCCTCCTAATCATAATAAAATAAGTTTTAGAAAAGACTAATGCTCTATTTGTAACAAAACACTTGTAAATGAATGGCAAATAGAAATTAAGATATGACCTGTAAATTGTCTGATGAATCACATTCTCTGTCCTGAACTAAACTTTATGTAATATTGCCAGAATTTGCCACAATTAACTTCAGCCTACTGTATCCAAATCTGTAAAAAAAAAAAATATATATATTTAGAGTTAAGGTAGGTCACCATTCAAATAATATTATCTAAGTTGCTTAATCTAAATTACTTCAATTCAGCACATTATGGAAAACTATCAATTCCACTTTAAATTAGGGATGTACAATTTTAAAGAATTATTAAAAACATAACAGGTGAAGAATTGGCACAATTGTTTGACTGAATCAGGTTCAGGTTGGAAATAAATACATCCCCATTAGTGCATTCAGATTTATAGGCACAAGTGGTCAGGGACCAGTCTGTGCCCACTCTTACAGAGGCCTGGTTGTTCTAAATGGTGCGCTCACAAATTGTGTTGACACTCAGCTTATTCCTCTTTGACCTTTGTGGTCATTTCAGAAACAAGTTAAATGTAGTCCTATCACATCTGTTTATTTTTCAGGTTTTTGTACCCATTTATTTCATCACTGAAATATTATAGAAATCAAACGGGTCTTTTAAGAGCCAATTTCTTTCACCTCCTCTCTCTCTCTTTCTTTTTTATCTCTCCCTTTTGTATTTGTTTGTACTTTGACTTTATTCATTATTTCCCTCCAAAATCTTCAAACGGCATCTGAGTTGTTCAGGCAGGATAAGAAATGGCTGGAAGCAGCAAAAACCATGGCAGATGAGTAGGAAAAGCCCAAAAAGTAAACTTTTTCACATATTATTTCTATATCATGCCATTTGCCTAAATTTAAAAGAATAGGGCTCTTCTCATGCCTCCCCCCAATATATCATTTTGTTTTTAATTTTAGACTTAAACAAAAGAAGTCAAGACTTCAATGTTTCCTGGAGGAAGAGAGACGAGCGTGGGGACATCCTACCACAACGCGTTAAGAAGAATCGATCTGGTTTGTAAAATATACAGTCATCCTATTGTTTACGCCTCTTGTGTTTATGCTTTTGGTCAGGTGTTATGTTTTTTGTATCACTACATACTGTGTTTGCAGTTAAACCTGCTGGCACCAGGGAGCTTGCAGAAGTTGAGGAAATGCATATAAATGAAAGTCCAGAAGAGGTCCCAATTCTTGGTAAGCATAAATTGACAGTCTAAATAATTTCAGCCTTTAGATTTAAATTGAAAAATGTCACATGGCAACTGACAAAAGTATGTAATAGCCATTTATCATGATGTATATGAAGTGACAAAGCCATATAATAAATGTATATGTTGCTTTATAAAAATGCATTAGCACAACTGTAGTTTCCATTATTATTGTTATTATTGTTTTAATTCTTAATTCTTCATCTTCAGAGATAAACCTACTCAATTCTGACACGGTCTCTGCATCAGATGAAATAGAAGAGGCAACCACCATGTCTGTATGGACCAAAAGACAGGTCTGAAAAAAATGTAGGGCTGCATTGCCAGAGATCTTAAATTGCATGCTGTCTGCAGAGACTGTGTTGTGTTGTTTTCCTTTTATAGTATGTTATTTACTCAATATGGTGTTTATTTACTTAACATATGATGTATGTTCAAAGAATGTAATCTACAAACTGATCAATATGTTGAAAGTATTCCAGTCTATTGGGCAGTACTGGAGTGTATCAGTGAACTTGAATAACCCTATGAACTTTGGCTGGCGTCCCAGAATATGACAAGCACCTGTGAGCAGTTTTGATGTATGTCTTCTGGGAACACTGTCAAGGTCCTTGGTTAAAGGGAGAGAACTAACTTGGTGTTTATAAGGGAGCTGGTTATCTTTTTTTAAAAAGGACTGATAAAAGTGCACGCCACAATTAAAGATGACCAGGTGCAGGCAATAAATTAACTGTGGCAAACAAGACAAGCATAGCCAATTAAAAACAGGAACTCCCATGTTTGGGCGGTGCAACGGGTATAAAGGGTGAGCGGACAGACAGACATTCAGATGTGCGGGGCCTGCCATCTCGGCTTTATTATTCTGATAATAAAGTCTAATTTTGACATGTGGAACTCCTGTTTTCTTGAGCCTCATTGACTACATTGAAGAAATCCATCCTTTGCTCTTTTTGCTACGACATAATTTGGCACCCCAGATGGGACTGGATTGAGGTCCGGAGTCCTGAGAGCCGTCGCGGGCAGAGGGCCTGGCTGACACGCAAACAACTCACAAACCAAGGCGCCTAAAAAAGGTAAGCAATATTTTGCTTAAATTGGAAATAAGAGGTTGTTTGCGTGGTTGACTAAGGTCATGCCTGGGATGGTGATCTGAGACAGGGCTTCACCAGTACCAGAATCTAAGAAATTGGATTGAAATTAAAATTAAGGAAAAGTAAATGAAGAGGCAAGTATGATTTAGGGGGTTCCAGACGTCAAAAGACACTCATATGGAAGAGTGGTAAAGAGATTTATATACACAAGAGGTGTATTGCGCATTGCCTTAGGGACGGGCAAAAGTGGTGCCTAAGAGAGAGGCACAAAATCCTGTGCCGCGGCCTTTATAGGTGGGGGCGCCCAGGAAGTCAGAGAGCGACTCGTAGGTTGGCTGAGTGTGGCTCTGATGGGCTCTCATTTTGGAGGTTTGCCAGCGTAGGTGTCTGCAGGCTGGAAAAAGTGAATCGTTAGTCTTTTGTCTGTCTGTCTGTCCACTATGTGTGTGTGTTAAGGCATTGAAGCTTTGCATGTTTGGCTTGCTCATTAACCATGCTGGCTGCTTTGCTCTGTGTTAAATGTGCGTGATATATGTTCTATGTTAAATGTTTTTTCGCTGGAACTGGAATGAAAAAACAATATCTATAAAGATAAATACATTGAATGGAGAATAAAGAGTTTATTAAGAACTATATAAGAGTTGAAAAAACTAAAAATATATCAATAAATTGGCTTTGTCGGCTATTTGGACACCATCCAAGTTGCTGACGTTGTGATCCAAATTATGAAACTGAATTATTGATAAAAACTGATTGATTTTTCATTCCCGGAAAGAGAATGAGACCTGTTGGTGTTTTTCTCTTTTGATCTGTGTGTGTGTGAGAGAGAGAGAAAGGAGGGGCCCACTGTGTGTGCGCGCGCGTGTGTGTGTGTGTGTGAGCAAGTGTGTGTGCGACCCACTGTGCGTGTATGAAAGGAAGAGAGAGAGAGAAAGTGAGCTCACTGCGATTGTGTGTGTGTGCGTGTGTGTGTGTGCGAGCGAGCGAGTGTGTGAGTGACTGTGTGTGTGTGAGCGAATGTGTGTGGCAGTAAAGTTAAAGGGAAGAAGGAGAGAAAAGGATGAAAAATCTCATCCAAAGCAGAGTAAAATGTACAAAGTTGATTAATATTATGGTAATCCAAATGAATGGAGCAATGAGAAAGATTAATTATTAACTAAAAAACACATTTTTATTATTTTAAAATATTTGAGAAAGTCTAACCAAATTCTATAAGAAGTGATAAGTCCTCGCCTCAGCAAAAAATCCAGGTGGAAATCAGGGGGTGCATATTTTTAGTGATCCTTATCTGATAAACCTGATAAACAAATAATTAAAAGGCTGGGATTAAGAAAGGTAAATCACTGAAAAAATTATAATAATAGCAATAGTGATAATAATTCAGTATATTGAACAAGTTAATAAATCTGACTTTCAAAAATGTCAATCCCAGTGGAGGTTTTGGCGGCTGTAAATCCAGCCTGTAACGAAATAATAGGGGAGCTCTCGGGAAAGTGGGCAGAGAGAACAAAGAAATTGGTGACAAAGTGGCCAGCAGGAGGAACATTTAATGTGACTATGTGTAAAGAAATGGAAGTCTTGATTAAAAATTACAAGACCACTGACACCTCCAAAAAGAGAAAGGAGAAAAGAGAACGAGAATTAGGGGTATTAACCCTATTCAAACAATATGGAATAAAATTAATCCAATTGGAAAAACAAGAAAGAGAGAATAAAAACAATGAAACAAAAGAAGAAAGGCCACCTCCATATGCTCCTTCCTGCGATCAAGCAGTTAACCAAATGCCTATAATACAGGGAAAAATAGATTTAAAGGGGCCAATAGAATTTGAAGGATATCTGCATGATGAAAATACAGAGGCTGAAAAAGAGCAGAGCTGCATGAGAGAAAGAGGGGCAGTAGGCAGTAGGGAAAACACACACACTCACACAGCCATGAGGGAGGGGCTGGAGCAACCAAGAGCGAGACGGAGAGCATCCACACCGCTGTCACAGCCAAGACAGAAAGAGAGAGAGAGAGAGAACAGCCCACAAGGAGGAGCCAAGGATGGAAGAGAGAGAAAGAGAGAAAGCTGAAAACTGCAGAGAAGAGGGGAAAACAGGTGAGCCACCCACATATCATTATCTTTCAGAAATGCTCGAAGACTTGGCAGGCCGCCACAGACATATGACATCAGGTCGTGAAGGCGTGGAAGACTATCAAGCTGAAGAGCCTGAGGAAACACCTGAAAGAAGTATGTCACCTGCTGACTCCGTCCAGGAAGTACTAGATGAAATGGAGGAAAGATGCAATAGAACAAGAAAGGATCTCAAACAAGCTGATCACATGACACAAGAAGAATTTGAAAAGACTGTGAACTCACTGCATCAAGAGTTGGATGAACTAATTGACAAACGTAAACCAATGCAGTCGCACTCAAGCCCACATGATTATGTCCTGCGAAAACAATACAAACAAGTAGCTGGGACATTGGTCATGCAAGATATAGAACCTCCAGAAGACCAGTTACAGGTTCATTTAACACGAAGACAAAGAGGGAGGGAGGAACACAGATCAACCAGGGCAACAAGAGAAGCTGAAGCCCCAAAATTTGAATGTCCAATCCTCATCAAGCAAGGATACGCCCAATATATACCTTGGGCCGGCCAAGATCTGGACACTTTGGTTTCCCGCCTTCCAGACATACATGAAGGTGCCGGGAAATGGATCAGAACATTCGAAGAAGAAACAGTTGGAAAACTTCTGGCCCTGGGTGATATCAAAGCCCTGCTAGCAAAGTGCCTGGGAGCCTCCAAGATGAATGACATCCTCAAGCAATCTAGCCTCCTTCAAGCAGTGGATAGGCCTCAGGAAGATGGAATCTCCTTTGACAAGCATCGACATAACATCTGGACGACACTGAGGGCTGAATACCCAATGCAAACAGACCCAGGGTTCCTGAAGGGGGAACCAATGGAGGAAACTGAGAACCCCATCACCTACATCCAGAAACAACTAAGACGTTGGAAAGAGGAACTGGAAAGGGATCCAGAAAAAGACAAAATACTGACAGCACTCTTCAGAACCGCCATTGTAGAAGCCATGCCTTCAACAGTGAAAGTAAAACTGGAAGATGTGGTAGGACTGAATTCCAAGTCACACAAAGAGTTCAGAGACCATGTGGTCCATGCTGTGGAACAATACAGAAGACAAAAGTTAAAAGTAAAAGATCAAGAAAAATAACTACAAAGAAAACTGTACCAGATGCAGCTCGATGAGCTGCTAAATAAGAAGAAAAAAGTCCAAGCAGTGCAGAAGGAAGACCAGTCCGCAGTAATGGCACCTGTCAATACTTCAGTGCTTGTCAATCCATCAGCACCAATGAATGTGCATCCACCAGTATATCAGACTGCAACAGCACAAGCGACACCATGTCTGGAAAAATATATAAAGACAGTAGGATTCTCGGGGGTAACTCAGCTACTTCCTATGACAGCCCCTGTGAGCATAAGTCTGAAAGACACTGAAATAAGAATACCAATTTTAGTTTCAGAACATACACCTGTTAATTTGTTGGGCAGAGATGCCATATGTAAACTAAAAATGCAAATATGGTGTACCCCTGATGGAATTTATGTGGACGATAAGGCAATTAGACAAATGAATGTCTCAACATTACAGCAAACCCAAGAACCATGTGCTAACATATATTGGATAGGAGAGCTAAAAGAAGATGTGGAAAAAACAATTAGCAAATGGGGAAGATACATAAGGGAACAACTTTGTGAGCCAAGCCTACCAAAAACTGAATTTCATTGTACAATGAAGTATGATGAGAATAAAGACTCTGAACTTGAAAAAAGATGGTTAGAAAACACTAAAGGACTGAAAATCCCTATGATGTCACAATACATAATAATAGGACCAGAAGGAGCAGCTCTGCAGGTAGATAGGGAAAAATTCATTGATGAGTGGTTTGAAATACCAAACTCAGTTCCCCATATTTCCTTATACATAAGCAAAAACTGTGCTTCTAAAGACTTGGGCCCCATGATGCAAAAAGCAGAAAAATGCAAGTGGGAAGCCACAGAAAATCCTCTAATCTTCCAATCAGCAGAAAAATTTTGTGTGCTACCCCAATGTTGGGGGTTCCCAGAATGGTGATAAATACAAAAATTGATCCAAAAGTCAATGAACATCAAACAAAGCAAACTGAATTGTTAAAAGAAATGGAAAAACAAGTTCCAATGGAATTATGGTCTCAACATGACACAGATGTAGGGTTAGTGAAATCAGCCAATCCAGTCAGAATAGCACTCAGATCAGGAGCTAAAATACCAAAAAAGATGCAATACCCTTTGAAACCAGAAGCAGAAAAGGGAATCAAAAAAACAATGGAGGGATTGGTGAAAGCAGGGGTACTTATTGAAAGTACTAGTTATTGTAACACCCCAATATTGCCAGTAGCTAAGGCAGACAAATCCAAATGGCGATTGGTGCATGATTTGAGAGCAGTGAATGAGGTTGTGGAAGATTGGCCTGCTGAAGTACCAAATCCGCATACGTTACTAACCAATGTTCCATCTGCTGCTAATTATTTTACTGTGATTGATCTCTGCTCAGCTTTTTTCAGTGTTCCCCTAGCTGAGGAAAGCCAACCACTGTTTGCATTCACCTATCAAGGTAAAAAACTCACATACACGAGAATGCCTCAGGGCTTCAAACATTCACCACATGTGTTTAATCAAGTTCTAAAAGAAGATTTGAGTGATCTTAGGCTGGACAGCACATTGATGCAATATGTAGATGATTTATTGATTTGTTCAATGACTTTGGAACAATGTCATCAAGATTCAATCAAAGTACTCAATAAATTAGCTAGGGGGGGACATAGGGCCTCAAAAGAGAAACTGCAATATTGCTTACCACAAGTTGAATATTTGGGACGCACAATCTCACATGGGATGAAAGCTGTATCGCCCAGTCAATTGGAGGGCATCAGCAAAGCGCCCCAACCACAAACAGTGGGACAAATGATGACTTTTTTGGGGATGACAGGTTTTAGTGCAGATTGGATTGAAGATTATGCCATCAAAACAGCTCCTCTAAGGGCACTAATGAAACAAGTGGGCCATCAAAATCTTAGGGCACCACTGACATGGACTGCTGATGCATTAATATCATTTGAATCATTAAAAAAGGAGTTACAGAGTGCTCCTGCCTTGACCACTCCCACTTATGACAAACCATTTCATTTGTATGTTGCAAATAGAAAAGATGGCTATGCATCTGCAGTAGTGATGCAGGAAGCCTGGAAGCAAAGAGGTTTTAAGAAAAGTGATGGTACGCCTATCCAGCATGGTGACCAGATAATTGAGTTAATATCAGCCATGATGCATCCCAAACAGTTAGCCATAATCAAATGTCAAGCACACAAAAAAGGAAAGGATTTTGTGATTAAGGGTAATAATGCAGTTGATCAATATGCTAAACAAGCCTCTGGCTGTACAACAGCATTAATGGCTCCCTCAGTTCTGATTCAACCTCAACCTCAATTGGCAGACGTTGCGCGAATACAACAACAAGCCACACCATATGAAATTAGTGTGTGGCAGCACAGAGGTGCAACACGAGATGCAAATGGACTTTGGCGTTCTCATGAAGGTCACATGATTGCTCCAACACCATTGCTTACAATCCTGATATCTGACGCGCATGGTTTTGACCATTGCGCGAGGGGGGAAGTGATTAAAAAAAAATTATAATAATTTAATTTGAAAAATAAAGCGTCAAGGTTATTGGTCGCCTTATTTACAGGCAATGGTGGATGAGTATTTATCTGAATGTGAAGTCTGTGCCCAAAATAATATCAGAAAGGGAATATCTGCTCCAATTGGTCATATACCAGTCCCAGAAGGACCATTCAAACATCTAGTCATGGACTATGCAGACATGATAAGAACTGTTAGAGGAAAAAGATACTTGTTGGTAATAATTGACAGGTTCAGTAGATGGGTGGAAGCAGTTCCATCAACAGATCAAGGAGCCCAGACAGTGAGGAGTATGTGTAATGTTTGGTTCTGACTGTTGTACTTATATTCCAAACAATACAGCCCCAGATGGATCATTCACCAAAGCAATGGGGAAACTGAAAAACCTGAGAGAGGAGGTGACCAAGAATGCTGGAGCAGACATGCATACCTGGGATTGGTTTAATTCACTTTTTGGGTCTTGGGGACAATGGTTAACCAAAGTGGGCATTATGATTGGCATTGTTGTTGTTATGTTTCTTTTGTTGTTCTGTTGTATTGTGCCTTTCATCAGATCAATGCTGGCCAGTGCTACAGCCAAACAGATGATTAATGTATCAGTGAGACCAACTGGAGTTGACGTTGGATGTACCAACACGTATACAGTGGGACCTGGACTGGATGAACTGGATGAATTTGTGTAAAACATCCTTGACCGAGGGGTAGGGAAGGGGTGCCTTTTATTTTCATTTATTATTTTACCTTGTATTGTAACTTTTGATAGAAAGGGAGTTAGTATCTTCATTATATTTTCTTTTCATATTATGTAGTAACATTAGAATATTTGGATAGAGTAGGAAGGAAATTAGATGGTTTTATGTATTTTATTTTGGCATATACCCCTTCCTGAAGTCATTTGTTTTGAAATCTTTATCTTTGAATCATTTATTCTGAAATCATTTATTTCTAAAGAGCATTTTAATCTTCTACATAAATCAAATGTGAAATGTAATTATTTTTGGAAAAAAAGGAAACGCTGAAGGTTTTAAGCAGGTCAGTGTCTGTGTTACGAGGCAGTGCAACCAGAAAAGGGGACGATAAGAAAAGATTGTATGTCTACTACTTATTTGCAAGTATTCATCATTTAACCTTCATTATCAGTATATAGTTGTTTCTTTAACACTGGAGAATTATCACACTGGAATTAACACTGGAAAATATGAAAAGAAGAAAGGATCGACGAGCATCTCAGTGCTTAGCAGCATGAGTAGATTCAACTGGAGGTTTAAAAACCCACCATCTACTCCAACACCAGATAGAGCTGAAGGGCATTGGATCTGCCTAAGAGCTCCTCTGGCAACGAAGGACAACATCACCAGATAGCGCTCCAAGCTACCGGAAATGTTTGGAGTTCCTCTGGCAGCGTGGGATAGACCAGTGCATAATATATTGCATTATATTACTTTGTTTTTTCTAATTTGGATATTTGATAAGTGTAATCATTTGACTAATCATTCATGTACTCTACATAACCATGACAACCATGGGCAAGGCTAAAAGACATGCACATGCTTTAAAACACACTGCTGGTTTATTTTGAGTGTTCGTTAACCCCCAAGAATGTATAGGTAGGTAGATTCTTTTACTCTTCTCTAGTCAATAGTGAGAGGAGATGTTTGGATCTGACTTCCTCTGGAGTGCAATAACATGAAAAAGCCATTTGTTAAGAGAAAAGATGTTGGAGGACCTTCATTGGTTCATAGAAGGATAGAAGGATGGGTGGACTTGTGATGTTGCACTCTGGGTAAGGGATATTAGTGGTGAGACTTAGTAAAGTCTCATAGGGGGGATATGTTGTGTTGTTTTCCTTTTATAGTATGTTATTTACTCAATATGGTGTTTATTTACTTAACATATGATGTATGTTCAAAGAATGTAATCTACAAACTGATCAATATGTTGAAAGTATTCCAGTCTATTGGGCAGTACTGGAGTGTATCAGTGAACTTGAATAACCCTATGAACTTTGGCTGGCGTCCCAGAATATGACAAGCACCTGTGAGCAGTTTTGATGTATGTCTTCTGGGAACACTGTCAAGGTCCTTGGTTAAAGGGAGAGAACTAACTTGGTGTTTAGAAGGGAGCTGGTTATCTTTTTTTAAAAAGGACTGATAAAAGTGCACGCCACAATTAAAGATGACCAGGTGCAGGCAATAAATTAACTGTGGCAAACAAGACAAGCATAGCCAATTAAAAACAGGAACTCCCATGTTTGGGCGGTGCAACGGGTATAAAGGGTGAGCGGACAGACAGACATTCAGATGTGCGGGGCCTGCCATCTCGGCTTTATTATTCTGATAATAAAGTCTAATTTTGACATGTGGAACTCCTGTTTTCTTGAGCCTCATTGACTACATTGAAGAAATCCATCCTTTGCTCTTTTTGCTACGACAACTGTAACCCAGCATTGCTGTCAACAGTGCAAGGCTGTTGACGCTGTTGTCCGGTGTCTAGAGTGTGTTCCACCAGGATGTCAGTTTATCTGTTTGACATGTTACTCTGAGATCAACAGTAAACATGTGTTCCATGACAGAGAAGATATGGTTTTTTCAAGCCTATTCCACTAACATCATTAGTGGTGATTGATGAAAGTGGCCAATATCAACTCCGCGAACAAGGTGTGTTCAAAGTATTTAGAAGGTGTCCTCTCATCATGTTTTCATAATGTCCACTACATGTACAAGGGTACTATTTAAGCTCTTGTCCGCAGTTTCCTTTAATAAATGTGTCGACATTACCGATATTACTATCTGACATTTTCAGTGTGTATGCTTCCTTTTCCTCCACCAATGCAAATTTGCTCCTGTGGTCCTAGCCAAGCCTTCACAGTTATCCCAGGAAAGCAGACTGTCTTGGTGACTATCAATGGTATGTCTTGTCACTTCCTTCTAAATTTTTATAACCCAGGAGATGAAATCATGCATAATAGTGGCTTACTTATTTTTGTGACTCATTTTTTGTCCTGTGCTGTACAAATCCTGGTCAAATAGTAACCACGTGTTTATTTTAAGGTACATACAACCTGTGCCTGCCTAGTATATGCTGTCCAACTTGTTCTTGTAAATGGAATCCTAGGATTAGTGACTTGCTTGAAAATAAATACTGGCCAGCAACCACCAGCTGCCAAATCCTGTTCAAATTGGATGTGTTCACAACATTTGAGCAGATGAAATTGGCCAGCCCAGCATTATCCCAACAAGCATTTCTCAAAATGCTTGAATATCGATCACTTTGCACTGGTCGTGTAAGGACTGTTTTCATTTGCAACATTTTTGAATTTCTGACTTCAAACACTTTCATTAACCAAAATAATACCATCCCTCTTTCTAGACAGTTAGTATTTGTGGTGATACCTTCCACAGAGTCTTTCGAGAGTTTGCCTTTTTAAGTCTGCTATTTTAAGAAAGAGGATATGTGCCTGATGGTACCCTTTAAATACCCAGCATGCACACTATGGAACACGAATCAAACAACAGATTGCGTTGCACTCTTTAATCTGAAAATACAGGGCAGATACAGGCTGGCTATATCTGCAGATGGTAATAGAAAACATTACCGGTTCAAGAAGTCCAAAGGGTCAGTGGAATCTTTATATATATATACATATAGGGTGGTTTCAGTGGTCATTTTGTGTAGTCCTGCGATAGACTGGCTGCCTGTCCACGCTGTACCTCACCTCTCACCCAATGCTTGAGAGAATAGGCTGTAGCCCCCCCCCCCAACAACTTTAAAGATTTTTTTTTTGTACTTTAAACAGTGAGTTTTTAACTTCTCACACAAGCTAATGCCAAATAACAGTATTCATTTCCACAGGACACATAAAAGCTGATAGCCCAACACGGTGCTCCAGATCAAATGTGATTCACACAGAATAAAACCTTTATGGTTATTTATCACATTAAATTATGAGAATACAATGTTTATGATTATGCGATTTTGTTGTCCATTAATTCTCATCTAACATGACAGATGAACCATCTCTTTTTGATAGAATATTCATCGCACAAGATGCCAAAGTATCTGCCTTTGTTGACCAAATCAGAAGCCAGATGATTAGTAAGGATTTATTAAACTCTACAACCCTTCTTTATTTTTAAATTGTCCTGGGATTACATGTAACTCATTGCTTCTACTTTCAGAGGACAGGACATGATGTCTGTGGGCCGGCAACACTTACAGCAGGCAGAGAAACATCACAGAAGTCCAGGGCCAAGGTGGATGAGGAGGGCCTTGAAATAGCTGTGTGCCGACATGGAATCTTGCTGCAAGGCTTGAATCACTACCGTGTTGAAATATATGCCTACCCAATGTTCCTGCAAAGGAGCTGCCACAAGCTGCAAATGCAACATTCTTTTGTACAGACTTTGCTTGCAGGTAAATAAATAACCACTGCCAAATGATGTTTTACTGTTATGCAATGGGCATAACACCATTGCTAGCATAAAAGGACACCTTTATTATATTATGGACTTAGAAATATAATATGGCTACTGTTTGTTTTATTGTTGTGATTATTATTTTTTTTTAATTTATTGTTTTTATTATTATTTTTAATGACTATTTAACTTCCTTTTATGTAAAGCACTTTGAATTACCACTGTGTATGAAATGTGCTATATAAATAAACTTGCCTTGCCTTGCCCTACTGTGTTATCAGTTTCGTTTTTTACTACAACAGTTTAGTCCATATGGTATAAGGACATATTATCATTTATATGACTGCATAGTGTTCTTTAATTGAATTGTACCAGTCACATAGGTCCTGATTTGTCTCCTTATCATTTTGTGCCATGCACATGTGTTTTTCCAATTACAGGTTCTGGCCTTATTTGGAAAAGATGGCAGAGAAGTTGCCTGAGCTCCTCCAACCACTTACGACGAGGAAGCCTTTTCTGTCTGTAATGCATGTTAAGGCTCACACAGCATCAGAAAAAATAGCTTCATTTTTATCTCTAAATACAGGTATTTCAGAAAAGGTAGTGCACATAAGTGAAATCCTTTAGTGCAGTGGTTTTCAAATCTGTCCTGCACTGCACAATTTTTAAGTTTTCCTGACACACCCAATTCAGGTCTTACAGTCTGTACTAATGAGCTTGTGAGTTACAAAATGTGCAGTGCGGGGGGTCCTGACGGACAAGTTTGAAAACCGTTTATATAAAAATGGATTGTTCCGTTCCTTGATTCTAATTGGTTTAGCCGCGTTCTGGGTGTTGCTTGGCAAACTTTTTTTTTTTGGAACCACAACTGTTTCTGAGGAACAACATTTGGTGGAAGAATACTGTTTTTATATCTATATGATTACACTTATTTGCTTTGTTTTATTTTGTGAAACCTTACTGCGTATATGAAATAACTGTTTTATAAAAGCAATAAGCCCTGTGAAGCCGTGGTGTACAGTGAATTTACAACAGCTAAGGGGGTTTGTTACAATGCTTCTTAGCTGTTATAAATTCACTGTAAACCATGGCTTCTTGGGGCTTATTGCTTTAATTTACATATGCAAATATAATATATAAAACACTTTTATGTACTTGTAAAACTCATTTTACATTTTCAAAAGTTACTCATTTCACAAAATCTAATTTAGAATACACAGTCTAAGAAATAAGATTCTATTGATAAATGTCTTCATCGGATATTTTGGAACAGGTAAGGTGGGGTGGTAGAAGTCAGAATGGTCCAGGAAATACTGTTGGTGAAGAGGTGGAGCAGGTCAATAGCTTCCTGTCAAGGGCAGCTCTTACTACAAAATACATGACCAAGTCAGGTTGGTTAAAAGGGAATACTGTGTTTGACACACAATACTAGATTGTACAATTTATTTTTTCTTATCAGTTTTATTTTTAAAGGCAGAGCAGATATGATAAATGTGCTTGCCATGGTATGGAAACATAGGAAGGTGGAGAGTCTCCATAAGACACTAGAGAAAAGATTTGTCAAAGTAAGAAAGCTACACTGCATGTTTACCCTCCGGGGTCTGAGGTGCTTTCTTGGCTCTGGAGGTGTTTGGACATACATTTGTCTTGTTATGGTCTTGTAGTTCACTTACAGTCAGTTACATTCTACGTTACATCAGTTCAGTTCTTATGTCTTCGTTCTCTCCTTCAGGAAATGAGGGTTACATACATAACCGAGACGTTTTGTATACTGACATGTCGATTAATTGACAAATAGTGTTGATTAATTTCAAGTAATAATCAAACTGAACATTTTTCTATAGTACATAAATATGTAAGCAGACAAAAGGGAATCTTGACTGCATTATTTACATTTATGCATTTAGCAGAACCATTAGAGCTCTGCTAAATGGTTATTATATAACCATTTAGCATTGGTAGGTACTTTAGGTAGTACTTTACTACCTAATACTTTAGGTAGTATCCCCTACTACCATTATTAATGGTAGTAGGGGACTGCGTTCACGCTTTCCCCTGCATATTTTTTTTCCGGGGGCAGTTGTGGCCTAATTTTGCAGTGATACTATATTTTCTCAATTTTTTCTTTTTTAAATAGACTACACAGAGAGCAGAAATGAAAGCAGCCAATCTTGAGAGTCTCAAGCAGGAGTTGAGCATCTCTGTGGAAGATGTGGATGTGAAGATGTCAAGCACTGGGCTGCCACTGGTATGTCATATTGTATGGTATTGTCTATCAATTACTTTATTTTTCATAAATTTGGCTAAACTTTAGCAGTGATACTGTGTTTTTGTAATTTTTCAAGAGAAACCCAGTACTCACAGTAGCCAGGAGGAGCTCCAGAAAGAAATTGATTAAATTATTCATTCCATCCGAAGAAGCCTGATCTATATCGACAAAATGGTATTTGCTATTACGTCACTCAACTCAAGCATATTCTTTTTTTTTTGTTCTAGTTAAATTTTCTGAACCTTACAGACAGCAGCCAAACAAGGCAATGCAAAAGAAGGAGACTTGGTGAACTAAAAAAAAGACGCTCAGAGAGAAGATTGTGCAGTACAACGCCATTCCTGACACTGAATAGAAAATTGACCCAGAAGCAGCATGCAGTCTCTGTGATGTCATTCTGCATTGGGAAGCACAAGGAGATGGTAAGTAATGTGCTTTATATTTGTGCTATTATTAATTCACAAAATTGTTGATTATTAATAAAAGTAATAACAATCTTGTTATTGGTATTCCTGTAACACATATGCTATACTAGAAGTGGTCGTCACTATTCTATTTAAATTAGTAAAATATAATATATATTATTTTAGCTACAATAACAGGATAAAGTCTGGATGAATGGCGTATCTATCCTGAAATAGCAACTTCTATCCTAAACATGAAATAAATGATGATAAAGCAATACAATTGTTTAAAGCAGGAACCAGAACAAATAGTCTACATTGTATCGCATTTTTATATGCACAAATACACTATCTGTGAAATCTGATACTATAACGCTTCTGTGGATATTGTCTATCATGGTAAGTGTATCAAATGAAAAAAATAAATGCTGAAGTGCTTTCAAACACTCAAAGACAGGTCTTTTATGCAGAGCACCTGTTGTTTGCAGTTGCCTAAACACGCTTTGGTGGACACACCACCTAAGTGATGAGAGAAATGTCGAATGTCATCCTTTCAGCAGGTTTTAGCATCTTTCCATAGCTCTAATACTTCATTTTTATACTTTTTATAAAAGCTATTTATTTGTTATAAAGACTCACCTCAGAAAAATGCATTTTGTCAGACACAGTTGAAGTAAAAAGTCCCTGAGACAAATGCGCTGTCCTGATTCAGTACCTGCGGTCAGATGAGATGTGCAGCCAGGTCTGTGTCATTATTTAAACATTATCTTCGTAACTTGTTACAAAATAAAAAAGTTTCACACCTCAGAAAAATTAGCTTTATCCATTCCTGTCAACACTTTGTGTGTAGATTCAGACTAGGGGAATCACAATGCCGGCTCAACATTGTGATGTCTGTCAGCCATCGGCAATGGCATCATCTATCGGCCCAACCCTATTTGTAGTGTGATGTTTCAGTTGTAAATTATGCATATTGGCTGCATTATACATTAGAAGCATACTTATGGATGATATAGTTAATATATTATCTACAATTCAATTCAAGATTATTTGTATAGCGCTTTTTACAATACAATCGTTCCAAAGCAACTTCATAGGAAATTAAGTTTCTAAAATGGATTTATATTGTAGAAAATTAATATAATTAACTTATGGCAAAATTTGGTTAATTCAGTGTAATCGCTGATGGTTGGCTTCCTCTGAGGTCCTCCGAGGGGTTAGCATCATCTCTTCTCAGGTGTTCGGTGTAAGGGTAATATATATATATATATATATATAGAAGGGAAACAGGTCAATTTAGCTCAAAGGGAATCATTAATGATTTTATAGGGAATTTGAACAGACTCACTGTTTCACGACGATTCACTGAACAAGCTGTATAACAAACTCTGCACTGATATTAAAATCCCAAAATATAGTGAAAACACTTAAATAGCACAGTAACAATATCGGCAGATTAAGACATTATCTTGTGAGCACAAAACACAAGATACTTCTCTTTTCAATATAAATAAGACTTTATTTATATAAATCTAAGACATGTAAACTAATCTACACATGAACACAAGCATTCACACGTTGCAGAAAGAGAGAAAGTGAGGAAAGGATTAGTTTAAGAGAATGGAAATGTGATATCCCATGTTTAAAGAAATATGTGCAACTGCATAGACCTGGACAACCATTTAACACTTATTTAACACTCGCATTGAGTTTCTCAATGGAGGCTAAAATTGATATTAAAATACACCAGCTCAGCAAGAATCTGGGTTTTGTACTTGCGTAGCTTTTGTGTTTAAGGGACTCCCCTTTTGTCATCCGTCTTTGCAGAAAAGGGTTTCTCCGAAGTCGCTGATTGGCTTAGAGTTCAGTAGTCATTGAAGTGACGTCTTGGGTGTGGGCTTTTGGCTGAAGTTGCAGAGTTGTGGGCTGGTTGAAGTTTAGACGGGCGCTCGAGGTCGGACTCGGAGACACTGCTTTGGCAAACTTAACTTAGCACACGAAACTCAAAGGAAAGAAAATAAACTAAAGTTAAAAAAATATAAGTATGTAAAGAGACTAGGTGGCTTTTCTTCTCATCGTGGTCGCAGCTGGCATGTAGGCCAGAAAGTGATGACAAAAAGCATGGCTAAATGTTAGAAAAGAGATTGTCAGAGAGTTTCAAGAGAGAGGTTAGAAGAGAGCTTTTCAAGAGAGAAAGTTTTGATGGTGTCCTTAGTATTTAAACTCGGCTTTCAGACATCTCCCAATGGTTGTCTTGACCAATTAGATCCTATCCTGGCTCTGGGTGCTGCTTTGTTTCTCCACCCAATCAATAAGTCAACATGTCATGGTCAGTCACATTGCCCGAATTTTACATACTCTTACAAAGTATTATTTTGAATGTGATTTCTATAACCAGAATATGATACTTTTGACAGATAATCAATTGGAAGAAACGTTTCAAGCTAGAATTGTCAAACTCATACATACCAAACATGAATATTAACCCTTAAGGCTTAAGGTATTCAATACTTATTAAAAGCAAGACATACACAATGAGTTATTAAAACAAGGATAGTCAAATATGTGGGTCACATACATAATATGCCGTTATGCATAGAAATGATTAGTTTCATTGAAAATGAAAGTCTTTTAAGATGATTTTAGGTGCATATGAAAGCAGACAGTCTTTGTGAACCAAGGAATTTCAGTCGGGTTCTTTGTCTTGCTAGCTGGTTGGTTGGGGGAAGTCAATCTTAGAAAGTCTGTAGCTCATGATTTCTATTGTGGAACACGTGATCAGTCTTGATTACTTGCCCCAAACTTGATAATCTCCTTCCTAAGTAGGAATTATCATTAAGTGTTCCTTTTGTTTTAATGTTGCAAGCTTTTCTGTGAAAGAGGCTTGCTGGTTAGGCTGTATCCAGACGGGGTGGATCTAGGGATCTGATTTACGACTTCCTGCCGTTGTCTTGTTTTCTTGGGCCTCTGTGGAATTTTGGCTCCTCAGGTTTCAATGTTCTGATCGCATCTTAAATTTGTCTGATTCGGTCTCTGATCTACTACATCGGTCATCTCAGATCATTTAAGGATTGGATCCAGACTGAAGCTTGTGTAATTCCTAGTTACCACGGGATGTTAATCCAGTGGCAGAAACAGACAAACAAATAAAGACAATTAGCATAGTTGTTGTTCCATCCAGGCAGAAATTATCTGTTCAACCCAAGCTAAAGCATAATAATGTGCGTTTGATCAGATATACCTGCAGTATAAGATTGTGAGATGCATTATAGGTTTTATAGACTACTGGACAAGTTTTTGGGGCAGACCTGACCTGTTGAAAATAGATGGTCTTTATCCCTCCTGGGGTGGTCCCGCTCTTCTCTCTAGAAATATGGCACATAGTCTTAGAGTTCGTACTTGACTAACTGGGGCCCAGGACAGGAAGCAGACAGACTGTCTAAACCGACCGTCTGCTAGCCGCCTCACGTCACAGAAGTCAGTTAATTCTCAGCACATAGAGACCCTTTCATCTAGATATCACACTATAGAGACTGTGTCTGTTCCCCGAACTAGAAAATACAAAAAACGTCCAAACAAGTCAAGGAGTAACAACTTAATCGATGTTCAACAAATGAAAAATGTATATAACACAGAGAAACAAATGATAAAGCTTGGCTTATTGAATAGCAGGTCCCTTTCTATGAAAGAGCTTTTTGTAAAAAATATGATCACTGATCATAAACTAGATGTGCTCTGTTTGACAGAAACCTGGCTAAAACCAGATGAATACATTATTTTAAACGAGTCTGCCCCCCAAGATTACGGTTACAAAAATGAGCCGCGTCCAAAAGGCAAAGGGAGAGGTGCTGCTACAATTTATAGCAATACTCTCAGTATTTCTCAGAAGACAGGCTTTAAGTATAACTCCTTTTAAGTAATGGTGCTTCATATAACATTATCTAGAGAAAAAAGTATTAATGATAAATCCCCTGTGATGTTTGTACTGGCTACTGTATACAGGCCACCAGGGCACCATACAGACTTTATTAAAGAATTTGGAGATTTTCTATCAGAGTTAGTGCTGGCTGCAGATAAAGTCTTAATTGTTGGTGATTTTAATATCCACGTTGAAAAAAAAAAAAGATGCATTAGGATCAGCATTCATAGACATTCTGAACTCTATCGGGGTTAGACAACACGTGTCAGGGCCTACTCATTGTCGAAATCATACTTTAGATTTAATACAGTCACATGAAATTGATGTTAATGGGGTTGAAGTTCTGCAGCAAAGCGATTATATATCAGATCACTATCTAGTCTTGTGTAAACTCCATATAGCTATTGCTGTAAATTCAACTCCCAACAAATATGGTAGAACCATCACTTCTACCACAAAAGACTGCTTTGTAAGTAATCTTCCTGATTTATCTCAATTCCTCAGCATATCCAACAGCGCAGAAAAACTTGATGATGTAACAGAAACTATGGATTCTCTCTTTTGTAGCGCTTTAGATATGGTTGCTCCTTTACACTTAAGGAAGATTAAGGAAAAGAGTCCAACACCGTGGTATAATGAGCACACTCGCACCCTAAAGAGAGCAGCCTGGAAAATGGAACGCAACTGGAGGAAAACAAAACTAGAGGTATTTTGTATGGCTTTCTAATAATATTACCAAGGGGCAACATGTATAATGAAAATAGCAGAGGACCTAGGACAGATCATTGTGGTACTCCATACCTTACTGTTGATAATTGAGATGCCTCCCCGTTTAAATAAACAAAGTGGTAGCGATCGGACAGGTATGATCTTAACCATCTTAAAGCCTGCCCTTGAATACCTATATAGTTTTGTAATCGATCTATGAGTATGTCATGATCTATAGTGTCGAACGCAGCACTAAGATCAAGTAAAACTAGCAATGAGATGCAGCCTTGGTCTGACACAAGAAGCAAGTCATTTGTAATTTTAACAAGTGCAGTTTCTGTGCTATGGTGGGGCCTAAAACCTGACTGAAATTATTCATAGATATAATGGTTTTGCAAGGAGTACAATTGAGCAGAGACAACTTTTTCTAAAACATTTTGAAATGGGCCTGTAATTTGCCAGTTCACAAGGATCTAGTTTTGGTTTCTTAATAAGAGGCTTAATAATTGCCAGCTTGAATGGTTTTGGGATGTGACCTAAAGATAACGAGGAGTTAATAATATCGAGAAGCGGTTCTTCTGCTACAGGTAACAACTCTTTCAATAATTTAGTGGGTACAGAATCTAATAAACATGTTGTTGGTTTAGATGCAGTGATACGTTTATTTAGCTCATTCTGTCCTATAGTTGTAAAGCACTGCAGTTTTTATATGGGTGTGATGATTGAAGCTGAAGTACTAGACGCTGTAGAATCTACATTTGTTATTGCATTTCTGATGTTATCTGTTTTCTCAGTAAAGAAATTAATAAAGTCATTACTGTTAAACTGTGAGGGAATATTTAGATCGGGTGACATCTGTTTATTTGTTAATCTAGCCACTGTGCTAAATAAAAACCTTGGATTGTTTTGGTTATTATCTATGAGTTTGCGAATATGCTCGGTCCTGGCAGCTTTTAGAGCCTGTCTATAGCTGGACATACTGTTTTTCCACGCAATTCTAAAGACTTCCAAGGTAGTTTTTCTCTATTTGCGCTCAAGATTACGAGTTTCTTTCTTGAGAGAATGGGTATACCTGTTGTACCATGACGCAGCACGTTTTTCTCGAACCTTTTTTTAATTTGATGGGGGCAACAATTTCTAACGTAATAGAGAAGATAATTCCCATGTTGCTAGTAATTGTGTCTAGTTCATCTGTATTTATGGGTACATAGAGCAGTTGAGATAAATCAGAAAGGTTATTGGTGAATCTTTCTTTAGTGGCTGGAACAATAGTTCTGCCTGGCAGATAACGCGGAGCCATATAATTAAAATCATTAATATGGAGCATGCACGATACAAGGAAATGGTCAGAAACATCATCACTTTGAGATATGATAGCTACATCAGTAAGATCAATTCCATGTGATATAATTAAATCTAGTGTATGATTAAAACGGTGACGTTTTGTTTGACACCAAAAGAGTTTATTAGGTCAGTAAACCTAATAAACCTAATACCGTGTATGGCCCTTGCGGTCTATACACAGTAGCCAGAGTAAGAGATAGGACAGATTTCTTTTGCATATCTGACAGTGTAACATTAAGCATAAGTATTTCGAATTAGTTAAACCTGTATCATGTTTTCTGAGTAACATTGAGAATATCACTATATATTGTTGCTACACCGCCGCCACGACCAGTCTGACGAGGCTCATGCTTATAACATTAGCTTGGTGGAGTAGATTCATTTAGACCAAAATAATCATTTGTTTTAAGCCAGGTTTCAGTCAGACAGAGTACATCAAAACTATTATTTGTGATAATTTCATTTACAATATCTGCTTTGGGTGTGATTGACTGGATGTTTAGGAGCCCAAGCTTTAAAAATTGTTTTTGTTCATTTATTTTGCATTTTTCAGGTTTAATCAATCAGATTTTTTCTAGATCCTGCATTAAAGTTATATTTTGACCTCAATATTCGGGGAACAGACACAGTCTGTATAGATTGGACACTGCACGTACCTCTATCATTTAAGTGGGTAGAACAAAAGTCATCATAGCAGTTATGTGAGAATTGGCTTACTGGTCAGATGGAGCGTAGCGTCCTGGTGATGTTGTCCGACAGGAGTTCCGCTCCGACTCTGCTGGGGTGCAGGCCATCAACACGGAAAAGCCTAGGACCCTCCCAGAAAAGATTCCAATTATTAACAAAGAGCAGTTTCTGATCTTTACACCATGACAAAAACCATTCATTTAAAGCAAACTTTTACTGAACCTTTTGTGTCCTCATCGATACGTGGGAAGAGGCCCTGACACGATGATTGTCGTCATGGGCAATGTGCTGCGTACACTTTCTAAATGTATGTTGTCCTTACCAATAACAACATCCTTTTAGTTGCAGGGCTGCCAGGGATAGTTTTACATTTACCCATTTCCAGTTGATGTTTTTGGCAAAGTCATTTGAAATTATTCGCCACATTGTTCGCCACACAGTGTCATTTGTATCGAACCCTCCAACCAGGCCTAGGTGATTTATCTACGGGAAACATATGCTTCTTAGCAATTATCTCCATGTGAAATATGAACTTATAACACTTCTCATAACAAGAGTACACATCAAAACTTTCTTTTTTACCACATTTAACTTTTACATTTAAATATGTAATTATAATCCCAGAGAAAATTCTAAATTCACTAGTTTTTCTTTGAAATCACTTGGGTGCAATTTCTGCTCCAGCGTCTTGAGGCCCTGTTGGTCCTTCACTGGCAAAAGACCATCTTCAATTTTATAACTGGTGTCCTGGAGATGCTTTGAATTGAGGATGCGCAGAATGGACTGTTGCTGGTCAAGAATCATTTCTTGCTTTGTCAGCATCTCACAGATTAGTGCTAGAATGATAATTATAAGAGAATATAACATGAACAATGGTAAAACAAAATGTACAGCATGGGGTGAACTTGTTGCCCTGTTAATGAGATTATAAAGTATATTATGTAACCAAAATACCATTTGAGAGTTTTCACATGGCATCACACATGTATACAGAGTATTAATATAGTAAGAATTATAATATTAAAGACCAAATTCAATATACACTACTCAAACCTTAATATGTGGCCTTGTTAGGAGTTGATCAATGATATTCATTTCACCTATGACTGGTCATAATGTTCTGGATCATCAGTGTACAATAAATGTTACATTTCAGCAACCTTGTCTATAATGATTTACTAAAGCACTGTGCAGTGGTGGAGGTAACGAATTACAACTATTCACGTTACTGTAATTAAGTAGTTTTTTCACCTATGTTTCACCAATTCAGTTTTTTTATATATTTTTAAAGCTGTACTTTTACTTGTACTTAAGTACAAATTAAGCAAAATAATCTACTTCATTACATTTAAATCATAGTTCATTACTGAGAACGCACACAATTTGAATTGATATTCAAACCTTTGACTGCACTTCAGTAGCCAATAAAGTGATCCGATCGTAAACGGACCAATAAAAGCCCTGATATCGGAATCGGGAAAAGCCGCCGCAGAGGCAGGTTTTGAAGAGCTGATCGGAGAGCGAGGAAGCTATATACACCGAGCTTATTGTAACGTGATACATGAACAGTCTGTAATCACAGAAAACTGGATGCGAGCTCTCAAATAGGTATAAAACTTATACAAAATAACTGCCTGTCCTTTCTGGTGCAAAATGCACCAGAAAATCTTTACACAATCAAAAATGTAACTTTAATTTCTTTACTATGTAAGTTAAGTTAGAAATGTTTCGGAATGGGATATTTGTCTGATTTGTACACATAAATATCCTAGTCTGTCTAACTGCATCACTACATTGTACAGACATTACAGGTCAACGCCATCTGATGTTGCATTTATCTAAATAAATAGGCCTAATATATATGGCTCTTAAATCACTGCTTGTAAAAATTCAGTGTTGTCATATTTCGAATACCTCAACTGAAATGAGGTCATTTGTTTTGTAATTTTATTACCGACTTTACTTGTCTTTTTTGTGAATTCTATTCAGTTTGAAATTAAGCTTCCTTGTAAGCTTTTGCAACAAAGTTCCATCAAACACAATCAAACCTCTGCAAATGATTCAGAATGCAGCGGCACGACTGGTCTTCAACGAGCCCAAAAGAGCCCATGTTACACCTCTCTTTGTCTCCTTGCACTGGCTACCAGTTGCAGCTCGCATCCAGTTCAAGACACTGATGCTTGCATATAGAAAAACCACAGGCTCAGCACCCACCTACTTCCACTCACAATTACGAATTTACATCCCCTCCAGAAGTCTGAGATCTGCTAGTGAGCGACGCCTCGTGGTACCGTCACAGAGAGGCTCAAAATCACTCTCCAGAACATTCTCTTTCACCATTCCTGGCTGGTGGAATGACTTCCCACCCCCATCCGGAATGCTGGATCCCTGTCAATTTTCAAGCAACAACTGAAAACTCATCTCTTTCAACTCTACTTGACTTCAACATAAAATAAAAAATTCTAAATCTTCAACTTTATCCTTCTCTCCTTCCCTTGCTAGCTTGTACTTATTTGAACAATGCCTGAGACTTGGTGTTATTGGCACTTCCTCTGTATGTTTGCCTCTTCTAGATTAATCGCTTTATGTACTCCCCAATTGTAAGTCGCGTTGGATAAAAGCGTCTGCTAAATGAAAAGTTACCCTATTTTAAATTTGAGGGTCCTTGAAAGTTTAAATTGTTTACCCAATGTTCTAACATAGCCTTCGCGGTTTCTGGTGTCCAAAGAATTAAATCTCGTTCCACTTTAAAACGTTCGACAGGGAGTTCCGCTATATACAGTGCTCAGCGTAAATGAGTACACCCCCTTTGAAAAGTAACATTTTAAACAATATCTCAATGAACACAAAAACATTTTCCAAAATGTTGACAAGACTAAGTTTTATATAACATATGTTTAACTTATAACATGAAAGTAAGGTTAATAATATAACTTAGAGAACAACATTTTCAGTTTTATTCAAATTAGGGTGATGCAAAAATGAGTACACCTTACTGAAAGTCTCTGGAGCAAAGCTAAATTTTAGACTACAAATGTCTAATTTAACAAGAATTCAACCACAGGTGAGTCTAATTATTCATTACACAGGTGTTCAGCAGACAGTTGACTATAAAAGGGTGTTACTTAAAGAAAACCCCTTCCCATTTCATGCTGTCAACAATGGCACCACATGGAAGAGAAATGTCTCAAGACCTGAGAAAGAAAATAATTTCTTTACACAAGAAAGGTGAAGGCTACAAGAGGATCAGCAAAGCTTTACTTATCAGTCAGAATACTGTAGCAAATGTGGTACAAACATTTTAAAAAAGATGGAACTGCAACCATCTCACAGAGACGTCCAGGTCATCCACGGAAGTTAACACCTCGTCAGGAGCTTCTTCTGATGAGAAGGGTTGAAGAAAATCGACATGCAAATTCACTGCAGTTATCTAAAGAAGTAGAAAGCCAAACTGGGGTGACTATTTCCCGTGACACAATACGGCGTACACTGCAGAGGAATGGCATGCATGGGTGCCGTCCACGAAAGAAGCCTCTCCTAAAGCCCAGGCACAAAAAAGCCCACCTAGAATTTGCCAGGGCCCATGCTGACAAAGATGAAGACTACTGGGACTCTATACTCTGGAGTGATGAGACCAAGATAAATGTTTTTGGAACTGATGGCGTCGCAAAGGTGAGGAATACAAAGAGAAATGCATTGTGCCTACAGTGAAACATGGTGGTGGCAGTGTCCTTATGTGGGGCTGCATGAGTGCTGCTGGTGTCGGGGAGCTGCATTTCATTGATGGCATCATGAATTCACAAATGTACTGCTCTATACTGAAAGAGAAGATGCTACCATCACTCCGTGCCCTTGGTCGTCGTGCACTTTTCTAACATGACAATGATCCTAAACACACATCTAAGGCCACTGTTGGATTTCTGAAGAAGAACAGGGTGAAAGTGATTCAGTGGCCAAGTATGTCTCCTGATCTGAACCCAATCGAACACCTATGGGGAATTCTGAAGAGACAAGTTGAGCATCACTCTCCATCCAGCATCCAATCTCTAAAAGAGGTCATTCTTGAAGAATGGAAAAAGATAGATCTGGCAAAAATGTCGCCAACTTGTTCATTCCATGCCTAGAAGACTTGGTGCTGTCATTAAAAATCATGGAGGCCATACAAAGTACTAGATTTAGTAGTTTTTGTTGAGGGGTGTACTCATTTTTGCATCACCCTAATTTGAGTAAAACTGAAACGTGTAATCTAAGTTATATTATTAACCTTACTTTCATGTTATAAGTTAAACAGATGTTATATTAAACTTAGTCTTGTCAACATTTTGGAAATGTTTTTTGTGTTCATTGAGATATTGTTTAAAATTTTACTTTTCAAAGGGGGTGTACTCATTTACGCTGAGCACTGTAATTCAATTTGTCCTGAATGTAATCATTGATCTGGTCTAAGTATATCTGTTTTTCCCAAGTAAGGTCTTCTGAGAAATTGATTATTGGAAAGTATAACTCGGTGTGTGGTAGCCGGCCTTTCACCATTTTATATGTTCTTTGTATTTCCTTTGTCATCATTCCGATGCCCCTTTGTGCTCTATTATTAATTCCAAAGGAGAAAATGAGCACCTCTGGCTCCACTGCAATGGTGGCCTTTTCCATAAGATTACCCACATGCTGGAATTTCGCTCCCGGGAAGCATTTAATTTGTAGATCAGAATAATCGAATATTGGAATTCTCGCCTCGTTCAAATCTCCGATAATGACGCATTTCTTCTTTAAATTTAAACTTCAGTCTTAATTTTTCTTGTTTGTGTATACATGTTTGTTCGGTCTACCTACTGACCTAGGGGTCTCTGGCTCTTGGGGGAGTACTTTTTCCACCAACTACTCTGCCTGGTCTGCAAGCAATGGAGTGTCATTCAAAAACTGGCCACTACTGCACACCCTCAAACAAACCTCACAGAACGAGTCAACCGTACTCTCAAAACCATGATCGCCTCATATGTTCAAGATCATCACCGACATTGGGATAAATGGTTGGCAGAGTTTCGTTTTGCCATTAACTCAGCTTGGCAGGAGAGTACAGGATTTACTCCAGCCGAAGTTATGATGGGGCGAAAGTTGAAAGGTCCCTTAGAGAGAGCAAGTTTGGCCATAAACCCTTCGTTAGCCCGTGACAGAGGATGAGTACGAACCCAAACCAAATCTCCGACTTGGAAGAGAGCTTGTCGTCGTCTTAAGTTGTAATAGTGACGTTGTTTTTCTTGGGCTCGTTCCACATTCCTTTGCACTGTCTGGATCAATTCTTTGTACCTCTCCAGAACTGGGTATACTGGGCTGTCTGGGTCAGGTTTTTTTGCAAATCGCTCTCTCTAAGGGACCTTTCAACTTTCGCCCCATCATAACTTCGGCTGGAGTAAATCCTGTACTCTCCTGCCAAGCTGAGTTAATGGCAAAACGAAACTCTGCCAACCATTTATCCCAATGTCGGTGATGATCTTGAACATATGAGGCGATCATGGTTTTGAGAGTACGGTTGACTCGTTCTGTGAGGTTTGTTTGAGGGTGTGCAGTAGTGGCCAGTTTTTGAATGACACTCCATTGCTTGCAGACCAGGCAGAGTAGTTGCGAGGTAAACTGGGACCCTCTGTCAGATACCAGATACTTCAGGGTGCCCCATCTGGTGAAGATTTCCTCCACCAGGATGCGTGCAATCTGTGGAGCTTTTGCAACACGCAAAGGAAACAACTCCACCCACTTTGAGCAGTAGTCCACAATTACCAGTAGGTGTTCATTCTGTTTTGAACTTTTGGGAAATGGTCCCATGAGGTCAACTCCCAGCATATGGCCAGGTTCCACTACAGGGGTAGACTGCATATGGCCAGCTAATTTTGAAATAGATGGTTTGTACTTTTGACATACCTGACATTCCTTACAATACCTCCAGACGTCTGAGCGTAGAGTAGGCCAGTAGCAAATATCTACAAGTCTTAACAGAGTTTTGAGTCTGCCAAGGTGTCCACTTAAAGGGTTGTTGTGTGCGTAATTCAGAAAATTTTGTCTTAAGCAGGTAGGAATGACTAATTGAAGTTTGGGCCCTTTCGACCCTTGTGACATACTGCGGAACAGGAATCCATTTTCCATTAAGTAATGAATGTGAGTGGGATCTGGGTTAATGGATGCTTTGGCTTTTGTGATGAGTTCTTGCATTTTGGCATCTTCCTGTTGAGCTTTTGCAATGTCGGACCATTCAACAGGAAATGAAGAGAAAGTGGTTGATGAGTCCTGGGATTTCACCTGTGACATCATAATGAGTGGGGAAGTATCTTGGAAACTGCGTGAGAGGGTATCTGGCACAATGTTGCATTGCCCTTTACGATATTTGACAGTGAAATCAAACTCCTGCAAGCGGATGGACCATCGGATTAGACGTGAAGAGGGTTTTGGGTGGTTGAATACCCAGGTTAGAGCTGCGTGATCAGTGATCACCTCAAACAGTCGTCCTTCCAAGTACGGTCTCCACTTTTCGACTGCCCATATCACCGCATAACATTCCTTCTCTGAGACTGAATACGATTTCTCAGCTCCTTGTAACAGACGTGAGGCATAGGCAATGAAATGTTCCACATCATCTATATCTTGAGTCAAAACTGCTCCCAAACCAATATCACTAGCATCAGTTTGGACTCTAAAAGACTTCGACAGATCTGGGGCCATTAAAACTGGGGCACGGATCAATTTATGTTTGATCACTTCAAAAGCGCTCTGACATTCCTCAGTCCAAGTCCAGGTAGCTCCCTTTCTTTTCAAGGCATGCAATGGGGCGACTTTATCTGAAAACTGAGGGATAAATCTGTGGTACCATCCTGCTAGACCTAAGAAACGTTGCACTTCTTTCAGAGACTTGGGGACAGGGAAGTTAGCAACAGCTTCAACTTTAGCAGGGTCAGTTTTGATTCCTTCTGCTGAGATCACATGTCCTAAAAACGTCAGAGACTTCTGCATCAAGTTACACTTCTGGAGGTTCAGGGTGAGACCTGCTCGGCTTAGACACTGGAAGACTGCTCTTAGGTGGACTAGATGTTCTTCCTCAGACTTAGAGTAAACTACCACATCGTCAATGTATACAAAACTCTTACCCTTTACGTCTTTCAGCACTAATTCCATCAATCGCTGGAACGTGGCTGCAGAGTTTTTAAGGCCGAATGGTAGACGGAGAAATTCATATAGTCCTGATGATGTAGTGAAAGCAGTTTTGGGGATACTCTCTGGCTCCATTTCAACTTGCCAATACCCGCTTTTGAGGTCGAGGGTACTGAAAATAGCAGCTCCGTGCAGAGACTCAAGGATCTCATGTATTTGAGGCATGGGGTAACCGTCCAAGTACGTCTTTGAGTTTAAACCTCTAAAATCAATACAGAATCGCTGACCACCTCCCTTCTTCGGTACCAGGACCACAGGTGCTGCCCATGGAGAAAATGAGGGTCTGATGATCTTCCTGTCCAGCATTACCTTGATTTCCTGTTCGATGAATTGTTGTTTCTCAACTAATACTCTGTATGGTTTCTTGCGGATGGGTACTTCACTGGTTGTAATGATGCGGTGTTTGACTACATCAGTGTGTCCTATTTCATTGGTGCAAACAGTGGGCCATTCTCTCAACAGATGTTTAAGTCGGGACTGATATTCTGGAGACGTGTCTGCAGTGGTAATCAGTTGATGCACCAAGGTCTGTGTTTCACACGACTCTTCTGGTAAGGGTAAGGCAAGGTAGAAAGACAGCAATGCATTGTGAAAATTGAAAGGCATGAATGAGAATGTTTCCTCTTGGCAGTGGTTTGAGGCCGGCAATGAGTACTGAGCTTTGCTAAAATCCAAACTAATTCCCGTAGACATCAGAAAATCCATTCCAAGGATAACGGGTACAGTGAGATCTTCATCCTTCATAACATACAAAGGCAAGTCATACCTCCTGCCTTGCACTTCGCATTCACAGTTCCACATCCCCAAAGCAGATAATACTTGGCCGTTGGCTTGCTTGAATGTCTGACCACGACTGGAACTCAGCTGTTCTTTGTGTCTCAACTGTCTCCAACAGGATTCCTGTAGTAGGGTCAGCGAACTACCTGTATCAATCATGGCTTGAAAATATCTCCCACGGATCAACATTGGCAGGGTGAGTGTCTTCAAGTTGGACAGATTGGTATTAGAAGCGGACTGTAAAATACGAGTATGTGATGTGTTGGCCTTGGGATGGGCATCTCTGTCGGTTTGGTTTCTGCGCTTCTGCATTTCAGCATTATTCTGACTCCAATACCTCTTGGCTTCTTCAAAATCTCTCTCAATTTGCGTACCAACTCTCACTAGCTCGCTCACCTCTTTCACAGTGCCCCTTAGCAAACTTGCGAGTCGAGGATTGCAGTTTCTCAAAATTGACTGTACGATCTCCTTCTCAGATATCTCCTCCTTCCATCTTAAACACAAAGCACGATAATGGTATGCAAAATCTCGAATTGATTCTTTTGGACCTTGCTTTCTTTCCAGCAAACGCTTGGCAGCTTCAGCTTCGTAATCGTCTGTCAAGAAAGCATGCAGGAAATCTTGTTTGAACTGGCCCCAAGTGAAAATGTGTCTTCTCTCTGCTAGCCACCAGTCTTTAGCTGTCCCCTGTAATACTGAAGTGAGAGAAGCTAATATTTCTGAATCGGTAAGTGGTCTAAGTGCAAAATACTCCTCACAACGTTCAACAAAAGTAATAGGATCATTGTCTTCGTCTGAACCAAATCGTGGGAATTCAACCCGTACCGGAGGACGATAGGGAGCAGTCGCTGCCGTGTCAGGAAGGTTGGGTTTACACAGATGAGCTTGCTCAGTACATGATCGATTGGAGTTTCTTGATAAGGCAGGGGTGAGCAAAGGAAGAGAAACTGGAGTAGACATGACATGAGCATATGACTTAAGCTTATTGTCGATCTGTACATCTCTCCTCTTCATACTGAAAGATTACACATTTTATTTTAAATGTTTAATTTAGATATTTTCTTACTGAGAAAGTGTATCAGGAAATTCAGGTGTTTGAGAACGCTTCCTGACCATTTGAGCTCGACAGCTGTGCTTTTGTCTCTATGATAATGTTAAGATCAATGGGTCAGACTACTGAGAGATTCAACCTTTGATCTGCAAATGACTTTGTCCTGGCCAGATGTGGATTCGTTAGGTTTATTGCCCTCAGATGTATGCTTTTTTTGATGTTTTAACTCCAAAAAGTCCCTCCTCCAATTCTGTCTATAAGATACCCTGTAAAAATGACTTAAGATGAGATTTTCGATGACTGCAGATAACAACACATGTCATAGAATAAAGAAATTCTGCTGACAATCCAATCCGAAGTCTCCTGGTCTTCTCTTCTGAGTTTTCTACACTTTAGAAGAACAAAGTTTTCAACAGATGGTGCCGTGACCCGGATAGAGTTCCAGCTTCCTCACCTGAAAAACTTCAAGCTGAAACAAAGATCTGCATCTTTTGGAATCCAGCGAAACTTCAAGGATTCAAGGATTCCCAGACTGATTTTTTTCTCTCTGGTGAGTGGCTGTCTCTAATCCAAAAGAACCTAAGACCAGTGTATCCTCTGTGCCGTCAGAGAAGAGTTAACATACATCTGTAGGGTTTGTTTAACTAAAGTTTATCCTCTAAAGTTTTTATTTTAGAGAAGTATCCTCTGTTCTTGTAGGCAGGGAAGTTTATCCTCTGTTACAGGCAGGGAAGGTTAGCATTACGTGCTAATTTTTAGTTTATCCTCTAAAGTTTTTATTTTAGAGATGAAAGTATCCTCTGTTCTTTCAGGCAGGGAAGATTTTGGGCATTACGTGCTAAAAATTAGTTACCCTCTGTTTCAGGCAGGGAAGGTTAGCATTTCGTGCTAATAATTTAGTTTTATCCTCTGTTTCTTGTAGGCAGGGAAGTTAAGTGTGAAGTGTTGGTAATTTGGAAATTTAACAATAGTTAAGTTCTTTTTTACAAGTGTACCCTCTGTTGATCAGAGAAGTGTTTGTTTTGTTTGTGTGGTACCGAAGAAACTTACAAAATGGTTAGAATGAATGCTAGACTGATTCCAACCACAGAAAAGACTGGTTTTGCGACTCCAATGTGGTCAGATAGTGAATTCAAAACACTGTTAGGGGAACAAATGGACCTAATAGTCACTGAAAAAGTTAGACAAAAACTAACGCAGAAATATGAGATTCATCCAGACAAGACTTGGTCGGTAGATGAGTGTAAAAAAGTACTAGGAGCAAGTATTCGTAAGAACAATGTGAAAGACATTATCTGTTGTCACAGAGAATTCAGTGTAACGCCAGCGACACAACAGTCTCAGCGTAACGCAGAGCTAGAGAAACAGAACAATGAACTCCGTGCTAGAATATACACTTTGACCAAGAAATTGAACCTCAAGAAAGAGGCAAAAACTGATGTGGAAGTAAGTCAGCCTGATAACATTTACCCTGATTTACAAGCGTTCTTTGAAACAGATGTAGCTCTCCAATCAGTAACTGATGTGCCTGTAAATTCCGTCCATGTGTGTGGGGCTAGGAGAAGATCTCAGGGGATTGAGGACACTGATGGTGTTCCTCTCAATTCTTCTGTTGTGCAAATACAAACTGCTGCCAAAGCTTTATGTCCTAAAGATATAGAGAGACTATCTCAGAGTTTACCGTCAGCACGCACACATTTTTCTGAATTTAGAAGAACATTGATCAGTAAAATGCGTCTTTATGACATGTCGTTGGCAGAAGTCACGCAGCTGATGTCACAAATACTAACTGAATCTGAATTCAACAGTTTTGAATCTGCTGTCGCTTCTGAACTGCGAAATGCCAGTAAGGGTGATTTAAGAGAAGGTATTTTGAAAATCCTAAAGAATATTTTAGGACCCAAAATAGATTGGTCTAGAATTACTACCTGTGTGCAAAGGAAAGAAGAAACTGTGAGTGAATATACTGAGAGATTTTGTCAGTCAGCTGTAATCTACAGTGGAATTGTTGATGACTCTGAAAGTGTGCTAGATGACAAGGGACCCTTGGTTCGTATCTGGTCAGATGGCCTTGTAGCCGAATACAGAAAAGCTTTACCATTCTTAGATCTAACTTGGTCTAACAGAACTCTCAGAAGTAACCTAGACAGGTTAACTACATGGGAAAGAGACGCTGATGTCAAGGCAAAAGTAAGAGTAGCAGCAGCTACGTTTAACACAATGAAACAAGACAATAGATGGTCTAAAAGAGAAAGCAAATGCAAATACTGTGAAAAATTTGGACATTGGGAGAAAGAGTGTAGGAAGAAGTTGCAAGATAGTAAAAGAAATGCTATGCATAATTCTGCTCCTTCTCAGCCTGCACACAACCCGGAAGTAGTTCCGCCAGTGACCACTGAAACTATAGGACAGTTAGTTCAGGCTCTTCTAAGAGCACAACAAGACCAGGAAAAAAACTAATTATTGGGGCTGTGAGTAGCTACCTTTCCCCTGTAATCCAACACAATGACCAAAGAATTTTTGTGAAAGGTAGCATAAAAGAGAAAGAGATTGATTTTTTGCTTGATACAGGTGCAGAAATTACAGTAATTCCTACAAAATTGGCACAAGGTTTAAACATCCCATACAAGAAAACCAAACTTTGTTTAACTGGTGTAATAGGTGAAGATTCTGTTTTGTATGAAACTCCGCCCATAGAGGTACAATTTGGCCCAAAAACTCTGACTACAAAATTACTATGCGCTCCATTAAATACAGGTGCAATTTTAGGCATGGATCTTCTGAGACAAATAAATCTAACTTTAGACATGTCCTCAGAATCTACTAGCATAAAAATTTCCTCAGCACAGATTTCTACCAATAATGCAACCCCTCCCGAGTATGCTTTCTTACAGAATCATCCAATTTGGGCTAAAGACAAGGATGATTGTGGGTTTTTGACAGGTGTAGAACCAGTTAAATTGACAGGAACTCCACCTCCGGTCACCAAACAATATCCGATTAATAAGGAAGCTATACAGGGAATCAAACTTATTGTAGAAAATTTGCTGACGCAAGGAGTGCTAGTTAAAACCAACAGTCCATGTAATTCACCCATATGGCCCATCAAGAAATCTAATGGGACATGGAGACTTACAATAGACTACAGAGTAGCCAATAAACATATTGAAAAAATCACCCCCCTAGTGGCAGATCCATCTACAATTTGTAATGGCTTACCATTAGATTGTAAGATTTTTTCAGTAATTGATATGTCTAATGGATTCTTTTCTGTACCGTTGCACTCTGACAGCCAGCCATGGTTAGCTTTCACAGTTGACTATGAACAATACCAGTGGACACGATTGCCACAGGGATTTCAAAACTCCCCAACCATATATCATCAGGCTGTCAGACGTGATTTGTGTGACCCAGAATGTCCGGTAAAACAGTCCACTATGATCCAATATGTCGATGATATTTTGATTGCCTCAACAGATCATGAGGTACATCAAACTGAATTGGCATCATTGTTGGACTATTTGCATAAAAAAGGACACAAATGCAGCTTTCACAAAGCTCAAGTTGCTAAAAAGCAAGTCACATTTCTGGGTCAAACAATTGGTGCAGGAAATAGATCCATTACACAGGATCGAGCCGCTTCAGTCAAAGCCATACCTCCGCCTAATACCATTAAAACACTCCGCTCATTTTTAGGAACAACAGGTTATTGTAGACCTTGGATTGAAGACTATGCCTCGATTGCTCAGCCTCTCTATGATTTGTTGAAAGGCCATGGTAAAGATTCAGATACTGTTTGTATGGAAGAACTTCATCTCAAAGCTTTTAATGATTTGAAGAGAGCACTATGTCAAGCACCAGCATTAGGAATTGCCCAATCTGATAGACCCTTTGTGCTTTATGTCCATGAACACTTAGGCTTTATGACTGCATGTCTAATGCAAGATCATGGGGGCAGCTTACGCCCAATTCATTACTATTCCGGTAAACTTGACATAGTCGCTCAAGGTATGGGCCCATGCCTCAGAGCAGTACAGGCAGTTCATCTAGCGCTTCAGGCTTCATCAGGAATGGTGTTAGGTCAGACTGTAAACGTAAAATGCCCTCACACAGTGTCCGCACTAATGAATCAAGCAAAAGTCACTTCTGTCACCTCCTCCCGTTGGGGAAATTGGTTAGCAACTCTCACAGCCCCGAATATTGTTATACAGCGTGCACCAGTCACGAACCCATCCTCATGTATGATGTCTGCAATGACTGAATTTGTGTTAGAGGATGAAGGCGAAATGACTCATGATTGTGTTACGCTTACATATGCAGCGACAAGTGAAATAGCAGAAACTCCCATAGAGAACGCAGAATTGGAGTTGTTTGTTGATGGTTCAGCTCAAGTTATTGAAGGTAACAGACGAGCAGGATATGCAGTAACTTCTACCACTGAAGTAGTTGCTTCAGGTCGTCTTCCAGATCATTTTTCAGCTCAAGCTGCAGAACTAGTAGCCTTAACTAGAGCATGCACGCTAGCTTCAGGATCGGTTGCAAATATCTACACAGATTCCAGGTATGCTTTTGGGGTAATTCATGATTTTGGTGTCATTTGGCAAACCAGAAAATTTCTAACTTCTGCTGGATCCCCCATTAAGCATGCTGGATTAGTGAAAGATTTAATGTTTGCCATGAAACTCCCAAAGAAATTAACAGTGATCAAAGTGAAAGCACATCTCACAACTAATACTACGGAAGCTAAAGGTAATGCTCTTGCTGATGTAACGGCTAAACAGGCTTGTTTCTATGCAACTGTACAAGTGTGTTCAGGTAGTACAGCACAGAAGATAATTCTACCCTGGCAGACTCCACCAGAAGGTGGACACACAATCGTCCCAGGTCAATGGGTCATGATAAAGGCATTCAAAAACAAGCCATTAGAGCCTAAGTGGTACGGACCACATCAAGTGATGTTGATTACAGCAGCTGCAGTATTGTGTCAGGGAAGGAAAACTTGGACTCATGTGTCACATTGTAAGGTTGTTCCTCCCCCTGCAGGGATAGGATAGGGCAGACACAAGAACCAGTGAGGAGCCCAGGGAAGAACCGAAAGCAACAGGCTTCGGGGGCCAACCCTGAGGTGAAGATTTCCTCATAGGCCTTTCCCCTCCATTAGTCCATCCTTTCCTCACTGTTCTTTAGGTGTCGCAGGAATTGAGAAATAGGGAAAGGAGGAACAACAATAGCAGACTATATTTTGAACAGAGGATACAACCCTAATGTTTGCAGACTCTACAAATACTGCTCTGTGCCGTTGTTTCTCTCTTGTTTGTGTTTTCTTTCTTCCTCTGTGCAGATACCATTTGATGGCTGTCCTGAGATCCATATGCTCACCTGCGGATGAAACCACAACCTCTAGAAAACAACTAGACCCATTACCGAGCCAACTATCACACAAGAAAGAGAAAAGAAAATAGAAGAAAAATACACAACGCAGAGACTATTACCCGTAAAATCTTCACGGACCCTAATTGCATGTTTTGTTTCTGTGTCAGCATGCAATTACATATAAGCAACACAGAACATGTACTATGTGCCTGTAACAGATTACAAGTTACAAGAATTAACTTTTAACGATTACAAGTTACAAGAATTAACTTTTAAGTGTCTAAATTTGTATTTTGTGAGAGTTATTAGAACTCTCAAAGGGGGAATTGAAAGATTACACATTTTATTTTAAATGTTTAATTTAGATATTTTCTTACTGAGAAAGTGTATCAGGAAATTCAGGTGTTTGAGAACGCTTCCTGACCATTTGAGCTCGACAGCTGTGCTTTTGTCTCTATGATAATGTTAAGATCAATGGGTCAGACTACTGAGAGATTCAACCTTTGATCTGCAAATGACTTTGTCCTGGCCAGATGTGGATTCGTTAGGTTTATTGCCCTCAGATGTATGCTTTTTTTGATGTTTTAACTCCAAAAAGTCCCTCCTCCAATTCTGTCTATAAGATACCCTGTAAAAATGACTTAAGATGAGATTTTCGATGACTGCAGATAACAACACATGTCATAGAATAAAGAAATTCTGCTGACAATCCAATCCGAAGTCTCCTGGTCTTCTCTTCTGAGTTTTCTACACTTTAGAAGAACAAAGTTTTCAACAATACAATCCATCACTGACTTCCCTAAATCACCTATACTCAACTCAAGAATTTTTTTAACTCTCTCACACCCCCTTTCTATCTTGTAGGTCAACTTTTCCTCCAACAATCGACACTGGTCCATAAATTCAGAGTGTGAACAACATTGACTCATTTTTTGGGTGCAGGCTTGAAATTCACCTTCCAAAGCGGAGATGTGGTTGGTCAATGAATCCATTACCTGTGTTGAAGGGTGAATATCAGAAACTTTGTCATCATCAGGAGGAGGAGGTAGGGGGAGTGGGTCGTCAAGAGGAACATTGGAATCATTATCGTCATCAGAATTGATATATAATTCACTGAGAGTATGGATGAGCTCTTGCACAGGCCATGGATCTCTTCTTGTAACAAATGGGCCAGCAGTAAAATCAGGATTGGGTTCGCACTCATCCTCCACACCGTGTGATGTGACAGACATGACTGAAACAACAAATAACAAACAGACATAAAACTGAAAACCTTGAAACAGGTTTTGCAAAAGGTCCCTGTTCGGGTGCCAATCTATAACTGTCCCGTCTATTTTCAACCGGACCCGTTACAGGTTAAAGGGGGGATCAATTTTGCAAGATGTCCTATAGGTTACAGTGTAATAAAGTTTTTGATTAATGTTAAACAAAAAAGGACAAAGACAAGGGATATCCTTTTCCCAAATTGTATTCAACCATCCCCGCCAATTATTCCCAAACACCATATTACATGCTTCCCCAATACACAAATGACCACAGCAACCAGTCACAACACCACACAAATACACAATGTCCAGAATAAATGAGCTGGGTTTCGAATACGGAATGTCCACTTATGCTGATGACGTTTGGTGCTAGTTTTGCAAAATGGTGCAGTTCATGAGCAGTTTAACAGTCTTATATGTTGATGAGATGATAGAGGCAATGTAGAAATCCTTGCAGAGGTAGGCCGGGAAGCTTTGGGTACAATCCTTGGACAGGTGCAATCATGCACTCAAGAGATCACCAAAGTCGTTAATCCATTCCTCAAAGTCGTTAACATGCCACATTAGCATGAATTAGGACAAACAAAAATCCTCTAGAAAAGATATCAATTTATCAGAATAAAATATAGTAACCAAACAAACATAATACACAAAACATTAAACTCCACTAAAGGTTAAACTTAAAAGTACCCACAAATTACATATAGACAGCAAGGTGCAAAAATAGAACAGTAAACTCACGGTTGAGCAGCAAACTAAACGTTTCTCCAACCAGGATTGTTTGTACAACCAAGAAGTCATGAGGGATTCAAACAGAATCTGCTTCTTACTCTACTGCTTCCTGTTTTATACAAAAAAGGGTGAGGCTATAGGTGCCACCTAAAGGTCAGGATGATCATAGCACCCAAAATAAACCTTGTAACAGGAGGTAACCGTTACAATGCGGTTAATCTCTTCTTCCAATCCTGTGTCTGTTGTTTCTCCCATCTGTGCTATGATTTCTTGATTTTCTTCTAGAAACCTAGTCATCATAGAGCGTGGAACACTGTCTGTCAGAGAGCCCTCATTGGAGTTTTCTGAGAACAAAATCGGTGAGGCTTCAATCCTGTTGAGAGATGGTCGTGAATTCTTGACCCTCTCTGCAACGGGCTTGTTGTTTTTCTTTTTTTCCGTATGAGTCATCCCTGAGTCATCGAGCCTAGCCTGCAACTCTAACTGCCGCATTTTAACTTTCGTATCCGCGTCGACTCGATACAGTTTAAGCTGATGCTGCAACTCATCTTTTCGTGCTTGAGCTCGGTCTTGCGTCTCAAGCTGCAATCGAGCCAACCGCAATTTTAAAACACGTATCGATCTGAGATACTGGTGACCCTTCAGTTGAAAGTGAAAAAGGTTCAAATTTAGAAAGAAGTGGCCCTACCTCCACACCACCACCGATAGAATATGCACAGGCAACAGGTCACCAACAGGAGAATGCAGTGGAGCAATTTCCTCTTCCGCCACAGCTGCACCCGATCTTGTTGATTCAAAAACATGCACCGCAGGTAACACATTTTTACTAATTAAACCAGCCAACAAACAAGCTTTTAAATCCTTCTTAAGCAATGTTTTAGAAACAGGAATTTCAAAATGTTGAGAAATAAGGAACAAATCGTCCTTTCTACACATTTCCAACACTGCAGCACTAGGTTGATTTACGAACTCATTTAAATCAAAAGTCGCCATAATAATTTAATGAGCAAAAACATAATATGATAGTACAAACGATTCCGGACCTATACATACCTAACCAAGATCTAACTACCTCTTCTCTAGTCTTCAGAGGGTACCAATTGAGAGGCAAGCCTCCCCTCCCAGAATTCCTCCAAAAACAACAAACTAAAATAATAAACAAAACAATAAATCAGTAAACCGTTGTAAGAACCAGCGCTAGACACAGTCCCCCTGGTTTACACTACCTACCCGGAGATCGCTTGCACCACCATTATTAGCCTATGTGCTCATTAAAACAAATATCAAATCCTGGACGAGCCCCCAATTTATGTTACGAACCTCTGTTTAAGTTAGCCAGGAAGAGGAACGCAACATAAAGGGACACGTGAAACCAAGATATCATGCAAAAACATTTATTTAAATAACCAGACAAAACGTGACATAAAGGAAACACGTATCAAAACAAAAAAGAAGAGGTTCCTAAAGCATCTAACGTAAAATCCAAGCCATAGAACATCTCCAAAATATAATGGCAAAAAAAAGATAATCAACCAAAATTAGAAAAAAGAATAAAGATAAGAAATCTTGTTTGCTGGTGGATCTTCTGCCCTTCCTCCCATGCTCCACTTCAGCGTCCTTAATATAGGTCATCAGCACTCATGCCATCAGATGCAGGTGTGCAAAAGGCAGACCTAAAACAATCAGACTCCAACCGAGAGAGATTAGGAGAGACATGACGTCATACAAAAGAGGACACACCCTCAAGGCATAAGCCGTAACAACTCTGTCAATCAAGAACTGGGCCAATCTTTGGAAGCCAATGGGGGTGTTATCTGTAATTTTTGTGGTGATTTTTGCAAGTGATGAACTGAACGTATGAGATCATACATCAGCCTCATGGTCAATTTCAGTCTGGGAGGTGGTGTGTAATTGGGTTTTTCTAGATTGTCGTCTCTATTTTCCTGAAAATATCGTGTCTCTGTTGTATGTTGTGTTTGTGTTAATGTCTCTGTTATTTCTGTTGCTAGTTGCAGCTGGCGCTCTGGGAGCCCTTATGGAGCCCCGAACAGAGTCAAAGTAAATGGCTCTCTGTCTCCCTATCTTAGCTCCAGGCCGTGTAGTCTCCACAAACTCGTCTTCTTGTACATATTCATCATAGTGTGTTTGATTTTCAGCTCTTTGAACATTCTCATCATTTCGTGTTCGGTTCTCTGTTCTATCAATTTCTCTTCCCAGTCTAGAGAAGCCTCTCCTATACTGATACTGGTCAGGTATATTTAAATTGTTGTGGCCTTTCCTGCCCTTCTTATTTTTTTTATTATCTTGAGTGATTGGTTTATATATAAGTTGATCAGGACGTCTCAGTGTTGGTTCTTCATCATCAACATGAGTCTACATTTTTCTGGGATCATAATCTAGGTGGAAGTCTCTCCGTGTTGATTCCCAGTCATCAATCTCTCTCTCAAAATGTATCCTATTGCCATAATATGTGTTTCTGTTGTCATAATCTGTCTCTCTAGAGTTATAATTGTTTTTCTGAAATCATAGTCAATTTTTCTGGTGTCATAATCAGTTTTTCTTGAGTCATAATCAGTTTTCCTGGAGTCATGGTTGAGTTTTTGGTTGTCATAATCTGTGTTTAACTCTGATTAGAGGAAGTCAGAAATAATGGGGAAACGTCTTTTGTCTCTACCTACATTTCTTCTCAAAGTTTCTGAGTGCTCAGCTTGTAGACGGGCTCTTGGGGGGGGGGGGAGAACCTCCATCCAAAGACAGCGAGAATTATTCTTGAATTCTCTGTATGAGTGATCTCTGTCTTCAAACTGTCTTGGGTCTACACGTCGACGTGGAGCTTCTCCTACTCTCATACGTGCTCGGTATCCGTACATCTCAGCTGTTTACACGTTTGAAAATAAAAAATAAAGTTTCAGGAATTCCTATTAACACGACGCTCAGTGAACTCGCGATGTTTCGAAAGCCAAACTGCTTCTTCTTCAGGCTATTGTTCAACTAAGGCGTCGTCAAGTATGTAATCAAAGCAATGATAGCAAAACACGAGTTCAAGATGTTGCCAGCTCGAGTGATTCAGTGTGAATGACTAAGCACACGCTCCTCCCGCAGTATTTTTTATAATTTTTTATTATTATAACTACAACAAATAAAAATACAATTACATCAAGACATCCAAATACAAAACATAAAAAAACAACGGTTTACAGTCTACATTAAAGATATAAATATACATTTTGACAAGAATACAAAGAAAATACAGCAACTAAATATCAATAATCCAAAATACAACATATATTAGATCACTTTTCAAATAAATTCAGCTCTTTAGCAAATACAATTGTATCTTTACATTTTTTACTATCAATAAACTGAAGAGAGTCCATATATGAATGTACATCAACCATAAAAAACTTCAAACAAGGTTTAGAATTATTTATTTTACTTTTATGAATATGAAACTTACTAAATAAAATCATAAGATTCAGCATAAAGTTAACAGATATGCTTTTTGATTCAAAATAAAATAAAACATATTTTGAAGTCAAATCACAACTTTAACCAGTTTTTTCTTGAAAGTACCAATTTTTCTGATTGATCTGAACAAAATAAGCAGTTTTCATCAATATCCATAAATTTCGACAGAGCATAATTTCTAACATAAATGTTATGAAGGATTTTCAAATGTAATTCCCTAAGTTTGTTAGAAATACAGAATCGACAAGGGAGCGACCAAGCTTTTTCCCACTTAATGTCTGTGGAGCAAACATTCCAGAAAAATTTCCCTCTAGGCTTTATAGATCTAATTTGATAAAATATTTGTCTAATAAATGTATTTGTACACTTTTTACTATTAATGTCAACCCCATTTAGACAAAGTACAGGTTCAGATAGACATATATTATATGACAACATATGACATCTCATCAACATCAGTAGACCTGTGGGGATGGCTTTCATTACAGAATTATATTCTTTATATTTATTAGGAAATAGCCATTTGTTCATTATGAAATTTTCATAAGATAGTAAATTAGCTGATTGGTCTAAAATGTCAGATAAAAAATAAATACCTTTATCATCCAGCTATGTAAATAAAGAGATTTCCGGTTAACTGTAATATAAGCATTATTCCACAGGATTACTTTATGTGGGGAAACGTTGTGTACATAGCATAACTTCAAAGCCTTAAGAGCTTGTTGATGGAAATTAGACAATGCCACAGGTAATTTATTAATGGAGTAATCACACAGTAACAAAAAATGCAAACCTCCAACCGTTTTGAAAATATTATATGGTATAAAAAACCATATTGAGTCTGATTTAAGTAGACAGTTTCTAAGCCATTTTACTTTAAAGGTATAATTTAAATTTCACGAGTTCACACTTACATATAATAAACTGAATAAATAGTTATGCGTATTTGGCGTGCTGTCTGAGGAGAGGGCTCCGAGCTTGGTAATCGTTCTCGAGCCCGGGGTACTCCCCTCGCTCGGAGAGAGGGGTCCAAGCTTGGCGTTTAGCCCAGACAAGAGATAATGCCGGATAAATAAATCTAGATACCCCTTCTACTTTGGTCAACAGAACTCTGCCAATAATAGTCAAATCTCTTTGAAGCCAATTATTAAAGATCCTTTGAGCCTTTTTTAGTTTAGGGGAAAAATGTAATTCTTGCCTTTCTGTTAGATCCTTTGTAATATTTATTCCTAAATATTTGATATTTTTTTTATTGGGATATTGCAAAAAAAATTTTTTTAGTTTGAATCATAGACACATTATTTCACATTTTGTAACATTTATTTACTAACTGTAAAGTTGCGGGTAACTGTTCCTTATCTCTCAAAAAAAGAACAGTATCATCCGCAAGCTGAGATAATATAATTTCCTTACTAAAATTGTTATTCCTTGAAAAGATGGAGAGTTCAGGATTGTAATGGAAAGAAACTCTACAACTATAAGAAATAAAAAAGGGGATAAAGGACAACCTTGGCGCACTCCTCTACAAATAGGAAATCTTTTAGAGGTATTTGGATATAAGTTGATGGAGCTAATAATACCTTTAGAACATTTCAATAATAGAGATAAATCTCTCCCCAAAACCAAAAACCTTTAAATCCCTAAACATAAATTGATGCTCGATTGTATCAAATGCTTTGTGGAAATCTAGAAAGACCATTAAAGCATCTGACTCCACCAAATTTGAATAATCTAACAAATCCAAAATTATTCTAATGTTCCAGCTTATGTGTCGACCAGCCATAAATCCCGTTTGATCCTCACTATTGATTTAATTTAGGCCTTTTTTAAGCAATTTGCATAAATATGAGATAATAATTTATAATCTACATTCAATAATGTTATAGGACGCCAGTTGTCTAAAATCAAATGATCTTTATCAGGTTTAGACAGTAGGGTTATTAATCCTTGTTTCATAGAATTTGATATTTCACTCGTGTCAATACATTCCTTATACATCTCAAATAAAGGATTTTCAATTATATCCCAGAAACAAAGATGAAACTCCACTGAAAGATCATCTATGCCTGGCGACTTATTTTTTTTCATTGAACTGTGACCATCTCATATTTCCTTAGTTCTTCATCACAAAGGTCTCTAAATTAAGTTGAGATGGATAAGACGAATAGCTTAACTGATTCCAAAAAATGTGAACATTTATCTATTTGAAATATAGATTTATATAACTGAGAATAAAAGGATTCTACATAATTTGAAATCAATTTTGGATTTGAAGTAATTACATCATCAATTTTCAGAGAGGAGATCACTTGTCCTTTATAGTTCCGTTTTTTTTTGCGAAAAATAGTCGAGACGCATTGATGACATCATCATCCCGCGACTCAATGTAATGCTGATTGTTGAATTAGTGAGAATGTGCTTCCAGTGTCAACTATGGCGATGATATAACTGTCTCTGATAATTATGGGAAGGGAGATGTTCTTGTAGTTATGATGGTCTGGGCTTTGGTCAAGTAGCACAATTCGATTGCCTGCCTGTGGTAACTTGCGCTGGGGTTCTTGAACAGTGGAAGTTTTTATTTTCTCTTCCTCCCCATTGACTTGACTCCAATACATCCGATACTCATCAAAATCTATTTCAATTTGTGTTCCAATCCTGACCAACTCTCCCACGTCCTTGACAGTTCCTCGTAATAAACTGGCGAGTCGCGGATTGCAGCTCCTCAAGATGGATTGTACCACTTCCTTCTCAGACATTCTTTTTCCATCATAGACATAAAGCACGATATTGAAAAGCAAAGTCCCTGAAACTCTCTTTAGCGCCTTGGTTCCTTTCCAGCAGTTTCCTGGCTGCCACCTCCCGGTAGTCTTCGCTTAAAACGAGTGCAGGAATCTCTCCTTGAATTACTTCCATTTGGCTACACTTCTCCTCTCTGCCATCCACCAATCTTTGGCGGTTCCTTTCAGTACAGCTGAGAGTGACGCTAGAATGTCATCATCATTGAGGGGACGAACATCAAGGTATTCCTCACAACGTTCAATGAACGAAACTGGATCATCTACAAGGGTATTGCTGAAGCTGGGGAAGTCAAGTTTTACTGGAGGGTTATACTGAATTGCAGACTGGTTGGTCTGATTATGAACATGGCTGGACGGTAAATTATAAGTCATGTTGCTAGGTGGTATGACACACTCACTAACTAGAGGATCGGCTTTGGGGATTATTGGGGTAGATGAAAATGGTCTCAACACTCAAAATTGTTGCTCTAGTTGCCGATCTTTTCTTTCCAAGCAATCTAACATATATTGACCCAGGTCCTTGACTAACATGTCCATCTGCTGTTTAACCCTTTCACACTCACGTTGAACATTATATGACATCCTATCTTCAATCTTTTTACATTACTTAACTAACTCGTCACCAGAAACTTGATCACTAACCATCTGACATGTCTGCCATCTGCTTTTCCAAAGCTGTGATTCGGTCATTCATGGCTGTAGCTGAAAAGCATGGGTTGGGTTCTGTTTCTCCCTTTATTTCCAGTGTTGGTGGTGGAGGAGGAAAAAAAAGAGTCATCCTCAGGAACATTATCCATAGCTCTTTCGCTTTCCTCATCAGAGTCAATATACAAGTCAATATACTATATATAAGTCACTGAAGGTGTTTATCAAATCTCCCATTGGTTCTCTTCTGGCAGTGAAAGACTCAGAGGTAATACTTGCACTAGGTATGACTTCATCCCCTTCCATTGCAGATTATGGTGATAGGGCTCTAAGTGACAAAGAAACTAGGACAAAAAAAATCTAAAGTTAAGAATTTTCTGGCCTGATGGTCCCTGTTCGGGTGCCAATCTGTAACGGTCTCCTTAAGAACACCTTAGAGAGGCGAATTACAACATAACTAGAGGGAGGGACCCACCGACCAAACTTGCATTTAAACAAACGAATCAAAACACCAAATTTGAAAGATCAGGAAAAATATATTTACTTAAATGAAACACATCTAAACAAATCAAAATAGGAAACAAAAGGAAAAATACACACTACCACAATCCTAGCACTGACGTTCAGCAATGCCGATGAAAGGAAATCAAACCTTATATGACCATTGTCATGTAGTTTGTTGAGTAATCTCTAGGAGTTATTAGAGTCAATTGTCCCGTGCAGTGATGACGTGTCCAGTAAGTGAAGTAATCCAAACAAAATAGTTCAAAAAGGATCCCAACCGCCAAACATAAATTGAGGCCTTGATACCGCTGTCCTCTGGATACTGAACCCACAGGGTCCAGGCACAACAGCAGCATAGAATCCACAAAGTTGATGAATTGAAGATTGTGCATATATATATATTAAAAACTCCTTCTATAAACAAAACATATAAACTAGCATTAGCATGCCATTTAAAAGCCAAACAGCAACTGTAAAACATGAAAGACACAATACAGCTTGTCCATGAGCAAACCCAATTTAACATAGCTCAGAAAGAAAAGCGCCACTTACTTGATTGAGCTTAAAACCACAGTTTCTCAATCTGGACTCTGTGTATCTTGGGTGAACCATGAGAGACAAACCATGCTTCCCTTCACCAAACCATACTAAGTTCTTCTCCCCTTTTACCTGGCTAAATATAGAGGAGCAGACTACCTAGTTCCCCTAGAGCATGGGAGTAGTATGATATGCAAAAACAACAAAAAAACATGATAACCAAACTCTGGGTGGTTACAACGGTCTGGGGAACCCGTGGCCGGCCTTTTCCCCACCGACGAACCCGCAGACGGGTGGACCTGAAGCAGCCTGACAGGCCTTCCGCTTCAGCTCCTCCGAGTCGTTCCTGACTCTCAGGTCAAGATGAGGAGAGCGTTCTCAGAAACCTCAGGAGGCAGGGCCAGACCGTTCAAACGTTTCTGCCCGCCTCCAACACGCTCTCATCACTCACCCACCCCCAGGGGTTTGGTGTGCAGAAAGAGTCCCTCAACATCAGCCTATTTCAGTGTGGCATTCGGGAGATGCATCAGGCTCTCTCCCCCAAGCACCCATTCCTTCGCCACCAGCGGCCCCGCGTGATAGGAGACACTCCCGGTTCTCTTCTACGGCGTACGGTCCCCATGCCGGCAATTTTTCAGTCCAGTGCTTCCATCACCCTGAACAAGGACACCAATGGCTCTCCTTCGTGGTGGGGGACGTCGCTTCCTCCAGACCTTGACACCCCAACACAGGTATGTCTTCCGCATCACAACACTCCGCTTCCTCTATTGCATTTCTTTCACGAATGGTATCGTCTGCCAGGGGTATCGCTTTGGGTTCTCCGCACAATTCGGTCCGGCTACACACTTCAGCTTGGCCGAAACCCCCTTCGCTTCGAAGGGGTTCACCTGACAGTAGTAAGCATCGCCTCGAAGGCTTCTGTGCTACATCAGGAACTTTCCTCCCTCCTACTAAACGGAGCAGTAGAGTAAGTACCTCAGTCGGACCTGAAACAAGGCTTTTTCATCCGCTACCTTCTTGTACCAAAGAAGGACGGCGGTCTACGACTCATTTTGGACCTGCATTGTCTGAACCTCTTCCTTTACAAAGGGAAGTTCAAGATGTTGACGTTGAAGACTTTTATGTCCCAGATTCAAGTGGGAGACTGGTTTGTCACTGTCGACCTGAACAATGCCCTATTTTAACATTCAGGTCGTCCGGCGGCACAGGAAGTTCCATCGGTTTACCTTTGGAGGAAAGGCTTACCAGTACAAGGCTCTTCCCTTTGGCCTGGCCTTGGTTCTGAGGATGTTCACAAAGTGCATGGATGCTGCTTTGGCACCTTTGAGGCTCCAGGGCATTCGTGAACTCAACTACCTGGACGATTGGCTCATACTGGCCCACTCCAGGGAGTTAGTGAGTTATCACAGATATATCATCCTCCACCACATTCGTTCTCTTGGCCTCAGAACAAACACCAAAAAGAGTGTTCTCACCCCTTCTCGACAAACTGTGTTTCTGGGGGTTCACTTGGATTCTGTTCAAATGCAGGCCCGTCTGGCTCTTGCCCGGATCTCCAGTTTCAACGCATGTTTGGCCCACTGCAAGCTAGGCCATCATATCTCTGTGAGCACTTGTCGCAGGCTCCTAGGCCTTTTGGCCCCAGCCTCCCCTGTGCTACCTCTAGGATTGCTCCACATGAGACCATTCCTTTGGTGAATGAGACTGTTGAGTATCTGCTCCACAGGACCAGCCACTCGCCTAAGGGTGTCGCGCAGTTGCTTTCACACCCTCCTAATATGGCGAGACCCCACTTTTCTCCGGAGTGGAGTCAGAATGGGTGCAATTCACCGTTGCCACATGGTTACGACGGACGCATCATTGACAGGCTGGGGCGCGGTCTTCGAAGGCAGACCGCTGCATGGTGTTTGGACAGGAGAGTTCCTCTCCCGGCACATAAATTGCCTAGAGCTCAGATCCGTCTTCCTGGCACTGATTCGTTTTCTCCCCCTTCTCAGAAGGTGTCATGTCATAGTCAGGACGGACAACATGGCGGTGGTATTCCACATAAATCGCCAAGGGGTTCACGGTCATGCACCCTGAATAGGCTTGCGCGCCATCTCCTTTGGTCTCAGAACAAGTTCCTCTCCCTGAGAGCAGTTCACGTTCCATGAGTTTTGAACCTTGCAGCCGATTTTCTGTCGAGGCAGAAACTCAGGCCGGGGGAATGGATGCTGAACCGTCAGAGAGTAGTCCCGATTTGGGATCTGTTCGGCGAAGTGGAAGTGGACCTCTTTACATCGCAGGAATTGTCCCAATGCCCACTTAGGTTTTCCCTGAGCCCCCCGGCACCTCTGGGCATAGACGCGGTCACCCTTCCTTGGCCGAACGTGAGACTGTACGTGTTTATACCAGTCAAGCTAATTCCAGCAGTCCTGTGCAGGGTGAAGGAGAGCGGTGTCCATCTACTACTCGTAGCCCCATTCTGGCCATCTCAGACGTGGTTCTCAGAGCTGATTCCTCTTCTGTATCGGCCCCCTTGGGAGATTCCGATCAGGCAGGACCTGCTCTCTCAGCTTCAGGGCAAGATCTGGCATCCTCGGCCTGAGATCTGGAAGCTGTGGGTATGGCCCATCCAGGGCCACTAACCTTGATTTCTAGTTTTCCTGCCGAGGTTCAGAAGACTATCGCTAGTGCTAGAGCCCCCGCTACTAGGAAGCTTTACTCTGCCAAATGGAGAGTCTTGGTGTTTGACCCATGCAGTAGACCCAGTAAACTGCCCTGTTGGTCCAGTACTGGAGTTCTTGCAGGAGAAACTGGCGGCAGGGGCAGCCGCTACACCTTAAGAGTTTACGTCGCGGCCATTGCCTCTCGGAGAGAACTGAATGAAATTCCCCTGGGGAGGCATCGGATAGTCTCTGCATTTAGGCTGAGACCAGTACGTCCTATTGGAGTTCCTTCCTGGGACTTATCAGTAGTACTTGAGTGTCTAATGGCAGCCCCGTTTGAGCCCTTAGAGTCAGCTCCAGAGCGAATTCTGACTCTTAAGGTTACTCTTTTGTTGGCACTAACGTCATTGTTACGACTCTAAGGGATATGTGTTTGGTTTGGGGTGTGTTTTGTTTCATCTCTTTCTCAGGTAGTGTGTTTCATCTGAGTGAGTGGCAGCAGGTGTACCTAATCAACTGATTGAGTGAGAGGCAACAGGTGTGCCTAATCAACACTCAGTACATGGAGGATAAGAAGGCTTGAGTTTCACACTGTCAAGGGAGCACACATCCGTGAAGCAGACCTCTGCCAACCAGTCAGCCCAGCAGAACAGAGATAGCCCAGTCAACCAGTGGGTTGAACTTCGACTTGGAAGGTTTTGTGAGTTCAGAACAGTGTCTGACTTTTAAACCTCCTCAGTGGAGAAAGGACTGTTCACTGTGGTTCATTTAGCATTGAACTTTGCTCCTTATCACTTAGCCTGAGTGTATTGTTGCTTTACTTTGTTGGCTTGTTGATTTCTTCTGAGAAAGAGAGTTTTGTGTTGGTTTTCTTTTGGCCCATATTGTAATAAATACACTTTTCAGTTTGTACTTTAATTTGACTTCCTGTCTTCTTTTGCCCTGGTTTATATCTAATTATTGTTATTCCTCCTCCCCCTGGATTTACCATCTGGAGGAACGTAACAATTTGGGGGCTCATCCGGGATAAATAAGAGACTGGAGGGCAGATTAATTGTGCTAGTTTGTATTAGGTGATTGTCATTGTCCAGGGTTGTGAACACTTGACTAACTTCCCTAGTTTAGGCTAGAGGTGTCCAGCTGAACTGAGACAGTTCTTCCTTCGGACACTATTTGTTATTTTGCCTTTTTTATGTTCGGAGTAATCCTGGGTTGGGATTAATTCCCTGGCGGGGGTAGGCGTTTCGGGGTTTCGGCCACCGAAGTTGCTGCCTTTAAAGTCGCCCCGAGCCCGGCACGCTCCAGAAGACAGACTAGGTAAAGAATTGATAGGCAGGATCTGGGGAAGTTGTGGTGTTGCACAAAGCGCTGGATGGTGAGTATCGCTGGATGTGTTACGTTTGGTTTGGTTTAGGTTAGTGGCTAGTGGCTAGTGTAGGACATAGCAGTGCTAGTGGGTGGCTAGCATGGCTGTTTTTAACCGAGAAGAGTTTGTAGCGAATCCCACATTAAAGCAGCTTGACTTGTGTCGGAAGGTCGATTTATGTTTTGTTGCTAATTACTTTAGTATTTCTGTTAGTAGTACCCTAGTGAAAAGTGAGATGAAGGAGGCTGTGGTGAGTGGGTTAGTGCAGAAGGGAGTCCTTAGTTTGGTTGCAGGTGAGACCTCCTCAGATGTCCAGGTAGAGGTAACAGACAAAGCAGAGCACACTAATGTTGGCACACCCCTTTTCACTTTGCCTCGTTTGTTACCGCTTTCTGGAGAGTTCTCTTCCTCGTCACGGGATAATGCCCGACTGAGAGTCCGATTAGCTCGTTTACAGTTGGACAGGGAGGATCGGGAACGGGATTTCCAGCTGCGTAGAGAGTTAGAGTTGAAACGCTTGGAGGCGGAAACGGCTCTCAAGATGCGTGGGCTTGAGTTACAAGCTAGGGCCGCGCCCAGCTCCGTTTCCTCTGAGATTCGGTCATCCAACACTACTTTTCATGTGAGTAAAAATATAGCACTGGTGCCTGCGTTCAGAGAATCAGAAGTAGAAGGCTACTTTAGCGCATTTGAGCGAATTGCAGTAGCTCTTCATTGGCCAAGGGACGTTTGGGCCATTTTGCTTCAGTGTAAGTTGACTGGCAAGGCTCAGGAGGCTTGTGCTGCACTGTCAGTGGAAGACAGTTTGTGCTTTGATCAAGTTAAAAGCGCAGTTTTGCGGGTCTATGAGCTAATGCCCGAGGCGTATAGACAGCGGTTCAGGGGCCTCTGTAAAGTTGTTAGCCAGACATATGCAGACTTCGCTAGGGAAAAGGTAACTTTATTTGATCGGTGGTGTGCGACTTGTAAAGTTGAAGACTTTTCTTCCTTACGTGAGTTGATGTTGTTGGAAGAGTTCAAGAACGGTGTGCCTGAGAGGATTGTCGTTTATTTGAACGAACAGAAAGTAGTTACCCTACAGCAAGCGGCTATGCTAGCTGATGAGTTTGCTTTAACCCATAAGGGTGTTTTCAGTAAATCGATCTCTTCCTCTGTCTCTCCCCCACATCTTAGTGCTAGCAAGAAGCCTAGTGATAGACAGGTACCCCGAGTTGGTTCAACTAATTCTACTTCAAGTGCTAAGACAGATAGACTGTGTTTTTTCTGTCATAAAGCTGGTCACCTCATAGCAGATTGTACAACTATGAAACAAAAGCAGCAGGGTTTAGTTACCAAACAGCAAAAGGGAGTGGGTTTAATTAAAACTATCACTTCTGGAAGTGAGCTTACATCTACGAAAGAGCCAGATGACTGTTTTAAACCATTCATCCTTCATGGTTCTGTATCACTCACAGGGCAGGTTGAGGATCAGCAGCAGGTCACCATACTAAGTGACACTGGTGGTTCACGGTCTTTTATTCTTTCTAGTGTCTTGTCTTTAGATGCTAAGTCAGCCTGTGATGTCAGTACAGTAGTCCGAGGTATTGTTATGTGTTATGTGCCAGCCCCACTTCATCGCATCCACGTTCAATCTAAGCTTGTTTCTGGTTGGTTCCCTGTAGCTGTAAGATCATGTTTTCCTGTTGATGGAGTACACTTCATCATGGGTAACGACATTGCGGGAGGTAAAGTGTACCCTGACCCTGAGGTTGTGGATGTACCCATTTCTGAGAATGAGCCAGATGAATTGGTTCAAACACATCCAAAACTGTGTTCAGTCAGCGTGTTGACTAGAGCTCAAGCTCGGAAAGAAAATCAGGAGGTAACTTTGTCTGACTCCATGTTCCCTTCTGTTTTTTCTGAGGACAGGATGATCGATGGAGGAGAGTCGAAAGAGATGTGTGAAATAGGGCCAGAGACTTTTGCCACTCCTGAAGTATCACTGCCGTTGACACGTGAAGGACTCATTGGTGCACAGAGAAGTGACCCCTCACTGGAAAAATGTTTTGCCGCAGTTGTTGCTGACTCAAGTGAGTGTAGGGAAGGTCAATGTTTTCTTGTAGAAAACGGAGTATTGATGCGAAAGTGGTCTTCGCATACAGGTGCAGCTACTGATGAGACAGGAGAGGGTTTCAACACAGTGTACCAGATAGTAGTTCCGGTTAGTTGGCGTAAGCATGTGCTAGAATTAGCTCATGAACACCTGTGGTCTGGTCATTTAGGCATTACGAAAACTTATGGTCGTGTCCTTAAACATTTCTTCTGGCCAGGAATGAAATCTCATGTAATTCAGTTTTGTAACACATGCAGTACATGTCAGTTAGTAGGCAAACCCAATCAAGTTGTGCATCCAGCTCCACTGCAACCGATTCCTGCAGTTGGTGAGCCATTTGAACATGTTCTTGTGGACTGTGTGGGTCCGTTGCCAAGAACAAAAGCTGGTAACCAATTCCTACTGACTGTTATGTGCTTATCAACTCGTTTTCCAGAGGCAATCCCTCTGAGGAAGATAACAGCACCAGCCATCACAAGAGCATTAATTAAGTTCTTTACTACATTTGGCTTGCCCAAGATTATTCAGACGGATCAAGGAACCAACTTCATGTCTAGAGCATTCAAACAATCCCTGCAGTCCTTAGGAGTGTCACATTCGGTATCCAGTGCTTATCATCCAGAGTCACAGGGAGCATTAGAGCGCTGGCACCAAACCCTGAAGTCGATGCTAAAAAAATACTGTTATGACACAGGGAAAGACTGGGACGAAGGTGTGCCGTTTGTATTGTTTGCTATACGAGATGCTAAACAAGAGTCCCTGGGATTCAGTCCTTCTGAACTTGTGTTTGGCCACAATGTGCGTGGGCCGTTGAAAGTGCTGAAGGAGCAGTTAGTGGCTGGCTCCTCTTCTAAGTCCAATGTACTAGACTTTGTTTCACAGTGTAGGGAACGTTTGCATCGCGCCACTTCCTTGGCTAAGGAAGCTCTCTCCTCTTCTCAGGTTCGCATGAAACAGCAGTATGACAAAAACGCTGTTGAGCGTAAGTTTCAGCCTGGTGACAAAGTGTTGGTATTACTGCCTGTGCTCGGTTCTTCTCTTTCTGCTCGCTTCTCAGGTCCATATGTGGTGGAGGGAAAAGTCTCAGAAACGGATTATGTCATCCACACCCCGGAGCGCAGGAGGAAAAAGCGCTTGTGTCACATTAACATGCTGAAAGCTTATCGTTCCAGGGAGAATGATCAAGGGGAGCAGAAATGCAGCGTGGAAGCGGCTGTTCCCGATACCATTTCTGTGCCCATGGTTTGCGAGGTGTCCATGGCTGCTGAAGGGGATGATGGTTTGACCGTGGTATCCGAGGGGCAACAGTGTGGTAGGTTATCGAATACAGAGTTTTTGGCTGATGTGGAGTCACAGATTTCCTACCTTACTGAAACTCAGCGGGGAGACGTACTTGCCTTGCTCAATTCATTTCCCATGCTTTTTAGTGACGTACCCTCCCGTACAAATGTGATACAGCATGATGTTGATGTGGGCTCTGCTGTCCCAATCAAGCAGCATGCTTACCGGTGTCCTGTTGGAAAAAGAGAGTTGATGAAGAAGGAGGTTACTTACCTGCTAGAAAATGGTTTAGCAAAACCTAGCAGTAGCTCATGGAGTTCCCCATGTTTGTTGACACCGAAGTCAGATGGTACCCCTCGGTTTTGTACAGATTTCAGAAAAGTTAATGCAGTCACGGTCCCAGATTCTTTTCCATTACCCCGTATGGAAGACTGCATAGATAGCATTGGTTCTGCTGTCTTTACCAAACTGGATCTTCTTAAGGGATACTGGCAGGTCCCGTTGACTGATAAAGCATCTGACATATCAGCATTTGTGACTCCAGATCATTTTCTCCAGTATACAGTGATGGCTTTTGGCATGAGAAATGCCCCAGCCACATTCCAACGACTCATGAACATAGTGTTGGGAGATGTACCCCAGTGTAATGTGTATTTGGATGACGTAGTGGTCTATTCCAATGATTGGGAAAGTCATTTGGCTAGTCTGGAAATTGTGTTTGAACGACTTGCTAATGCAGCATTGACCCTTAACCTAGCTAAATGTGACTTTGCTAGGGCTACTGTCACCTATCTAGGAAAGCAGGTAGGACAGGGGCAGGTTAGGCCAGTGGAGGCCAAAGTGGCTGCAGTACTGGCTTATCCCGTCCCTACAACCAGACGAGAGCTACGGCGCTTCTTAGGTATGACAGGATACTACAGATGTTTTTGTAAAAACTTTTCAGTGGTAGTGGCTCCCCTTACTAAACTCTGTAGCCCAACTGTACCGTTTGTATGGACAAGCGAATGTGACTATGCCTTTGCCGCTGCTAAGTCCCTGTTGTGCAGTGCTCCTGTATTGGCTGCACCTAATTTTACTCTTCCCTTCCAGTTAGAGGTGGATGCTAGTGGTACTGGAGCTGGAGCCGTCTTGTTACAGGCCGGAGAAGATGGTGTGAATCATCCTGTTTCATATTTTTCAACAAAGTTCAAGCGCCATCAACTGAATTATTCCACCATTGAGAAAGAGACGCTGGCCATGTTACTTGCATTACAGCATTTTGAGGTATATGTGTGTTCCAGCCCATCTCCAGTGACTGTGTACACTGATCACAATCCTTTAGTTTTCCTGAATCAGATGTACAACCATAACCAGCGTCTGATGCGTTGGGCGCTGATGGTCCAGGGTTTTCAGCTTAACATCCAACACAAGAAGGGGTCTGAAAACGTGGTCGCCGACGCTCTGTCTCGTGGGTGAGATTTATCTTAACTTGTATAAGTAGAGAACAAGTAATACATCATTGCTGAATATAATTGTTTTAGGACAAGTATTGTGTGTGTAAATATATATATTAACAAAACCTGTGGTTTTGATCTTAAGGGAGGGGGTGTTACGACTCTAAGGGATATGTGTTTGGTTTGGGGTGTGTTTTGTTTCATCTCTTTCTCAGGTAGTGTGTTTCATCTGAGTGAGTGGCAGCAGGTGTACCTAATCAACTGATTGAGTGAGAGGCAACAGGTGTGCCTAATCAACACTCAGTACATGGAGGATAAGAAGGCTTGAGTTTCACACTGTCAAGGGAGCACACATCCGTGAAGCAGACCTCTGCCAACCAGTCAGCCCAGCAGAACAGAGATAGCCCAGTCAACCAGTGGGTTGAACTTCGACTTGGAAGGTTTTGTGAGTTCAAAACAGTGTCTGACTTTTAAACCTCCTCAGTGGAGAAAGGACTGTTCACTGTGGTTCATTTAGCATTGAACTTTGTTCCTTATCACTTAGCCTGAGTGTATTGTTGCTTTACTTTGTTGGCTTGTTGATTTCTTCTGAGAAAGAGAGTTTTGTGTTGGTTTTCTTTTGGCCCATATTGTAATAAATACACTTTTCAGTTTGTACTTTAATTTGACTTCCTGTCTTCTTTTGCCCTGGTTTATTTCTAATTATTGTTATTCCTCCTCCCCCTGGATTTACCATCTGGAGGAACGTAACAGTCATTGAAGAGAGTTTGGGATATGCAGGCTCTCTCTGTCAGCGAGATGTGTACGATCTTCGCCCCAGATCTGGTCAAGGTGACCCTGCTGCCTAGGCCTGGCTATGTCCCCAAGGTTTTATCCACAACGTTTCACTCTCAAGTGGTCAAGCTTCACTCCTTTCATCCTCCTCCCTTTGCTTCAGGTGAGGATGAGAGGCTTCACATGCTCTGTCCTGTCCGAGCTTTGAAGATATATGTAGACCGCTCCAAACTTTGGAGAAAGTCTCCCCAGTTGCTGGTGTGCTTTGGTGCTGGCCGCCGTGGATTTGCCACATCGAAACACAGAATTTCTCACTGGCTGAGGGACGCTATTTCGCTTACTTATGAGGTGCGTGGCCTTCATTCACCTCTCAGCATTCGGGCGCACTCTACTAGGAGTGTGGCTTCCGCTCAAGCTCTTTTCAAAGGAGTTCTCCTAGAGGATATTTGTGTAGCCGCAAGATGGTCCTCTCCACACACTTTTATCAGGTTCTATAACTTAGATCTTGACACGGCTCCAGGTTCTCAGGTTCTGTCTGTTTGAACCTGCCGTGTATGCTTTCTGGTTCATTATCGGGCCAGGTAGGGCAGCGTTCTTAGCTTGGCGTGTTTGGTATATCGTTCCCAAAGCGTGTAAGCTTTACGCAGCATCGAGTGATCCTATGAAAGAAAACATCTTGAGGTACTCGCGTAACCCTTGTTCTCTGAATAGGGAACGAAACGCTGCGTTTGTGCTCCTCACGCTGCCGACAGGGACCTTTTTCAGCAGAGAAATCTAAGGAGAAGATGGCGCATTCGCCAGTATAAGATGCGACTTCCACGGCATCAGCCAATGAATTGCCGTGATTCTATACGGGTTTCAGACAATCGGCACGCCCAGGGGCGTTCCCAAAGTGTGTAAGCTTTAACTCTAAGCTCTTTCCCTATTCAGAGAACAAGGGTTACGCGAGTAGCCCGAGACGTTTTCTTGCATGTTGTGCAAGGAGCTCTGTGCATTTTTTTCAGCGCGCTGTCAACAAAATGAACCGGTTCAGGATCGTAAAGATGTGAGACTGACCAGCCAGTCACCGGTCTGGGCCGATCATGTGGAAAATCAGCTGATTCCAGTCCCTGGCCGGTCGACCAGTGCATCTCTAATTTTTTATTTCTGTGTTATATTTATTTTAATACTGAAGTAGCCTTTTTATACTCAAGTACATTTATTGAATTTACTTCATTTTGCATTCTGTTGATAAATGTAATCATACTTACAAACAATAACTTCTGGAGTAGCAGACTGAGGAGTCCTTTTGCATCCATCTGGATACTGCTGAGGTTGTGTTGGGTTTGGACCTTAAGGATATAGAAAATAAAGCAAGGGGTAAATATAAACCATTCATATATATATACAGTATGTCATAATTTTAGCCTACACTAACTTAACTGGCAATGAGTTCAGTTAGCTGCTGAGCTCTGTTTCCACCGTGAAGTGACTCTGGGTACAAGGACCTTGTAGGCTCTTGTGAAGCTGGTGAGGTTTAAAAAACAGATACAAATGTATTTGTTTAAAAATAGATAACTGATATATACCCTTCATTTCTTATAGAACCATGTGCTGAATACACTCACATCCACACGTCAAATCCTCAGCTTGCCAGGCATGATTACTGATCAGCATCTCTGTAAAGGATATGCTTTTCGAAGTCACCTCCTGTGTGGGTCGATCAAACTGTTGGACTGGTGGAGCAGCAGGAAGACCTGTGCTATCCTGCTGGAAAGCAGCATCTTCAGAGTCCATCACAAAAGTGCTTGGCTTCCTTTCAAAAGAATGTTTCTTAAAATGAAGTAATTTGCATCACTTCAAAGCACTAAGGAAATCATATAATGTGGAAACCACTTTATTAGGAGAACAGAAAACAAATATTACCAAAAATATAACACCTACATTTTACACCTGACTTTTCTCTGGCCTGGCTCCTCTGCATCTGACTGAAGGTCAGATCGAACCTTCCTCCTTCCTTCCTCGTAGCTGTCTTTAAAACAAATTAAAAATATAAAAAAATCTTACATCACTATAAACATTCCTAAAAATACATTTAAAAAAAGAGTTATCCAACATACCAGTGATGAACACCTATTTTATTTCCCAGGACACCCAGTCCTGGCGTGTTGTCACCTGCTGCTTGATCGCTGAGTATAGGGACATTCCCTTAAGGTGTGGCCATAAGCATACTCCATTCCGTATCCAAACACTCAGTACCAACTCCACTTCTTTGGTTTTTATGAACTCCACCACTTTGTACATGTCTGAACATAAATAATGTATAAAATAAATAAATGAAAAAAAGATATGAATGCTGCAGTGCTGTTACATCACTCCGTGTGCAGTAAAGGAACTGCAACAAATCGGCCATGATGTGGTAACCTCACATACTCAACGCGTTTTAGGCTAGGTGAGAGGTTATCAACTAAATAGATCCCGAGCTGAATGGAGTTTATGGGATAGTGAAAGAAAGGCTCCATGTGTTCATATTCTCTGTAGATCATATAAACTTTCTTCTGACACTGAAGAATATTCATCACTAAACAAATGCAGCCTCCAATTTTGACACAACTATCTCTCACACTTAAGAGAATAAATCTAGTGCTACCAACAACAACCTCCTGAAACTGGTGAGTGTCATTAAAACCTGATGGAGTTGGGCCATTTTCATGCTGTTTCTTTAAGTCAGTTCTCACATTTACCAAAAAACTGTCAATTTCTGAGAGTCATCGTATAACCTGTGAAAGGGAATGGTGTGGAGTTCTTATCATGTTCTTTATTTGTCCCAAGATATTTTCAAATGGAAACCCAGATATTAAGTCAAGTCCATGTTTCTTGACAACCTCAGAAAGATGGGTTAGTCCATGTACATTGTAGCTGACAAATTCAGGACCATAGAGCTCACTAAAATGCTTTAAGACCTATACACAGAGTTGGACTGGAGAGCATGAAAATAGCCACAGATAACAACAAAGTTGTTGTACACTGGTTCTGAGAGCACATCATGAAGAATCACTGGACCAGTGTACACAAGAAACTGTCACAACTCTGTTGCTTTCCACCTCAGTCTCTCTGAGAGTTGCCTAGGTTTCCTAGCAAAGTCTGCAGGAATATAATAAGGTCTCAAGCTAATGAGAGCATCTGAGATTGCAACACTTTGGCATGCAGACAAACGACAGCATAAAGATCCTGAAGCAAGCCATAAATCCAGCAGTTTTCTGACACCAAGACATTTAAGGTGCATGTAATCGTGTGGAAAACATCGGACCATGCCGATTCTTGCATCTTTTAAAAGTGAAGCTTCAAGATGATGTTCCTCATCCGAAATGTTGAGGAAAGACTCATCAGTCATTCACAGGCTATTGACCTCAGGAAAGGTAATTATGTGATTAATGTACACACCAGACTGGATGCACTTGTCACAACCTGATTAACCGTGTGTGATTTAATTCCCTTTATAAAAGCTCTAACAGGAGCATCACAGGTGACATATGTGACTTTTAGCAAAAATTGCTTTCCATTTATGACAAATCCCTTGCTTAAATCCTGCAATTCACTGACTGGGTCTGTTAAATAGGCAGTCAGGGATGTTGGCTTGGATTTACCACATATCAGGGCAATAACAACAGTTTTTTTTGTATAACCATGCAGTAAGCCTAGAATTGGCCAAAACTGCAATGATGAACTTTTAAATAGAGGCAGACCATCCATGTTCAATTGGATTTTAAATGCATACTTATCTGGAACAAAAGACCAGATTTTTTCCAAGGTTTTGGAAAGAGATTTAAGAATACCAAAATAATGGTATGTGCCACCCGCAGCATTTTGGATACTGTATGAAGTTGCTGTTTTAGGAGAGTCCTGCCATCTTTAGGTAAAAATGGATGATGAACTTTTAGGATACCTAAGAGGGAAGTCAAAGCCACTAAAGACACACCATAATTGACAGCCCAGTTTCACAAAGACTCGGTAAGGGAAGAAATACTGCCATCATCTTCCTCATGTTCTCCTTCACTCTCTGACTCAGACAATGCATCATCCTGACTGACATCAAACCAGCTCGGCTCCTCATCATGCACTGCAGCACCATGATAATCTGTTTCTCCTAAATTACTTCCAAATGCAGTGAACTTTGCATTGACCTTCTTTACTGCTCTTTTTCTAACATTTCGTCTATCCATGATTGTGTAATGACCTGTTTGTTGCTGGTTTCAGTGTTGACTCTGGAGGAAACACAAACACACACAAATTCAACACTATGATAAAGTAAAATCAATAGGCTAATTATTAATCTCAATGCAGTATATAAAATGTGTTTGTGTGTGTGTGTGTGTGTATGTGTGTGTGTGTGTGTGTGTGTATAGTGTTTCTTAAGTAAAGAAAACACTTATTCAAACAACCAGTTCTTCATTTATCATTAGAATACAAGCAAGCAGAGAAACATGCGACACTTCACTGAATGACACTATCAGTCAAACATCATAACTCTTAAGCAGTGAAAATATTTAAAAAGAGCTGAAACCTCGTAACACCATTGGATCCTCGAACTGTCAGTCAAATCTCACCACTCTCCCCGCCTCTACAGTGAATGAAGTGACTTCATTAGTCTTTTTCACACGTAGCCGTAAACTACGTTCACGCAGTGTGCATTTATTTCCGCTGCAGTTGAAACTACAGCGTTTCCATGGAGTGTTTTTTCACTGCTTCTCTCTCGGCACTGCCGCGACTCAGGTTCGAGGATGTTGAAAGAACAGTTGAACGGCATTCAACAACTAAAGAAGCAAGGCTGAGCAAGGGCTATACATTCTATAGTATTAATAGTACTCAATAGTATTTAGGGCAGATAGGGTGGATAGTATGCACATTGGGATGCAGGGAGAGTGATAAAGCCAATCAGCACCATTCAGCAGATATGTGGATTATTAGGAGGCCATGATCGATATGATAAGATCTAAACTTAATCTTGATAACTCTGCATTTATCTTTAGCACACAGGATGTAGTGAGAGCCCTCAGGAGAACCAGAGAGAGTGGCCACTCTGGAGGCACTGCGCCCAGCAGCTAAGGGGACGTGTTTGGAATTGTGTTCCAGAGCTCTATGGACAGCAGCACAGTCCCTCAGCTGTGGAAACATTGCAGTTATTCCCATCCTTAAGAAAAGTAAGACCAAAACACTGAATGACTACTGCCTGTGGCTCTTACTCTCTGGTGATGAAAGCTTTGGAGAGGATCCTGAAACATCATATAATCAGAGCAACGGACTTCCTGATAGATCCACTTCAGTTTGCATATCGTGCAGGAAGGGGTGTTGATGACGCAAAAACTCTATATTTCATCGCAGCCCGGTGAAACACTCCATATTGATAAACTTATGGAATGCATAGTTGATATAAAAAAGTGGATGACAAATAATTTCTTACTGCTAAATTGGTGTTAATTATCGGACCTAAAATCCCCACAAGTAATAACCTAGAACACTGTCTAACACTTGATGGCTGCTCTGTCGATTCTTCGTTATCAGTCAGGAACCTAGGTGTGCTATTTGATAGCAATCTCTCCTTTGACAGCCACGTTTCTAGCATTTTTAAAACTGCATTTTTTCCATCTTAAAAATATATCTAAACTGAGACCTATGCTCTTAATGTCAAATGCAGAAATGTTAATTCATGCATTTATGACCTCAAGGTTAGACTATCGTAATGATTTATGGGGTGGATGTTCTGCACGCTTAATAAACAAACTACGGATTCAAAATGTTCAGTTCAAAATGCAGCAGCTAGAGTCCTTACTAGAACCAGGAAGTATGACCACATTAGCCCGGTTCTGTCAACACTCTACTGGCTCCCTATTAAACATCGTAGATTTAAAAATCTTGTTAATTACTTATAAAGCCCTGAATGGTTTAGCTCCTCAGTACTTGAGCGAGCTCTTATCCTATTATAATCCTCCATGTCCACTGCGTTCTCAAAACTCTGGCCATTTGATAATACCTAGAATATCAAAATCAACTGCCGGCGGCAGATCCTTTTTCTATTTAGCGTCCAACCTCTGGGACAATCTACCCAACAATGTTTGGGAGGTAGACACACTGTCAGTTTAAATCTAGATTAAAGACCCATCTCTTTAACCTGAACACTTAGCACACTTATACGCTTCTAATATTCAAATCCGTTAAAGGATTGTTAGGCTGCATTAATTAGGTCAACCGGAACCGGAAACACTTCCCATAAAACACGATGTACTTGTTACATTGTAAGAAGATTGACATCTACGCTAATATTAGTCTTTTTCTTTCTTATTCTATGGTCATAGTAGCCACCCGATCCGGTCCTTATCCAGCCCAGAGGATCACTGCAGTCACCAGATCCAGTCCGTATCCAGATCAGATGATGGATCAGCACCTAGAGACAACCTCTACAGCCCCTACAGCCCTGAATGTCAGCGGAGTCTATGACACCTAAATAAGCCCCAGAGACAGATCTCCAATGAGGACCCCATCACCTAGTCAGCCATCGGGAAAAGATCACTGGAACCAGTTGAGCCCTTACAATCTGACATGCTGCAGTTGGAATAAACTGCTGGTTCGTCCCCCCCCCCCCCCAACTGAGCCTGGTTTCTCACAAGGTTTTTTCTCCATACTGTCACCGATGGAGTTTTGGTTCCTTGCTGCTGTCGCCACTGGCTTGCTTAGTTAGGGACACTTCATTTCCAGCGATATCATTGACTTGATTTCACAGATTCTATTTAAAATGAACTGAGATGGATGATGCCATCACAAAATTCAATAATGAAAATTGAACTGAAAATTGAGTGTTAAATCTTGTCATTTTACATTATTGACACACTATTTTCCTATTTTGATATTGTGCAGTTGCTTAGTTAGCTGCAACCTTTGGGTTACGATTCTGACTCTCTAACCATTAGGCCCGTCTGACTTTTCCGAGCATTTTCCCTGAGTTTGTTTCCCTGTGTTTACCTGGACTGCCTATAGGACTCTGACCGTTTGCTGCCTGCCCCGACTTTTGCATTGCCCCTGTTGCTGATTCTGCCTTGCCTTCATTACACCTGTTGCTGTCTCTGAACCTTGCCTGTCTGACCTCCTCTTGTTGATTAATAAAGCTGTATTTGGATCTCAACGCCCTGACCCCTCTCTTTACAGAGGACTTCGCCAAACAGCTATCCAGCAGCTTTCCTAAGGAACCCTGGCCAGGTATGGAACCATTCAACCAGCTGCTCGACCTGAAACAGGGGAGTTCGCCTATTGAGGAATACGTCACTCAATTCGGCGAAATATCTTGCAAGGTACCGTTTGATGAGGTTGCATTAAAATACATTTTTCGTTTTGGTTTAAGCAAGCACATTAAGTCATACTTACCTGAAGGGAAGTTTTATTGTAGTTTGAAGGATTTTATGGACTATGCTTTGCTGTGTGCTGGCTCTTCGTTTACTGTGGGTGTTGCGGAGGAGGAACACGACACCACACTCACTCATGTAATGGCGGACGCACCAGAGCACGATCGCAAAATGGCGGCCACAACAACACCCCATCATGTCATTGCTGCCAGTCAGGAGCAAAGTAAAGTCACAGCTGATCATCATGAGTCCAGTCAAATCTCAGCTGGTCATCCAGAGTCGCACCACGCCTCAGCTGGTCGTCCAGAGTCTCATGTCACGCCTGCCAAGCCGGGGTCTGCCCTCGTCATGCCTGCCAAGCCGGGGTCTGCCCTCGTCATGCCTGCCAAGCCGGGGTCTGCCCTCGTCATGCCTGCCAAGCCAGGGTCTGCCCTCGTCATGCCTGCCAAGCCGGAGTCCCCGGCCAGGATGGCTACCACGCCTGCGGATGCGCCTCTTTGGCCAGGACTGATTGCTAATGTGTTGGACCCACCACTGGTGTCGGTGCGAGCAGCTGGCATCCCCAGGTCCGCAGCATTGTCCGCTCCGTCCCAGGAGCTCGCAGAATCCGCTCCAGAGCCCGCTCCGTCCCAGGAGATCGCAGAGTCCGCTCCAGAGCCCGCTCTGTCCCAGGAGCTCGCAGAGTCCGCTCCTATCCAGGAGCTCACAGGGTCCGCTCCAAAGGCCGCTCCATTTCAGGAGCTCACGGAGTCCGGCTCTCCAGGGCCCCTGCTGGTTCCGTCCGGCTCTCCAGAGCCCCTGCTGGTTCCGTCCGGCTCTCCAAAGCCCCTGGTGGTCCCATCTCACCTTCGTCTACGCTGGTCCCGCCCAGCTCACCTTCGTCTCCGCTGGCCCCGTCCAGCTCACCTTCTTCGCTGGTTCTGTCCAATTTAGCGCTTTCCGAGCACCCCCGAGACTCAGCGCCTCCAAAACGCCCCCTCAAGTTTGTGGTTTTCCCCAAGGAAATTGTTTTGGGGAGGCCACCTGCCTACCAACCCACGGAGTCCCCAGATCCGCCAGGGCCGCCCGAGTCCCCTGATCCATCATGGCTGCCCAAGGCCCCGGATCTACTATGGCCACCTAGAAAACTCCCTACCTCAGTCCTTGAGACTGTATGTGCTCTCTCTGTCTCTTGTGTCTCAGTTTCCTCTAGGTCCCAGTCTCTGCCGTGGGTCTCAGCTCCGCTCTGGTGGGCGCCTGTCTCGTCTGCTCCGCCCTGGTGGGCGCCTGTCTCATTTGCCCCACATGGACCTGGCCCTCCGTTCCCTCCCCCGATTCCACCTCCACTCCACCGCCCTCCTGGATTGTTCCATGTGTGAAACGTCTGGAAGCCGCTCTTTTTTTGGGGGGGGGGGGCACTGTCACGAATCTGGTTGCCATTCCACCACATGGACTCTTGCACCACACTACAGCTGCACATCACTCCACCTCAGACTACAACTCCCATCATTCACTGCACTTACGACACACACACTCCCAGCTGATTGCACTAATCATTCTTTGCACTGATAATAATAATAATAATTTGTTACATTTATATAACGCTTTTCTAGACACTCAAAGCGCTTTACATAGTAAGGGGGCTATCTTCGCATCCACCACCAATGTGCAGCATCCACCTGGATGATGCGACGGCAGCCATAGTGTGCCAGAATGCCCACCACACACCAGCTTATTGGTGGAGAGGAGACAGAGTGAAGACAATGTGTATGGGGATGATTAGGAGGCCATGATGGTCAGAGGCCAGTGGGCTAGTTTGGCCAGGATGCCGGGGTAACACCCCTACTCTTTTTTTGAAGGACATCCTGGGATTTTTAATGACCACAGAGAGTCAGGACCTCCGTTTAACGTCTCATCCGAATTACGGTGCTTTTTCCAGTATAGTGTCCCCTTCACTATACTGGGGCATTAGGACCCACACAGACCACAGGGTGAGCACCCTCTGCTGGTCTCACTAACACCTCTTCCAGCAGCAACCTAGTTTTCCCATGAGGTCTCCCATCCAGGTACTGACCAGGCTCAACCCTGCTTAGCTTCAGTGGGCAATCGGTCTTGGGCTGCAGGGTGATATGGCTGCTAGTAAATGTGATCACACAGCTGCACCCCATCACCCACTCTATATAAGCTTTGGACACCATCTCATTCACTGTGAAGTCTTGTTTAGCCCCGTCTAACATTTCCGAGCATTTTCCCTGAGTTTGTTTCCCTGTGTTTACCTGGACTGCCTATACGACTCTGCATGTGGCACTGTGTGTCAGCATGTTGTACACGGTAAAATTGTGAACAGCAAGCTTTGTTTTGTAATATAAGACAGAGGTTTTTAGCTTTGGGCACAAAAGGAGGGCTTGTAAGTCCATACATACGACCATGATGTTGTTGCTGGCCTTGTTTTTGTCCTTTTTTGGGTGGTAAAGGCCTAGGTTGAGACGCTTGAACTCATCTGTGAACACTTGCCTTGACAAAGGTGTTACATTCTTCTCTGCTGCAGTGCGACAATACACTGCATACAGATCAGCCATCGACTGAAACACAGGTTCCAGATACTGTTTGGATGTTGTGGATCTGCAGTAGTGTGAGGGAACCTTTGGGAGGACCTGCAAAAAATTGTGAATGAATTCATGGCCTGCCACTGAACGACGTGCATTGCTGTGTTTTTGTCCCTCAGTGTCTGTTTGCGTGTGTCTCTCCTTTGCCCAGTTAAGGGAAGACCACTCGCCTATTCCTAGGGTAGACATAAACATACCTTTGCAGACGCGTCTTCTCTGCCCGCTGACCCATAAAAAAAACAACAAGGAATTTGATCTTCGGGAATTTTCAGCCCCCCTTCTCCTTTGCACAGGGACCACATAAATTAGACCATGCACATACACCCTCTTCTTCTCCCAGGTCATATGTTGCCAAAAGTCTTCGAAAATGTTATTCCTCTCAGGCTCGCCAATTGCACTGCAGTGATGTTTAGCAGACTTGGCACATGCTGCTGATGAACATCTAGGCCCCATAGCCCGTGGCTCCCTCATTATTTCCTTCTGCTTCTGTTTTCCAACGTATGACTTCCCAACCATTCTTCTTTTCTTGTTGATGACTTTCTTCCAGGTGTTTTCAGCTCTCAGTCTTTTCCTTGGAGGTGCATCTTCCTCAGCATCTGAGCACGAATTATCTGCATCCAGGTCCTCTTCGCTTCCACCATGGAAAACTTCAAAATACACAGACACAAGCCAAATGTGCATGAATAAGTTACATCTTTATAAACTGTCAACAGTGCGGGCTATAGTTGAAGGGGTAACACTTTATAATAGTGTTCAGTTATAAGTTACTTATAAGTTATTAGTTAATGATGAACTAATATGAACTAAGCTGAACTAAGATGAACTAAGATGAACTAAGCTTTCCTGTAGCTCAACTGGTAGAGCATGGCGTGCGCAAAGGAAGGGGCCCAATCTTTGAGCTCCCGCAGGCACGGGAAAAAGGAGGAAAAAGACGCGGGAAACGGGCGCACGTGGCACATTTCCTCCGCAACAATGTTCGCGCCATATTCATGTGCGTTGCGGAGGAGTTTTAGTTCCGTGTGAAACAAGATCCGACTTGCGATCGAAACAAACAAGTGAATCATCACGTTGACCGTTTCCGTCGTATTAAAAAAATGCCCCCCACCCCCATGCTTTTTTTTAACTAATGCACATGATATTGATTTATATTTATTCTTTTGTGTATATTATAAAAAAAAGTATATGACATGTTTATGTTTAGATAAAATGAATAAAAATGTTTCAGCAGTTGATTGATATTTATTATATTGTGTATATTATTTTTAAAAAGCATATTACATGTTTATAGTTAAATAAAATGAATTTTATGAAAAACACTGATTTTTTTTTAAAGTATATTTACTTCAAATATGTTTGTGTGCGTGGGATATGATTGGATTTATATGATTTATCAGATTAATTTCATCTGATCAAAAGACACTTCAAATGTTCCAATGTAAAATGTTTTATTAAAACGAATACACATAATATATACAACATAGGTACAGGAACTAAATTATTTATTGAGGAGGTGGAGTTTGGCCCTTCTTTGGCTGGCGCTGTTCTGCCAACCAGTCATCTAGAGTTTTTCCAGTTGAGGCACGCGAGCAAAATGTGGCATTACCGTATCGGCTATGGCCAAACTCTTTGGTTTTTGGCTGCCCACATTCGCTGCACGTGTTAAACGTAACCCCTCGCACATACTTCCTCTTATGGACTCCGCTTTCCGTCTCCAGAGCCTGCCGGCGCCTGTTCCTCTGGGTGTAACGGGACACAGGAGCAGGTGGAGCAGGGGGAGCTGGGCCCGCACCGGATGTCGAAGCAGCAGGAGAGGGATTCACCATTGACACAGTCATGTCTGGGTTAAGAACTAGTGTGCCTAACAATGACCCAGGCGCTGAAATGGGCTGCACAACTCCTGGTGCTGTGGGGGCAGGTGCAATGGGGCACTCCGTGGCGGCAGCAGCGGGCCGTCGACCCGGTCGCAGAATTGGAGCCTGTCCTTCTCGATTTGGCAGAAGGATAAATGGATGTTTTGGGCCTGATGTCGACGGTGCTTCATCCAATTTTTCCCTCGGTGGAGGAAGCTGCGTATCGGCCACAGCAATTGGGTCGGGTGGAGTCAGTCCCTGAGCGAGGACACTCATTTCCTGATTCTTTTGCCGCCGCTGAAACCTGAACATAAATGACGTGTATTATATATTTGTTTAGAAGTATTCAGTCGATTTGAAACAAATAATGCGCCTTGCTTACCACTGAATGAGTGTCTTCTGGTTCAGCTCAAACAGCTGGATCATTGATTCATCCATCAGCCTGCGACTGTTAAGCACCAGCTCTCGGATGTGGTGGTAATCCGAGAGGATTTTAGACCACCTGGGGGTGCAAACTCCAGCCTTCTTGGTCGGCGACTTGTGTAAAGCACAAAGCTTGATACAAACGGCCTCAACCAAGCGGCTGGTGCTGGGCCACTGTGCTGGACCCCCAGGATGTCCAATCAGACACCGTTTCACACTCTCCACACCCGGCGTAACTCCGGACCGCTTCGGTGCTTTAAAGCGCCCATGCGTGAGCTGAGGCTGATGTCGAGGCTGATAATTGACCCGCTGTTTGTCAGTATCAGGGAGAGCTGTCCACAGCTGGATGGCCTCTGTCACCTGCAGGTCAGTAAGGTAAGGAGCCTCACGGAGACCCACCAGGTAACCGGCCAGATCCTGGACCTTGTCCCACCCAGCGATGCCATCGGGTCCAATGACTGCTCCCTAGTAAATGCAGATTAATGTTAATATGTGTGGAATAAAATAAGATTGGATTTAAACAAAGCCCTTAAAGTGTCTTACCTGAGCCTCGTCGGACAGACTGCCTCCAGTGTCGGATGATTGTGACAGCACTGAAGGGGCAAGATGCTGTCCTTCTCCACCGGATGATGTGGACGGCTCTGGGGACTGAGGTAGAGGCAAAGACGAGGGGCGGTCTTCATCCTCATACAGCACTGGAACTGTGATGTCCTCCAGGATCATTAACAGGTCATTAACTTGCTCCACCAGCCTGTCTTCCTCCTCTGGGTTCTGGAGCACTGGAGTCAGTGTTTTGCCAGTCTGGCTGTAAAGGTACTCCATTCCCAGCAATTCACATCTTGTGCACCTTGCGCACGGTACTGTAAATTCCTGCCGCAGTAAGTCTGTGCTTACCACAGTCTGGGCGAACGCAGGCGAGAGGAAACAACCACATCTTCAGCGGCATCCATAAGAAAAGGGGCCGACAGAAGAAGAGGTCGGCTGAGGCGGGCGGCTGAGTGTGAATTAAAGAGGGCTGAGGAGGATACCACCAAAGCTTCAGCGGGAACACTAGTTCTGGCTTGCCGGTTCGCCGTTTGGCCTTAAATAATGTGTTCCAGATCCACTCGTGCTGGAAAGGTGGAAGATGATCTTTCCAGTGACTTGGAAGCTCAGCCGGCGGCTGATGATGTGGAGGATCTGGTGTTTTGGCTGAAGGAGACGGACCGGCACAGGCCTCTGAGTGAACAGTAATAAAACAATATAAGGATGACCGTTGCATTTGATAGTAATATGCCATAAATGCAGCCCACGAATAGCAAGCGAAGCAGCAATTTTGGACAAGTATTAATAATTAGTCAAGAAAATGGTACTAGCGTTAAGGAGCAAAGAACACGGTGTGCGCTTTATTGAGGATCAGAAGGAAAATGAGGTGTGATGAATTCAGTATAAAGTAATGATGCCCACAGACATGAAGCATGCACACAGATACAGTAAGGACAAAGCGTCCCACTACTCATTAGAACACAGAATCTCCACCGTCCTGTCTGCTGAGGGGGAGCTAAAGAGCGAGTGAGTAGAGCAAGCGGTGAGAAAAAGTAATACGGTGATTGCTTAACAACGGGTAAGTTCGGAAACGCAAATAAATACACTGACACCTTTGTACATCCTTAAGGTGTTGAAGAAGTGCACTCAAAGAATGCATCCCGCTTGAGGCTTGACGTGACATAATTCTGTGTAGTAAACAAAAAAATATTTAAAAGTGTTGATTTTTATTTTCAAAACATAACGCTTCTCATATGTTTTTTAATATGTGCATTTGTGTCATATGCCACACCTGTGTTTATCTGTGCTTCGCATTGTGATGCAGCAAACACCAGCTCCTCGTCCTCGTCATCTTCAGCAGTGGGAACGGACGTGCCTGGAGCACAAAAGTTAAAACTATTACTAAGAACAATACACAGAGACAGACGGATGTAAGATGGTGCTTACGTACCGGTGACGAGAAGCTGTCTTTGGGCCGGTGTGGAGCTACGGGCTGGGAGTTCTGTTGCTGGAGGAGGTAAAGTGGACTGCAGTAATGGATCTGGAAACGGTAAGTGGACAAGTTTGCCACACTGATCAAATAATACATGTAGAACTGCCGTAGGGATCATTCAGTACTCACAGGCTTTAACTGGTGACATTAATTTTCTGGCCACCTGTGAAGGAGACAAATGTTTGCCACGTGCCAGCAGCGCTTTCACTGTGGCGGTCTGCTGTACACCAGCTCGGATGGCTGCGGGTGGAGGTGCATGCTGACGTACAGCAGAAGCACCTCTTTTCAGGATATACGTCTTGAAAATGGCCATGTTGGTGTTAGGCCTGGCATCTGCCTTAACCAGGTACCTGATGAGGGCTTGAGCCTCCTTGCTCTGGTACTCATATACATCCTTCATGCACCGGCCCTGGAAGTCACCAAACTCCACCATCAAGCAGCCCTGGTCTCCAGTAGCCCGGGCTTCTGCCTGCATCTCCTGCTTCCTCTCATACTTCTCCACCTCTTCTGCCATCTCTCTAATATGAGAAGTGTACTGTAGTAACAGTTGTTTATTTTCTGACGGGTTTTTTTTGCGCCGTCTCTTTGGAAATGATGAGTACCAAATACACTGCGTACCCCAGAGAGTTTTCCAGGAGCCATCTAAATCTCTGGCCCTGGTACTTCCCAAACTGAAGCTTGCAGTGAGCCAGTACTAAAAACCGGTCACTGGGGTCTCCACCGTTTGTGCTGACAAAAGAACTGGCCTCTGCCAGCACCTCCTCGTTGTGTTTGGCCCTTCCAGACTCCACAGTTTCAAGGCGCTTTGCCTCCGCCGATGGCGCCATGAAGAGTCAGGTTGATGTTGCCGATTGGCGGGGAAAAACGGGGTATGCGTACATTTTCTGAAATGAAAATCAGAAAGAGACTATTACCTCTAGCAATCTGAAAGATACCCAGAATTTAAACCATATTACTGTGGTAATTAACATGGCCATGAACATAAACTGGCCTGGTTTTTTAGGAATCCCTGATATATCAAATATGAAGTCTGATTGATGAAAACAGTCTTAAACCATAACTGTGTTAAATTAAAATAAATAAACGGGGCAGCACAACTGTGTTAGTTTAGTATTTGTATATGCTATTGTTAATTTATACTTTAAATTAGCTTCATATTTTCAGTCTTTTTTTTTCTTTTTTTTTCAATATTTATTATTTTTGTCATGTTTTTTTTTTCAATCACTATTTAGGTTATAATTTTGTTTTATTATTATTAGTTATTTCCAGTTATTAATATTTAGTGCTTCATTTTATTGCATATTTCTATTTAGTTTAACTTTCTGATTTAATATTTATAGTTTATTTAATTTAATTTCAGCTTTCTTTCTAATAACAAAAAAAACAAATGAACAAATAAAAAACATGAATTTAACATGTGAAAAGCAGGATTTGAACATTTTAAACATAGGAATTATTATTTTATTATTATAACATTATTTTAATTATTTACTTACAATGTATTATTTCATATCAATATCAAATAATTCAATTTTATTTTACAGAACAATTAGAATATAAAAGTAATATATTTGTCTTCATTTTTATAATTGAAGCAACAACAGCTTCAATAATAATAATAATTATTATTATTATCATTGTTGTTGTTAATAATAATAACATTATTAATAATTACTTAATAATATTGTTATTATTAATTAGATGTGGTTCCTCAAACACAAGTTTTAATGTAATTTGGGGTGCTGGTAACGATTCTAGTGGCCCAGGATTGTATTATTACCAAATATAATAATTATGTTCAGTCATAGGACCCGGATGTCAAGCGTACGTAACTCTGACGTCATGCCGCTGGTGTAGTATAAATGAGTTATAAATCATGACTTTGCACACAACACACACATCATTGTTGACAGCAATGTAGTTTAATTAACGAACGGCCGATGATTTGAACTGATCTGATCAGTGGCGACATGTTTTCTGTTTATCATGAGAAAAGTTACAGGTTCACTGGTACGGAACAAAACGTGTGCTATACATTCGATAACTTAATTTGCACGTTTCATTTTCCAAATACACACTGTATATGAACAAATAATGAGTGATATTCAATAATGAACTAAGTAAACCATAGACTTACCTTTTTCAAAGATGACAATAATAGCGGCCGGCGACGATTGGTCAAGAGTAAGCCACACAAGAGAGAAACGTGATTGGTCGAAAGTAAGCCCCAGGGAGAAACGTGATTGGCCAAAAGTAAGCCCCAGGGAGAAACGTGATTGGTCGAAAGTAAGCCCCAGGGAGAAACGTGATTGGCCAAAAGTAAGCCCCAGGGAGAAACGTGATTGGTCAAAAGTTAGCCCCAGGGAGAAACATGATTGGTCAAAAGTTAGCCCCAGGGAGAAACGTGATTGGTCAAAAGTAAGCCCCAGGGAGAAACGTGATTGGTCAAAAGTAAGCCCCAGGGAGAAAAGTGATTGGCTCATGTGGGCTTACTTTGGCTCAGTCAGTGGAATGCAGTAGGCGCAACGCCAAGATCATGGGTTCGATTCCCAGGGAAAGCAAGACCTGATAAAATGTAGAAACTGTAACTTGAATGCAATGCAAGTCGCTTTGGATAAAAGCGTCTGCTAAATGCATAAATGTAAATGTAATAATTTTCAAAACAGGACTATATGTTCATAAATGATTAATTAGTTGTATGCTACCATTTTATAAATGTTTTTTGATTCACTTATAATTCATTTAAAAGGACAAACATACAGGTATGCTAGAGCCATATTTTTAAGAAGAGTAATTTATTTGTTTTCAAGCATAAGAACGTTTAGAAATACTACAGTCTGGGGATTGCAGTGGGTTATGATAAATACTTTCACTAATCAGCACAGACTTGTGTTATGTGTGGGATTTAGTGATGTGAGCCTTGTGGTTGTGGTTTTACCTTCCACTGAAGCTCACATCAGCTGCACATGCATTTAAAGACTCAACGTGTGTCAGAGAAGACAGCTGTCTATACCCTCACCAGTCAACATTTACATTAAAGTACACACACTACAAAGTGTTCAACACCTGTTATAGATGATGTTGTAAAAACAATGAATCAATCATTTGAAAAGCTGTCTGCATCCCCCAATCTAAAGTGTAAACTATTCATCGCTGCTTATTTACAGATATTCAGTATAGCATACCACTTATTAATCATTTGTGAACGTATAAACTAATATTTTAAAACTAACTTATAACTAAGTTTACAAAACATTCATAAAATGTTAGCATATCACTTTTATGAATCATTTATGAATGTATAGTCATGTTTTGTAAATTATTAATTCATAATTAACTAATAACTCATATGTGACTTATAACTGAACGTTATTATAAAGCGTTACCGTTGAAGGACCTTATCCAATTTAATGAGAAATTGTAGAAAAACCTACCTAACCTACCGGTGTCAAACTGCACCTGTTCTGGAGCCAGCAGCAAAGCCTCCTCTCCTTCCAGACCACCAGATAAATATTTTCAAACACATGGTACAATTAGTGTGAATATTTGTTTTAACAAATGTCTATTGTGAAATCCATCTGCATAAAACTCATCAATTTTGGCATGTGAAAACATGATTATCTCTCAGAAGTTCACTCTACCGGCATGCACCACTGAAGCATCCACCACTGTTGCTTCCTCTCTCTCTACACTCTCTCCATCAGAGCTCTCACTCTTTATTAGGGCCCTTGCCTGATCATATGGCACATTGACCATCTGACAGAGTTCCTCTAAGGACACAGACATGGTCGCTGCAAAAAATAAATAAATGAATACAGTTCAAATGATCGTTTCCCTAAGTTATATGGCATATTTACGTATGATAACGAGGCAAGAAGCCAGCTAGCTTGCTTAAAGTGATGAACATGATGGCAAAGGCAGCTACTTGTTGAACATGACGACATGCCTTGACATATTGTAAGCTACAATCCTGACATAGTACATACAATTATTATGTGGCTTTTGACATTTAGTGTCTTATCTGCAATGTATAGGGTTTAGTCCGCATTGCAGTGTACTATCTTGCGCGAAGTTCCGATCCTCAGACGAGCGCCAGAACTAGTGAGGGTCGAGATATTTTTTCTTTAAGCCCCACGAAAATCACGTTAGCTATCTCACCAAACATGACAACAAAACCAATGCATAGTGGCTAACTAAGTTAACGGCAGGCAATTTTTGTGCTTTAAATTCATTATCCTCGTCAGAAACAAAACCATGGAAGATTTCAATCAACAAGATAGCTAACGTTACCCTCCCATGCTATACCTAGCGGAAAGAAAAATCTAGCATCCTCAGAAACGATACATTACACCTTGGCATTGACATTACTTCAAGATCGAGATACATTTTTTATATATAATATATAAACTGTTATTATATAATTCATATAACTGAATCATGAATAATTCATATAACTGAATCATGAATAAACAGTGTGTTGAGGACATTTACCTCAGAGGACGTGTTGCTCGATGAGGACTTTCAAACTTGGGAAGACGTAATGCCGCGAGCCGGTTCCCGCGGAGTGAAGAAGAGGTGGAGTTACGAGACTTCTCAGACAGTTGAAGTGTCCAATGGAAATTTACCAAATTTGGACATAGGAGGTTTACGCCCGACAGCGACGATATTCTATGTTGAGCAACAGTTACAATAAAACACATTTTTTTTTTTTACAAATTTTGCTAATTTATAAAGTGAATATAGCAGAGCTACTTTAAAAAGTAAGTAAATACATTTTGCTGGGCTGAAATTGAAGTAAACCAAGATTATTTCCAGAACAAAAATTGTATAGCATATTGTATAGCACTTACAATAGTTAAACAAGATGCAGACATTTTTTTTATTTGAAATGACAGAGGTGGGAGATTTGGCAGGTGATGTGTCTGCTTTTGAATGACTGTCAGTAGGACCATTATCATAAGCTATAAAAAGGTCAAATTCTTCCAAGTCGTCATTTGTCAGAAGAGAAGCGGATTATGTAGGTGGTGAGAAGGTTATAAGTGGGGTGGTTTGTTGGTGTATGTCTGGATGTGATGGTTCTGGATATGTGAGGTGGGTGATACAGTTGTTGTGTATGGTCATTTGCATTGCAGGGAGGTCTAAACGGGAGTCCATTAATGTGCCTGTAGTGGCTGTTTTTGGAATTTGCACTGTTGATCTTATGACATTATTTCCTTACAACGTTCATGTTATCAGATGTAGTTTTTATTGTGCGTTTTGCATGTGTGTGTAGCAGAATCACATCTGACTTGTAAAATATGTCACATTTGTGGCAGAGGACTCTGCTGTATGATAATGGTATATCTTTGACTAGGACCATTATCATCAGCTATAAAAAGGTCCAATTCTTTCAAGTCATCACTTGTCAGAAGAGAAGCGGATTGTGTAGGTGGTGAGAAGGTTATAAGTGGGGTGTTTTGTTGGTGTATGTCTGGATGTGATGGTTCTGAATATGCGAGGTGGGTGATACAGTTGTTGTGTATGGTCATTTGCATTGCAGGGAGGTCTAAACGGGAGTCCATTAATGTGCCTGTAGTGGCTGTTTTTGGAATTTGCACTGTTGACCTTATGACATTATTTCCTTATAACGTTTGTTATAAGATGTTGTTTTTATTGTGAGATGTGCATGTGTGTATAGCAGAATCACGTCTGAATTGTAAAATGTGTCACATTTGTGACACAGGACTCTGCTGTATGATAATGGTATGTCTTTGAGTTGGTGTTTTAATGGACAGATGTATGATGTTGGCTGTGACATGTTCAGATGTTGTTGGCTCAATAGGAAATGTGGTGTCTGTGCAAGCTATTAGTGAAAATGTGGTGTCTTTGGTGTTTGACAGGAATTTTTTACCTTGGAAGATGCGTAAAGAGAGCTTGGTCATGTATAACCAAGATGCAAGGTTCAGGTTGTGCTGTAGTCCCAAAACTGTAAGTTCAACCACCCCAGTTGTTTTCGCTATGGTGTAAATTGTTTTTTATAGAAAAGTTCCATCTTACAGAATGTTATGGCCTTCACTTTCCAACTGAATGCATTTGGATCTGACATTCACCTACATAACGAACATAAAAGAAACAATATTAATTAATATCTCTTATAGGCAAGGCAAGTTTATTTATATAGCACATTTCATACACAGTGGTAATTCAAAGTGCTTTACATAAAAGAAAGTGAAATAATCATTTACAGCAATAAAAACAAGGAGTTAAAAATAATAAAACAAGGAATTTTAAAATGATATAGAAATTGATTTAAAATGAAATTTAAAACAGTTACATAGAAAAGGATTATACATAAAATACAATGCAGTCAGTTCGGACGTAGCACAGCACTCATTCAACAAATGCACAGCTAAATAGATGAGTTTTGAGACTGGATTTAAATGTGGCTAATGTTTTAGCACATTTGATCTCTTCTGGAAGCTGGTTCCAGCTGCGGGCGGCATAATAGCTAAAAGCGGACTCCCCTTGTTTTGTGTGAACCCTTTATTATTTCTAACTGACTCAATCCTAATGATCTGAGTGGTCTGTTAGGTTTATATTCAGTGAGCATATCTACAATATATTTAGGTCCTAGACCATTGAGTGACTTATAAACGAGTAAAAGTACTTTAAAGTCAATCCTAAATGTAACTGGAAGCCAGTGTAAGGACCTGAGGACTGGTGTGATATGCTCAGATTTTCTGGTTCTAGTCAGAATCCTGGCAGCAGCGTTCTGGATGAGCTGCAGCTGTCTAATGGTCTTCTTTGGAAGGCCGGTGAGGAGACCATTACAATAATCCACCCTGCTGGTGATAAAGGCATGAACAAGTTTCTCCAAGTCTTGACTGGAAACAAAACATCTAATTCTTGCAATGTTTTTTAGATGATAGTATGCTGATTTAGTTACTGCTTTGACATGACTACTAAAACTAAGGTCTGTCTCCAGAATCACCCCAAGATTTCTGACTTGATTTTTAGTTGTTTGACCCCTAGAGTCAAGGTATGCATTCACCTTGAGAACTTCATCTTTGTTTCCAAATGCAATGACTTCAGTTTTCTCCTTGTTTAACTGAAGAAAGTTTTGGCACATCCAACTGTTAATTTCATCAATGCATTGGCAGAGGGAGTCAATGGGGCTATAATCATTTGGAGATAAGGCTAGGTAGATCTGGGTATCATCAACATAGCTGTGATAGGCAATTTGGTTCTTCCTCATTATCTGACTTAGTGGGAGCATATACAGGCTAAACTTATGATACAGTTTTGGTTACACTACTTTGATAGTCCACTTTATACATTCTAGCAAGCAGATGTAAAGCAGCAAACTCTTATACAATGAGACTTGATAAGGGTTAGTCGAGTCCCCTTTATTTACATAGCTCTTTTAACAATACAGATTGTGTCAAAGCAGCTTTACAGTATCAAATAAGAAAATAGTGTGTCTGTAATGTAATAGGACAATAGTCAACTCAATTATCGGTTAAAGGGTTCATATGATGCGATTTCAAGTTTTCCTTTCTCTTTGGAGTGTTACAAGCTGTGCATAGATAAGATCCCTGAAATTGCAAGACTAAAGTCTCAAAACCAAAGAGATATTCTTTATAAAAGTTAAGACTCTGCCACGCCCCCATAAAATGGCTCATTTAAACACGCCACCACATGTCTACATCACGGTGTGGGAAAATTTGCATAACACTGCCCAAACGTATACACAATAATAAGGCGGAACTATTATTCTTGCTGTAGTACTGTTGCTGCTGCCGGCGCCATGTCCTTGAGACACTGTGTTTTGTTGTGAAAGCGAAAGTACTTTGTTTGGGCTTCCGAAAGAGGACCCAACTAGAAATCAGTGGTTAAGTTGTGTTTACAATATTGTACCAGAACAGTTCAACTCAAATATTAGAGTGTGTGCACTGTGCAGCGCATTTTACGGAGGACTATTTCCTGAACTTGGAAGAGTAGCCTACAATTCAAAGCCAACTTTACAAGGACAGTCTGACGCTTCTGACTCACAGCCTGTAAGTACGTTTCTGCAACTGACTATTCAAATGCAAGTTTTGAGCAGTGTAGAGTAGCGCTTATTTGTTTGTGTTTCTCCGATCACAAATACAGACATGGCAATATTTACGCAGCGCGATGCAACGCGTAAAAAGACGGTATAAGTCATTATAATCAGTAATTCATTCATATATCATGTGAGCACAGAAAACAGCTTAATTTTTTCGGGTGGGGACAGAGCCTCTTACTCTCCCACTTGCATGACATGCCTCTTTTCGGAGTAGCTGCATGCGGCTACATCTTCTTGTTTGACAGGTGTCAAGGCACAATACTGCCACCTGGGAGGCCAACCAGGTGCTGGTGCTGGAGTATTTACGCGTTGTGTTATAAGTGTCCTATACATTTTAAATATTGTGGTTCTCGTCAATGCCGGTATATTGTCAAACCCTACACTAACACGACGTCAATATTTCATGCTTTGAATATCACAATTATCTTCAATACCGGTATATTGCGACACCCCTAACCTGTATAGAATCAGTTCAGTCTCAACTTGATTGCCATGAACCATTCAGTGTGTTTCAGATTTTTTTTTAAATACGGACTCTATTGCAAGTGTCATGCAGACTGTTCTACCACAGCTAGATGTAAAGAAACTGGAAATGAGTCGGTGTCCAAGTTAGGCATGGCCCACTCTTAAAAGAGTGATTGATGCTGATAAAAGGCCGGGGCCAAAGGATCACAAACACATGGTAAGAGTCATCATCAATATGATGAGAGAAAAATTCCTTAAACCCATCTATAAGGACTGCTCAGCAGTAGCAAAATACATAACCCACAAGTATCTCTGAAGATTTTTAGACAAAACTGAGGAAGGAGAAATAATTGGATGTGGATATTTCAGCTGAAGACCAGATTTGAGTATGTCAATAGCAATAATACACTCTCCTGTCTGAGGAAGCAGAGATGCGAACAAGTAATGATGACCAGCTGTAAGTTTGTCAACGCATTGCTGCATTTTGTACATACAGTAGATACAAATCCTTTACTCAGTTTAGTAAAACTATGCAAAAAAATAATTACTGCTTTCATTTTTGCAGTTAGAACATTTATTTATAGAGTGAAAGAAGTTATAAAATTTGTTACGAGGTCAGTTGCAAAAGGTGTATATCGTTTGTTGTACAGAACATCAAGTTTGTATCTTATAACTTATTTGTCATAATATAACTTTAATGCATTATATCTTTATTGGAAAGTGTTTGTCTCCTTCTCTCTGCTGCCATCTTGTTACTCCTAACTAGGTTAGGATACCTCTTATGAATAACTCATTCTTAAGTCTAGGAAAAACATTAAAATTACATTGTTCTTACAGTTTTGATACACTTAAGACTTAAGTTTTACTCTGATAAACTTTTTACAAACCGCCTCAGCCACATTTACCTGCAGTCTGAACGTATCCTAACTATCAATTTTTATTTATTTATTTTACTCTGGAAGAATTATATTACCCTAAATAATTGCTCTTACCCTATATTCAGTGAGATCAATTTCCAAGAGAAATTGCCCTGTCGGATAAAAGTAAGGGCAGCGGCTATTTTCACTAAGTGTAAGTACCAATTAGATGCTATTTACACTAAGTGAAAATAGTATATAACATGTACATATAAAAAAATTCTGCTATTTAAACAACATATTGCAAATATTGGCAATTCTCTGCACCTCAGTATTGCAGTACATTATAAAACAGTATGAAATGATAACATATTGAGTGTAAATTCAATTTAATTCAAATTATTAAATGGATGCCACCTTATTGGGACAATATAAGGGGAGGAATGGTATAAAATTGGTCAAAAGTCTTTTTAAGCGGCCCCAGAAAACATTTGGTGGAGCTTTTTCTGCTAAATGATTATCTACAATTTACTTATTTCAAGTGTTGCTTTACTAATTTTCAAGTGTTGCTTACTTCCTTTCTCCAAACTGCACTGTTTGGTTATTTAAAGGGATAAAGGCTGTGGCGAGGGGGGCGTGGTTCAGCGAAGTCTGCAGCGGGAGAAAGACTCAGGAGACAGCGGTAAGTAAGTGGGTCAAGTGCAAAATGAGGAACACCTGTGTCTGATTGCAGTAATTGGCGTGGAGAGACCGGATAAAGCCACCGTGGAACGGGAGTTCGGAGAGAGACGGAGTGGAGACTCGGGCGCATGGACTGTGTGAGGGAGACAGCCAGAACAAACACAGAGTGAACGCTGAGACAACTGAGAGAGTTGATGTACCGAGGACGCGCAGAGTGCGCACCTGTTTAAGTTTATATTCAGAAACCAATAAATCACCCGAGTCTCCACGAGCCAACCTTGTCCGCTTCCTTCCTTCTTACGAACGTTGTTACACTGGTGCCGAAACCCGGAAAGGAAGCCGGAATGCCGCTGCCATCATGTCATCTCCGACGAGTTCGCCATTTGCAGATGTCATCCAGTCGCTCGCGGGACTCCACCAGGAACACCACAAAGCGCTGCTGGACATGAGGGAGGACCAAGAGCGTCGATTCTGTGCCCTCGTCCAGAACCAGCAGGAGGACCGCGAGCTGTTCCGGAGCTGGATGGACCGGGAGGTTCGGGCCGGGGGGATTCCACCAGCCCCAGCCCTGTCCACCCACATGCCGGTACAGAAGACGACCCGGAGGCGTTTCTCGACCTCTTCGAGAAAATAGCGGAGGCATGTGGGTGGCCCCAGATGAACTGGCCAGTGCGCCTCATTCCGCTGCTAACCGGGGAGGCGCAGTTGGCGGCGCAGCAGCTGCCAGTTCAGAACCTCCTGGTCTACGACGACCTGAAGCGAGCCATCCTCCAGCGGGTCGGCCGGAGCCCCGAACAACATCGCCAGCGCTTCAGATCGCTAGAGCTGGGGGAAAACGGCCGGCCCTTCGTGATGGCTCACCAGCTCCGGGACGCGTGCCGCAGATGGCTGTTGGCCGGGGAAGGCGGCGTCGACCAGATCATCGACCGTGTGGTGGTGCTGGAACAATTCATTGCGTGGTTACCCAAGAAGACCGCGCAGTGGGTCCAGTGCCACCGCCCGGGGTCGCTGGACCTGGCCATCCAACTCGCGGAGGACCAGATGGTGGCGTGCCACGGGGTTGGCGAAACCCTACCTTCCGTCTCTCTCTCTCCCCTCTTCTTTTTCTCCCCCCACATTTCTGCCTAGGTCCCGTGCCGGCGTGGTACCCAGGGCCCAGCCCCGATGGAGGGGAGGTCCGGCACCGGAGTCGGCGGCCGTGAGAGCCCACGCCAGGGGGGCGGGGTCAGCCAGCCCAAGCTCCGCTTCTATTCCCGTTCCTCCGGTGTCTCCACGCCAATTCCTTGTCCCACTAGGGTGGCGGGGAAGCCTGGGCCAGCCTGTTGGCGTTGCGGGGACCCGGGCCACTTTATCGATCGTTGTCCAGTGATGGAGGTGGGGACACTGGTCCGGGTTCCGGATGCCCCACAGGCTGCCCCCAATCAGGCTGGTGGGTACCAAATACCTGTGAGTATTAAGGGGGGTACTTATTGAGCTTTAGTGGATTCAGGATGTAACCAAACCTCGATCCATCAAAGCCTAATTCAGCCCGAGGCATTGGATAAGAGCTGCATGGTTCGGGTGAGGTGTGTACACGGGGACGTGGTGAAATATCCAGTAGTGCTTTTAGCTATCCAATTTCGGGGGCAAAAGCATAATGTGGAGGTGGCCGTTAACCCCCGCCTCCGGCATCTGCTGATTTTGGGAACCAATTGGCCAGCATTTAAAGTTTTATTGGGAGTTTTGTGTGTGGATGCCTCCTGCGGAAAAGAAAAGCCGGGGAGGGAGGCGGCCGTGCGAACGGGGGAGGCTGAGCCAGGACCCCCTGAGGTGGCGCCAGGGGAACGGAACGCAGTCGAGAGGTTAATCCTCGCGGAGAGTGATGATTTTCCCCTGGAGCAGTCTCAGGACGAGTCACTGAGAAACGCTTTCGATCAGGTCCGTTCCATTGACGGCCAGCCTCTCCAGTCCGCACGGCCCCCTTCCTATCCCTATTTTGCTATTTTAAAAGATAGGTTGTATCGAGTGACCCAGGACGCTCAGTCAAAGCAAGATACAACCCAGTTGTTGGTACCAAAAAGCCGTCGGGAAATGCTTTTACCGGCGGCTCATTGTAATCCTATGGCAGGGCATCTGGGTCAGGCAGCAACATTGAACCATTTAATGACCCGTTTTTTTGGCCGGGCATTCACGAGAATGTACAGACAAGGTGTGGGGCTTGTCGTGAATGTCAGTTAGTGAATCCCCCGGCCTCCCCAAAAGTGCCTTTGCGCCCCCTTCCGCTAATGCAGGTCCCCTTCGAGAGAATTGGTATGGACGTCATCGGGCCATTAGAGCGGTCGGCACGAGGGCATCGGTTTGCATTAGTTCTAGTGGATTATGCAACCCGATACCCGGAGGCAGTAGCGCTCCGCAACATTTCTGCAAAAAGTGTAGCGGAGGCTCTGTTCAGTATGATCTCCCGGGTGGGAATCCCGAAAGAGATTCTCACCGATCAGGGCATGGCGTTTATGTCACGGACTATTCGCGAACTTTATGAATTATTGGGAATTAAGTCGGTTCGCACCAGCGTCTATCACCCACAAACGGACGGCCTGGTGGAACGATTTAATCGTACGTTGAAAACAATGATTCGAAAGTTCGTTCACGAAGACGCCAAAAATTGGGACAAATGGCTGGAACCCCTGTTGTTCGCTGTGCGGGAGGTCCCGCAAGCCTCCACGGGGTTTTCCCCCATCGAGCTCCTGTATGGGCGCAAGCCCCGCGGGGTCTTGGATGTCCTGAGGGAGACTTTAGAGGAGGGACCTTCGGGGAGCAAAAACAAAATTCAGCATGTGCTGGACCTGAGAACAAAACTCCACACCTTGGGGCAGCTCTCCATGGAGAATTTGTTACAGGCCCAGGACAAGCAAAGCCGGCTATACAATAGGGGGACAAGATTACGCAATTTTGCACCGGGAGATAAAGTACTTGTATTGCTCCCCACTTCTAGCTCTAAATTACTCGCCAAGTGGCAAGGACCTTTCGAGGTCACACGGCGGGTAGGGGATCTCAATTATGAGGTGATTCGAACGGACTGGAGCGGGGCATGTCAAATCTACCACCTCAATCTCCTTAAAAAATGGAGCGAGATGGAGCTGGCGACGGTGGTAAGTGGCGAGGACGATCTCGGGCCAGAAGTGAACACCAAAATCCAGTCACTCACGCTGGCCCCAGGGGGAGATCACCTCTCGCCCTCCCAGCTCACCGATGTAGCCAGATTGCAGAAAGAGTTTGCAGACGTGTTCTTGCCCCTGCCCGGTCGCACCAATCTCATCCAGCACCATATTGAGATGGAGCCGGGCGTCGTAGTGCGCAGCCGGCCGTATCGTTTACCGGAACACACAAAAAAAGTGGTTCAGTCAGAATTAGAGGCAATGTTAGAGATGGGCGTGATAGAAGAGTCCCACAGTGACTGGGCGAGCCCGATCGTTTTGGTACCTAAAACAGACGGCTCGGTTCGGTTCTGTGTGGATTATCGCAAGGTGAATGCGGTGTCGAAATTCGACGCCTATCCAATGCCGTGGGTTGACGAATTGCTTGATCGGCTGGGTACCGCTCGTATTTATTCGACTCTGGACTTAACCAAAGGATATTAGCAGATCCCCTTATCGCCCTTATCCAAAGAAAAGTCAGCCTTCACAACGCCGTTCGGATTACACCAATTTGTCACACTTCCATTTGGGTTGTTCGGGGCATATGCCGCTGCCTATCTGGATGACATTATCATCTACAGTCAGGACTGGCAGCGGCATATGGTGCACCTGCGGGAGGTACTGAGAGCGCTGAGAGAGGCGGGGCTAATGGCCAACCCAAAGAAGAGTGGGCCAACCCACTCACCAGCCCGCTGACTGACCTCACTAAAAAGGAGGTCCCAGATACGGTCCAGTGGACGGAGCGGTGTCAGCAGGCTTTCACCCAAGTGAAGGCTGCTCTGTGTAGCGGGCCGCTATTACACTCTCCTGACTTTTCTCTCCCCTTCTTGCTGCAGACGGACGCATCGGACCGGGAGCCGCCCTGACCCAGGAGATAGGGGGTGAGGAGCGCCCGGTGCTGTACATCAGTCGAAAGCTCTCTAAGAGAGAGAACGATGTACAGCACCATTGAGAAGGAGTGTTTGGCGATACGGTGGGCAGTCCTCACCCTCCACTATTATCTCCTGGGACGGGAATTCACCCTCTGTTCGGACCACGACCCCTTGCAGTGGCTCCACTGCATGAAGGATACCAATGCACGGACCACCCGTTGGTATCTGGCATTACAGCCCTTCAAATTTAAGGTGATCCACAGGCCGGGGATGCAGATGACTGTAGCCGACTTCCTCTCCAGAAATGGGGGGGAGAAAGGAGAAAGACTCAGGAGACAGCGGTAAGTAAGTGGGTCAAGTGCACAATGAGGAACACCTGTGTCTGATTGCAGTAATATGGCGTGGATAAAGCCACTGTGGAACGGGAGTTCGGAGAGAGACGGAGTGGAGACATAAACATTATTAGAACATTCAATTAACTCATTATATAAACACCCTTAATGTTTTTCTAAGATTATAAAAACATATTTTAAAACAACGTTCCTAAAAGCTAGACTAGAAAAGTTGAGTCAAGACTGGAACATTGAAATTATCAATTAAATCAAAATAAAATGTGACCCTGGATCACAAAACCAATCATAAGCAGCACAGGTATATTTGTAGCAATGGCCAATAAATTGTATGGGTCAAAATCATTAGAATATTAAGTAAAGATCATGTTCCATTAAGATATTTTGTAAATGTCCTACTGTAAATATCAAAACTTAATATTTGATTAGTAATAAGCATTTTTAAGGACATCACTTAGACAACTTTATAGGCAATTTTCTCAATATTAGGATATTTTTGCAGCCTCAGATTCTGGATCTTCAAACAGTTGTATCTCGACCAAATATTGATCAATATAAAGCTTATTTAAGCTTTCAGATTATGCATAAATCTCAATTTTGAAAAAAATGACCATTATGACTGGTTTTGTGGTCCAGGGTCATTAATGTGCAACAAGTATGGATACCACATCATTGTGAACAAAATCAATGACATGTACCAAGAATCAATTAAATGTATACTTTATATTCTATTGTAGTTATATTCAGTTCATATTATAATTCACTAGCCGTTCATAAATATTTTCAGTTCAGATCAATAACCTGAAAAACAAAACAATCAGAAACAATTAAGAACTTAAACAAAATATTTAGAACTAGAAAGAACATTCATGAAACGTACAGACAGCAAAATGTACATATGAAAGCAGCTTAAACACTACAATCTAAAACATAAACAAAAAATTAAGAAGAAAGATTTAGAGATATATTATAAATGACAACTGTTTTTAATGTCACTGTGACACCTCCATGTCAGCTTCAGTCATTGGTACATCAGAGTGGACTGAAGCTTCAGAGGAAGTCAGGAGATACTGGAAGAACAAAAAGACAACAGTGTTATATTTAAGTGTAGTGAGATTTTATATAAAAGCACTGGAATGCTGTACTTGCTCATGCATAAAATCTTATAAAAATATTGTATAGCCAAAGTTGTGTATTTTTTAATGCTTATGCATGATCAATTAATGATTAGTCTGAGTTATGCATAGGTGTTTTATTTTTAATTTTTTAGGTTAATATTTGTATTTAATTAGTAACACTAATTACGTATTACTGAATCAAATTAATTAGGAAATTAAAATGATTTTAAAGTGCACTGCACAAAGGACCGTTAATGCAAAAATGCACCGTGACGTTCTAGGAACTAGCCAGCAGGGTCATTCCTGGAGAACCAATTTCCCCCTGCGGTGAGAACAAGCCAAAAAGTGGGAACTTCCGGCAATAGTTCTATGAACTATGAAAAGTTTCCTCCGGTGCAAAATCGCCTTTTGAAAAACGTGGATTTCTTGATTGTAATAATATTGTCCTATAAAATAAAAAGGCAACATTTAATATTTATGATAATAACAATTATTGATATAAGAAATAGTATAATTATTAATATAAATGTTATTATTTAAGTACCTGCCAAACGTTTAGAAACATTACATTTAGGGTTGTAGCTATCGAATATTCTACCGAAAATTCCATCGATTAATTGAGTAATTGGATAAGAACTACTTTTTCTTTTTAAAGAGCAATCCTAAATATACAAGAGAAAATAAGACAAGTCTCTTAAAATGAACAAGTAATTTGTTTCCTTTTTAAAAAAATTGTACTGCTGAAATAGCTGAAATATATTAATAACTGAAAACTAAACCCATTTAGTGTATTTAATTGCCATATTACATACAAAATGCGAATACAAATAAGGTAAATATAGTACAACCTAAAACTAAGACAGATCTAAATAATAGTATTAAAAAATAATAATAAAATCTAAATATTGTGCAACTTAACTTCCACCTTTGATCCTAACTAAAGCTCAAGCATGACGCAAGCCTTTACTGTCTTCTTAGAAGAATTGTGGCTTTTGTGAGAGGCAAAGATTAGTGAACAGGAAGCTAATGTGGAACAAAAACAGGAGTCCATACACATAACATTAACACATTTCTCAGCAACATTACTTTAAAGTTATTTGGAGAATAAACCCTCTTAAATGTCTCTCTGCACACTGGTGTGTGTGTGTGTGTGTGTGTGTGTGTGTGTGTGTAATAGTTTAAAGGAGCATGTGGTTGCAAACAGTTCTCTGGATGTAGTTACAGTAAATGGTAGAGATGCACCAAAATGTAAATTCTGGGCCGAAACAGAATTCTGGATGTGCTTGGTCGAAAACCAAAACCGAAAATGATTTGTAATAATTATTTATTCTATTAAAAAAGTAATTTTGAAAGACTTTTAATTTAACTCAATTTTAATGACAGAATTAAAAAAACACAAGCCAATAAAATAACCAAAATTGTATTGAAAGAAAATATGACAGAAAATATATTAATATTAAATATCAATGTATTTTTTTTATTCAGTTCTATGCAACAGAATCAGACATAACTGTTGTGGTTGTTGGTTTTGACTAATTATCCAAATAATGTATAGTCCTGCAAACAAGGTTTTTTCTTTCTCAAAATGCAGCGGAGGTGATACCATCCTGATCATGTGCACACAATGTACACCCTTCAACACTTTTTACATGCAATGTATTTTAGGTGTTATCATAATTATATGATTGAAGAAAATGACAATTATAAAGTAATGTTTTATTTTCTCTCACCTAATGTTTTATTGATATTTGTTTTTTAAATAGCTAAATTAAATGTTTTATTTTTCCTCAGAAATTCTGTGTTGTGTATCTAGTTATCAAATTAAGGCATACAACATCTTTACATTTTTGAAAATTAAACTTTTTTTGGCAAACAAAGGGAATTTACTATTAAAATTAAAACATGTTGGAAATGTTGTGTGATCATTCCTTAAAAAAAATTAGTTTTCATAATTGTAGTAGTAGTAGTAGTAGTAGTATGTACATTCGACTGAACAATTATTTCTGCTGCACTTGTCTTAAAAAAACTGACTTTTATTTTGACGGGTTGCCGTGAATACCTTTACATTTCTGTGAGGATATGAAACGCTTTTACTCAAATGAAACGGTGAAGCGCTCATGAAGTGACTCTCAGGGCAGTTCTGGAGATGTTGGTCATGTGTTTATATCCTCATTGAGACGTCACTTGCGCGTCAGTGTGTGTGCTAGGCTATTTCGTGCTGATGGCCTGCACCCCAGCAGAGTCGGTGCGGAACTCCTGTCAGACAACATCACCAGGACGCTACGCTCCATTTGACTAGTAAGCCAATTCTCCAATAACAGCTATGATGACTTTTGTTCTACCCACTTAAAAGATAAAGGTACTTGTAGTGTCCAATCTATACAGACTGTGTCTGTTCCCCGAATATTGAGTTCAAAATATAAATTTAATGCAGGATCTAGAACAAATCTGATCGTGATTAAACCAGAAAAATGCAAAATAAATGAACAAAAACAATTTTTAAAACTTGGGCTCCTAAATATCCGATCACTCACACCGAAAGCAGTTATCATAAATGAAATTATCACAGATAATAGTTTTGATGTACTCTGTCTGACTGAAACCTGGCTTAAAACAAATGATTATTTTGGTCTAAATGAATCTACTCCACCAAGCTACTGTTATAAGCACGAGCCTCGTGAGACTGGTCGTGGCGGCGGTGTCGCAACAATATATAGTGATATTCTCAATGTTACTCAGAAAACAGGATACAGGTTTGACTCATTCGAAATACTTATGCTTAATGTTAAACTGTCAGATAAGCAAAATAAATCTGTCCTATCACTTGCTCTGGCTACTGTGTATAGACCGCCAGGGCCATATACAGATTTTCTAAAAGAATTTGCAGATTTCCTCTCAGACCTATTGGTTACTGTTGATAAAGCACTAATTGTTGGAGATTTTAACATTCACGTTGATAATACAAATGATGCTTTAGGACTTGCGTTTACTGACCTAATAAACTCTTTTGGTGTCAAGCAAAATGTCACCGGGCCCACGCATCGTTTTAATCATACGCTAGATTTAATAATATCGCATGGAATTGATCTAACTGATATAGATATCATACCTCAAAGTGAAGATGTTACTGACCATTTCCTTGTATCGTGCATGCTGCATATTACTGATATTAACTATATGGCTCCGCGTTATCGTCCAGGCAGAATTATTATTCCAGCCACTAAAGACAGATTCACAAATAACCTGCCTGATTTATCTCAACTGCTCTGTGTACCCATAAATACAGATGAACTAGACACAATTACTAGCACCATGGGAACTATCTTCTCTAATACGTTAGAAACTGTTGCACCCATCAAATTAAAAAAGGTTAGAGAAAAACGTTCCGCGCCATGGTACAACAGTTATACCCATTCTCTCAAGAAAGATACTCGTATTCTTGAGCGCAAATGGAGAAAAAGTAACTTGGAAGTCTTTAGAATTGCGTGGAAAAACAGTATGTCCAGCTATAGACAGGCTCTAAAAACTGCAAGAACCGAGTATATCCGCAAACTCATAGATAATCACCAAAACAATCCAAGGTTTTTATTTAGCACAGTGGCTAGATTAACAAATAAACAGATGTCACCCGATCTAAATATTCCCTCACAGTTTAATAGTAATGACTTTATGAATTTCTTTACTGATAAAATAGATAATATCAGAAATACAATAACAAACGTAGATTCTACAGCGTCTAGTACTTCAGCATCATTCATCGCACCCAAAGAAAAACTGCAGTGCTTTAGAACTATAGGACAGGATGAGCTAAATAAACTTATCACTGCATCTAAACCAACAACATGTTTATTAGATCCTGTACCAACTAAACTATTGAAAGGGTTGTTACCTGTTGCAGAACAACCGCTTCTCAATATTATTAACTCCTCGCTATCTTTAGGTCACGTCCCAAAACCATTTAAGCTGGCAGTTATTAAGCCTCTTATTAAGAAACCAAAATTAGATCCTTGTGAACTGGCAAATTACAGACCCATTTCAAATCTTCCGTTTATGTCGAAAATATTAGAAAAAGTAGTGTCTGCTCAATTGTGTTCCTTTTTGCAAAAAAATGATATCTATGAAGATTTTCAGTCAGGTTTCAAGCCCCGCCATAGCACAGAAACTGCACTTGTTAAAATTACAAATGACTTGCTTCTTGCGTCAGACAAAGGCTGTATCTCGTTGCTAGTTTTACTTGATCTTAGTGCTGCGTTCGACACTATAGATCATGACATACTGATAGATCGATTACAAAACTGTACAGGTATTCAAGGGCAGGCTCTAAGATGGTTTAGATCCTACCTGTCTGATCGCTACCACTTTGTTTATTTAAACGGGGAGTCATCTCAATTATCACCAGTAAAGTATGGAGTACCACAAGGATCTGTCCTAGGTCCTCTATTATTTTCATTATATATGCTGCCCCTTGGTAATATTATTAGAAAATACGGGATTAGTTTCCATTGTTATGCTGATGACACTCAACTATATATCTCAACAAAACCAGATGAAACTTCGAAACTATCTAAGCTAACAGAGTGTGTTAAAAATATAAAAGATTGGATGACCAGTAATTTTCTTCTATTAAATTCAGATAAGACCGAGATATTACTTGTTGGACCTAAAAACAGTACACAGAATCTCTTGGATTACAATTTGCAACTAGACGGATGTACTGTTACTTCCTCTACAGTTAAAAATCTGGGTGTTATATTAGACAGCAACCTATCTTTTGAAAATCATATTTCCAATGTTACAAAAACAGCATTCTTCCATCTTAGAAACATTTCCAAGCTACGGAACATGTTAAGTGTTTCTGATGCAGAAAAGTTAGTTCATGCATTCATGACCTCTAGACTGGACTATTGTAATGCACTGCTAGGTGGTTGTCCTGCATCTTCAATAAACAAGCTACAGATAGTACAAAATGCTGCGGCTAGAGTCCTTACCAGGTCAAGAAAATATGACCATATTACTCCAATTTTACAGTCTCTGCACTGGCTACCTATTAAGTTTCGTATCAGTTACAAAATATTATTACTTGCCTATAAGGCCCTAAATGATTTAGCTCCTGCGTACCTAAATAATCTTTTATCACGCTACAATCCAACCCGCTCCCTAAGGTCGCAAAACTCTGGACTCTTGGTAGTACCTAGGATAGCAAAGTCCACTAAAGGAGGTAGAACTTTTTCATATATGGCTCCTAAACTCTGGAATAGCCTTCCTGAAAACGTTCGGGGTTCAGACACACTCTCTCTGTTTAAATCTAGATTAAAGACGCATCTCTTTAGCCAAGCATTCATATAATGCATCTCACAATCTTGTACTGCCAGTCCATCTGAACACATGCACATTATTATGCTTTAGCTTGGGTTATACTGATAATTTCATCCAGGGTTATTCCTGGATGGAGCCGCTGCTACGCTAATTGTCTTACTGTTTCTATGTTACTGCCACGGGATTAACATCCCGTGGTAGTTAGGAATTACACAAGCCTCAGTCTGGATCCTACCCTTAAACGATAGAGATGACCGAACACCTGAGAAGAGACGATGACAACCCCTCCGAGGACCTCCTAGATGAGCCCCCAGAGACAGAGCTCCAGTGAGGACCTCGTCACCTAGACATCCATCGGGGAAAGACCCCTGGAACCAGTGGACCACTTACACTCTGACTTTGCTGCAGTTGGAACAAACTACTGATTTGTCTGGCCGGAGGGGAACTGGCCCCCCGACTGAGCCTGGTTTCTCCCAAGGTTTTTTCTCCATTCTGTCACCGATGGAGTTTTCGTTCCTTGCCGCTGTCGCCTCTGGCTTGCTCAGTTGGGGACACTTCATTTCCAGCACAATCATCGACTTGATTGCACAGATATTATTTAAAGTGAACTAAGCTGGACAATGCCACTACTAAATTCAATAATGAAATGCATTCAGCAGATAATTGAGTGTTAAATCCTGTCATTTTACATTATTGACAAATTTGCCTATTTTGATATTGTGCAGTGCTTTGTTACAATTTGTATTGTTAAAGGCGCTATATAAATAAAGGTGACTTGACTTGACTTGTGCGCTAAAGGAAAACGCGCGTCTCTGTCTTCCATTCATACAGAGATATGACCGCGTAATATAGTTAATGCTCATCACACCAGATCGCGCAAATCAGTGGGAAATGAATATAAATTATGATTCTGTGTAAAGAAACATCAAGTAAACGTGTTATCAGCGAATGTGAGCAGATCAGTGAAGAAAGATTTTACCAGCATTGCCCAGATCAGCTGTACTGCATGTCACTTGGACCATTAACGTTAGCTGGAGGCCCATTAAAACACTCAGGACATCAGCGCTACTGCAAACTTTTCCGGTGAGCATGGGCGGTAACTGAATGATAGAGCTGAGCATCACACGGCGCAGTGATGACGGGAGAGTAAGTTAACCTGAACACAGCTGGTTGGTGTGGTGCGGTATATATTTTCACCTGCCGAAAATTCGGTGCATCCCTAGTAAATGGACAAAACAATTCTTCGAGGCACATAATTTGCCTCGATGATTTTTTGTATTCGAGTTTCAGCCCTAATAAAAACATAACACACGCAGAGAGTATGGTGAAACCGAGATTGTCTAATGAATATCAAACGTCAAACTAAATGTAAGTTACTGCTGTAGGAAAAAATGCACGGGCTTTCAATCCCTCCGTCAGCTAACGTTAACTTTAGACGATTTGGTGACTATCAATAACGTGCTCTAACGAAAAACATTTTTGATATATGGAAAGAGTTAACTAAATGGTACGTAAAAAATCCCGTCTTAGTTAAATATTTATATCAACGTAATTTCGACGGTATTCCTGTTATTACAGTTACTAAATCCTGCTAACAGCTCTGTAAATGGCGGTAACGTTAGTTAACTTATAGTTTTCGAGAAAATTCAATCACACTGTTATACTACTCATAACCTCATTAAAACAATAGTAACTGCTGCAAAACTAAGCTAATCGACATTGTGATTTAAGTATTTTTCATACAATCAACAAAACTCACTAAGCTCACCTGAAAGCCGCCGTCGCTCTGAATGAGTCGTCCGTTAGTCCCTCTGTATTTGATTTGTATGCACGCACGTACTTTCCAAAACCACGCCCATCCCATCACGTTATAAACGTAAATACATTTGAATAGGTTAAGGATGATCAAATAATGATTGCAAGAATTCCTCCTGGGAACTAGGAAAAAAAGTTTTGTGAAAAGTTTATTTAATAAGTTTATTATTCACTGTATTTAATATATTTTATTAATATGCTTTGTTTTCTATAGTGGATACCATGACTCAGTTACAGTTTTTCTCGATTGCTAACACACATGATTCATGAAACAATTCACCATTTTCTCAAAACTTCACACCAGTTTGTGCAAATTTCAAACTTCAGGTCAAAGTCAAACATTTTTGTCAAAAACATATTATCTTTTGTCAGTACCTAATCTTTGGCCTCAGATGACACACAAACCTGTAAAATACACACTTTTTTCCTTTCTAGAGAACACTAGTGAGATCAATTCCAAACACTGTTACAAAAACGTCCTTTTGGGAAACAGGAGACATCTTGCAAGTTAATGTCTGTTGCAGTATGCAGCATAAATAGAGTTGTGCAGATACAGTAAAATTCACCAATACATTTTAAGCAAAAATTACTGTCATTACACAACTGTAAAGTGATCCTACAGTAGATGAAAATCACTAGAAGAGAAAAGTACAAAAAACAAACAACTGAATATACAGTAAAAACACACACTGGAATATCCTGTCAGTTTCTGTATAGCAATAAATAAATAAATACTACATCCTCTGCCAAGTTGCATTAAAGTATTGGTAATATCCTTATTTGTTATACTATATAACAATTTCATAGTCTTCTGAGAAAATACTTTATCTGCCTCCCCTAGACAGTCGACTCTCAGTTCTGCACAAATTCATGTAAAAAGTATTTGTCTACAAATCAATTCAACAGTTATGAGTTTGAGGGTGTGTGGTACAGTATTTACAGTACAAAGAATAGTGAAAGTTCTCTCATCTGAAGTACTGCTACTATGTACTGCAAGTGTAATGTGTAAGTAGATGAGCCTGCAGGCAGCTTTCCTTATGCACATTCCATGCACAAGAACGTGTTCAACTATGCTTTATATTTAATCAGGAACAAATGACCTTTGACCTCATCCCCTTAATTTTAATTTTCTTATCCTATTCCTCTTTGTCTCCCATTACCAGGATTAATTTTCCAAAACACATAACCACATGTGTTCTTGTTCATTTCATCCTGAGATTCTAACTGCCGTGTCATCAGTTTTGCTGAATGTTCAAAGACGGATAAAAGTTTGCTATTTGTGTACATTTTGTGATTCTTGAGGTAATTATATTGTGTATTTGTGTTTTCTAAATGATAACATTTTTAGAACGTTCCACTAACAATGCAATTATAACGATTTTAATGCTAACATTTTTATAACATTAAATTAACAACATAATGATAACGTTTTTAATGATAACGTTTGTAGAACGTTCCACTAACAACAAAATTATAACGTTTTTCATGATTACGTTTTTAGAACGTTCCTCTAACAATGCAATTATAATGTTTGTAATGTTAACATTTTTAGAACATTCCATTAACAACACAAAGATAATGTTTTTATGCTACCGTTTTTAGAACGTTTATAAATGGCAGATAACGTTAAGAAAACGTTCTACTAACGTTACCGCAAGAACATTTTTGATAACTTTGAGAGAACATTTATAGAACGTTAGCCAAAGTTAAGAGAATGTTCCCTGTTAGCTATATGCAGTTTTGAGTGCAGAATAAACTCAATAACAGTCTCAGACACATGACGCACAAACTGAATTTACAGTTGAACATTGTGTTCGATTCAGTTGAGAAAAACAAAATACAGAGCTAACAGGTATTTAAAACAAACAATCTTGTGATTACTGATTTAGCTAGAAGATCGCCCTAATAACACCAAGTTAATTTATTAGGATCAAACACAAAAATTACTAAAACACTACCGAACCACATAACAAGTAATAAACAATATATACACATTAGGTAAAGATAAATGTGAAAATATGGAATATATACAAGACAACTCAGGTTATCAACCTTAAAATACACGGTGTAATGTTAGTTGGCTAGAAAGCTACTTTAACAACCTGTAACTAGTCACTACTGCTGTGAGGTGATTCACAAATACAAACACTATCACAAGATAACGATTAAAAGCCAATAATTATAAACGTATAATCTAACTACAAATCACTGCAAGTCCTTTGGACTGTCTAGTTATAAAACCAACCTTAATGTACTTGCAAAACGGTCTAACAATGGGGAAACTAACGTTAACTTCTGCCCACCATAGCTAATGTCTCACAGAATCAAAATCGAAATCAAAAGACGGTACAATTAATATTACAACCAAGGTCTGTTCATTTCTCGTAAAACATTTTGACATGCTCAAACCTATGGTAACATTAACAACGCAACAGCATAACCTACAACTAACTATTTGATAAAATACTTTTAAATTATATGCACTATCAGATTATGCACTTCATTTTTCAGTTGATGAAGCAGACAAAGGCTGCTCCGTATCACACACACAGCAGGGGAGAAAATTATGAAGAAGCCCAGTTGTTAATGTTAATAAGGGAAAGAGATGCTGTTAGCACTAAGAAAAGCTAAAGTTGAGATAATGACTGTTTTTTTCGAAATGAGGCTCCAAAAATGAGCTAATTTCTCACAGATACTAACGTTAACTTAAAGGGGTGGTTGACTGTTTTTTTTCTAGGCTTGATTGTGTTTATGGGGTACAGTCTAGCATGTGTTCATGCTTGGTTTTTTTAAAAACGCATTATTTTTCACATAATTTACCTTTATTCCACACCTCTCTGTCCCTTCTCTGACAAACGCCTCGATTTATTTCCTGGTTTTATGAAGCTCCTCCTTCAGAAATATGCGATGGGCTGAGATTGGTTAGCTGGCTCAGTGTGTTGTGATTCGCTAAACCGCCTCTACTGCACGTCTGAACGTCCCGCCCCTCACCTCAGTGGCATGTGCTCCGGTTGAATTGTAAACAGTGGTGTTGTCTATAATGCTTATCAATTTGAGCCCGATTGAGACCCAGAGGATATTAGTGAAGAGGATCGTGCAGAACCTGTGCAATCACGGCTCTTAATGGTATATTTCGTTGTTGTTGTCTCATACTTTTAAATACGCTGCTATTTGTAAGTGCTACTGCTTCTGTTAGCTTTTAATATACGGTTTTATCCTGATTAAAGCTTTAATACAGCACAGCAACCACACGCGTGTCCATTTATAATGCTTCTTATTGCTGTGTGAAAATAACTGTATAATTGGAACAGTTTGTTGGAGCTGATCTGACGATCTGAATGAGAGAGAGAGAGAGATGCAGAGCAGGGCGACACGAGTAACAGTATTAAGAACCGCTGCTTTAATGATTTTAAAACTTGTGAATCCATTAGAATCGTTAGAAGACAGAATCGCAATTCAAATTAATAGATTTTTACGTGCATCCCTAGTTTTCTCTTCCTCTTCTCTAAAGCAGCGCAGCATGGCCTCGCCCTCTTCTTTACATGTTCCTGGGGGCAGGGTTTATCTGGGTTTGTGACGTATCAGACCCGGGAAGTAACTCATTGTAGTCCCTTACCAGTCGTTTTTGTAGGCATTAAACTTCCAGAACTTTAAAAGATGATATCTCCGTCTGCATTGAACTTTCAGCGCCGCAACTCTGCAGATATTGTTTATGCTCAAACAGCAACATTACACACTATCTAATGTTAAAAAAGTGAAATCGCAATCAACCACCCCTTTAATACGATACAATAACTACAATCAACGTTTGTTTATGGTTTAAAAAAATTGGCGCGCTCAAACCTAAGCTAACCTCTAACAACAGAACCTACAACTAACTCTACTTGGTGAATACTTTTAAATTACATGCACTATCATATAAAAAATGCATTTAATTTGACATTTCAACACTTACCGTTGAATACGTTGGACTCGGATAAGAAAATGGAGACGACGAGAGAGCTCAGTCAGACAACACAGCGCATGGAGGCCGGGAAGGAATTCACAGTAGATTCCTGTAACTGCTCCGCATACATTATTTTCACAATAAAAGTCCCGAATATGGCATTATACAGTGAAAATCCCAGTTAAAGCCTGTAAAGTGATAATAATGTACAAACCCGATTCCAAAAAAGTTGGGACACTGTACAAATTGTGAATAAAAACAGAGTGCAATGATGTGGAAGTTTCAAATTTCAATATTTTATTCAGAATACAACATAGATGACATATCAAATGTTTAAACTGAGAAAATGTATCATTTTAAGGGAAAAATAAGTTGATTTTACATTTCATGGCATCAACACATCTCAAAAAAGTTGGGACAAGGCCATGTTTACCACTGTGTGGCATCCCTTCTTCTTTTTATAACAGTCTGCAAACGTCTGGGGACTGAGGAGACAAGTTGCTCAAGTTTAGGATTAGGAATGTTGTCCCATTCTTGTCTAATACAGGCTTCTAGCTGCTCAACTGTCTTAGGTCTTCTTTGTCACGTCTTCCTCTTTATGATGAGCCAAATGTGTTCTATGGGTGAAAGATCTGGACTGCAGGCTGGCCATTTCAGTACCCGGATCCTTCTTCTACGCAGCCATGATGTTGTAATTGATGCAGTATGTGGTCTGGCATTGTCATGTTGGAAAATGCAAGGTCTTCCCTGAAAGAGATGACGTCTGGATGGGAGCATATGTTGTTCTAGAACTTGGATATACCTTTCAGCATTGATGGTGCCTTTCCAGATGTGTAAGCTGCCGATGCCACACGCACTCATGCAACCCCATACCATCAGAGATGCAGGCTTCTGAACTGAGCGCTGATAACAACTTGGGTTGTCCTTGTCCTCTTTAGTCCGGATGACATGGCATCCCAGTTTTCCAAAAAGAACTTCAAATTTTGATTCGTCTGACCACAGAACAGTTTTCCACTTTGCCACAGTCCATTTTAAATGAGCCTTGGCCCAGAGAAAATATGGCTTCTTTTTTGACCTATAGAGTTTTAGCCGACAACGGCGAATGGCACGGTGGATTGTGTTCACAGACAATGTTTTCTGAAATTATTCTTGAGCCCATGTTGTGATTTCCATTACAGTAGCATTCCTGTATGTGATGCAGTGCCGTCTAAGGGCCCGAAGATCACGGGCATCCAGTATGGTTCTCCGGCCTTGACCCTTACGTACAGAGATTGTTCCAGATTCTCTGAATCCTTGGATGATATTATGCACTGTAGATGATGATAACTTCAAACTCTTTGCAATTTTTCTCTGAAAAACTCCTTTTTGATATTACTCCACTATTTTTCGCCGCAGCATTGGGGGAATTGGTGATCCTCTTCCCATCTTGACTTCTGAGAGACACTGCCACTCTGAGAGGCTCTTTTTATACCCAATCATATTGCCAATTGACCTAATAAGTTGCAAATTGGTCCTCCAGCTGTCCCTTATATGTACATTTAACTTTTCCGGCCTCTTATTGCTACCTGTCCCAACTTTTTTGGAATGTGTAGCTCTCATGAAATCCAAAATGAGCCAATATTTGGCATGACATCTCAAAATGTCTCACTTTCAACATTTGATATGTTATATATATTCTATTGTGAATAAAATATAAGTTTATGAGATTTGTAAATTATTGCATTCCTTTTTTATTCACTATTTGTACAGTGTCCCAACTTTTTTGGAATCGGGTTTGTAATTTACTGTGAAATATTAGAGTTATATGCTGTGAAATCACAGAAATTATTTACAGTGCAGAAAGGAAACTGAAGTTTTACAGCTTGCCAAAACAATTGTTGTCATCATGTACTCTACTCACCCTCAAGTTGTCCCAAATCTGTATGAGTTTCGGTCTTTGAATTATCACCTCCTCACTGATTATACATAAGAGCACCTGCTGATTTCTCATCTGAAGACTGGTGTCCTTTATATTGCTCCACAGAAACTTGAGTGTTGATGTGGCGTAGTTGAGATGGTGAATCTCTGTAGTAGAAAAGGTTTGCAAATTGTTACATTCTTGTGTGGAGTGATTTATTTATCATCTTTTAGTCAATCTTTTGATTTGACCTAATCTGTTTTCATTTATTTGAAAGTGTTTTGCCCTTTGATTTCACTATAAATAGTGTAAATATTACGGAGTTCCATCTCCACCGCAGTAGGGTTTGGGTGCCTTTTCGTTTCCAATTATTACTTTTCTTGTCTGTAGTATAAACAGGAAGTCCACTTTAATGTATTTTATTAACTTTTCACCTAGGTCAAGTAGTGGTTGCAGATTTAGTCAGATGCATCTTTTTTTAATTAATAGTTTAAGAATAGAGTTTAAGATTTTACTCTTTGCTTTTAATGTCATAAAAGGTCTGGCACCTTCTTAACCAATAATGCATACCCGCAGGTCGTTAGAAATCAACTTTCTTAGTATTCTTCAATCTATTCATAATAAATAATACAACAAGAAAAAAAACACAGACGCTGCCTACAGATTAATTATTTCATGTGACATCACTTTTTTTTGCGTTAAAGCCCCTTTTCTCAACAAAAAGTGTTTCCAAACTAATTTTTGACATTTGAAGTATCGATATAGAATTTATGCGCTAAAGTTAAATGGAAAAAGATTGTGTCGACACATGAGAATTTTTATCTATAATTGGCATTTCCATCAGCTATATCGTAAATATTTTAAAGCGTTAAATATTTTTTTCTCAAAAAAATCCTTGGATGGAAACCTGCTTAATGACAGCGATGCTAAAATAATCTTCTCAAATTTAACCCTTCTAAGTTTCAAAAGCCAAGTAAATATGCTTTAATTTATTCTTCTGTAATTGTTCTTAAAATATCAAAATAGTTTTTTGCTATAGCAGCAATTAGAGTTCCATCCATATTGGATAAACACAACAAAATTATAAACGCAACACTTTTTGCCCTCATTTTTCATGAGCTGAACTCAAAGATCTAAGACCTTTTTCAATGTACACAAAATTCCTATTTCTCTCCAATATTGTTCACAAATCTGTCTAAATCTGTGTTAGTGAGCACTTCTCCTTTGCAGAGATAATCCATCCACCTCACAGGTGTGGCATATCAAGATGCTGATTAGACAGCATGATTGATTACGCAGGTGTGCCTTAGGCTGGCCACAATAAAAGGCCACTGTAAAATGTGCAGTTTATCACACAGATTGGCATGCTGACTGCAGGAATGTCCACCAGAGACACCATGACAGAGTGATGATTGGCTTCATCCCTCGGTCTCCTCTCCACCAATAAGCTGGTGTGTGGTGGGCGTTCTGGCACAATATGGCTGCTGTCGCATCATCCAGGTGGAAGCTGCACATTGGTGGTGGTTGAGGAGATTCCCCCCCTATGTAAAGCACTTTGAGTACCCAGAAAAGCACTATATAAATGTAACAAATTATTAATTATTATTATTAATAGAATGTTCATTTCTCTACCATAAGCTGTATCCAAAGGAGTTTCAGAGAATTTGGCAGTACATCCAACCGGCACAACCGCAGACCACGTGTAACCACACCAGCCCAGGACCTCCACATCCAGCATCTTCACCTCCAAGATCATCTGAGACCAGCCACCCGGACAGCTGCTGCAGCAATCGGTTTGCATAACCAAAGAATTTCTGCACAAGCTGTAGGAAACCAGTCCCTCCAGGATTTTGCGATTGTGCGATCACTGAATTTATCGCAAAATCAAGCAAACTTTTCGCAAGAGCTCACAAATTTTAGTAATTGTCGCAGATTTTGGGCTTAGACACGTCCCGTGACGTCATTGCAATGTGCATTCAGTCAAAGAAAGGTTGTTTCTCAGTTTGAAAAATGGAATGAACAGCCTTGAGTTCTCATCATGCCCGATTTACAAGAGCTACATTGGACAAACGAACCAAAAGCGGAACGAATCCGCACTACTCGTTTGGGCTATGTGGCACAGACCGTTTATCTGCTCAGGCCGGAGCCGCGGGCTGCTCTCGAACACGCGACACTGTTATAAACAGCGCTGGGAGAGACAGTGAAGAAAGTAGTCTCGATAACATCTCTGTCAAATCTTGTGAGAAGCATTCAAATTCGGCACATAATTCTGTTAAAGCTACGGATATCAGAACAAACACCACTGATGTGGAAACCAGGAAAAACATTGTTCAATAAACATATCTCCACCATTCACCATGGATTTAACATAACTAAAGGAACAACTTGTGGCAGAAATGGTCTCATTTTGAGTGATTTTAAATGCTTCACACAACTTTACCCAGCACTTCAAATTTAAGTATTACCAAATGTGAAAGTTATTTTTAATGTGATGACATTATGTGTTCATCCTTCAAAGGTTGCCTCCATTTATAAAACTAAACGTTTCATAAATGTAGGAAAGTAAACATGTAACGGAGCCGACAAGACGAGAGGCGTGCGGATCCATTTGCAGGCTTTTATTGCTAGACATGTCAAAACACAGTCAGGGTCGAACAAATGGCAAACAGGTACAGATGGGGCAAGGCAGAAAAGTAATCAAGTAAACGGGCGTGGTCTACGATCGGCGAACAATATCCAGAGGGCAAGGCAGAGAGATAATCAGGTCACAAGCAGAAGGTCAGGAATCAGACAACCAGGCAACACGGAAAGACAAGACTGAAACTAAAATAAGAAACAGAAAACAGAAATGGCTCCGTAAAGCAGCTAACACTAGGAAAGTGAAAAACGCAGAACAATAGAGGAGACTGAACACAAAACAAAACACGGAATGGCTCTGTAGTAGCTAACATAGGAAAATGCTAATCGCTAAACAATACTTGGCCGGGAGGAAGAGGAAATTAATGTCTTTTGTATGGTGTGTGTGATGGCTCTCAGGTGAGCGTGTGATTGGAGACAGCTGTGTGATCAGTGCAGCGTGTGATTAGTGCAATCAGCTGGGTGTGTGTGTGTGGTCGGTGCAGTGAATAATGGGAAATGTAGTCTGAGGTGGAGTGCAACAGTGAGTGTAGTGCAAGAGTCCATGTGGTGGAAGGGCAACCAGATTCGTGACAAAACACTTATTTAAAAATAAAAAGTATATTCAATTACCACTATATGGCTGCAGAGACTTATAAAGCTTATTAGCCATTTCCACTATAAACACTCACCGGCCACTTTATTAGGTACACCTGTTCAATTGCTTAGTAACACATATTGCTAATCAGCCAATCACATGGCAGCAACTCAATGCATTTAGGCATCTATATGTGGTGAAGACGACTTGCTGAAGTTCAAACAGCATCAGAATGGGGAAGAAATGGGATTTAAGTGACTTTGAATGTGGAATGGTTGTTGGTGCCAGACGGGCTGGTATGAGTATTTCAAAAACTGCTGATCTACTGGGATTTTCACGCACAACCATCTCTAGTGTTTACAGAGAATGGTCCGAAAAATATAAAATATCCAGTGAGCGGCAGTTGTGTGGACAAAAATAAAATGCCTTGTTGATGTCAGAGGAGAATGGCCTGACTGGTTAGAGATGATAGAAAGGCAACAGTAACTGAAATAACCACTCGTTACACCCAAGGTATGCAGAATACCATTTCTGAACGCACAACACATCTAACCCTGAAGCAGATGGGCTACAGCAGCAGAAGAGCACACCGGGTGCTGCTCCTGTCAGCTAAGAACAGGAAATGGAGGCTACAATTCGCACAGGCTCATCAAAATTGGACAAAAGAAGATTGGAAAAACTTTGCCTGGTCTGATGAGTCTCAATTTCTGCTGCAACATTCAGATGGTAGGGTCAGAATTTGGCGTAAAGAACATGAAAGCATGGATCCATCCTGCCATGTCTGAATGGTTCAGGCTGCTGGTGGTTGTGTAATGGTGTGGAGGGATATTTTCTTGACACACATTGGGCCCCTTAGTACCAATTGAGCATTTTTTAAACGCCACAGCATACCTGAGTATTGTTGCTGACCAAAACCATCCATTTATGACTGCAGTTTACCCATCTTCTGATGGCTACTTCCAGAAGAATAATGCACCATGTCACAAAGCTCAAATCCTCTCAGACTGATTTCTTGAACATGACAATGAGTTCACTTTACTCAAATGGCCTCCACAGTCACCAGATCTCAATTCAATAGAGCACTTTTGGGATGTAGTGGAACGGGAGATTCACATCATGGATGTGCTGCCAACAAATCTGCAGCAACTGTGTGATGCTATCATGTCAATATGAACCAAAATCACTGAGGAATGTTTCCAACACCTTGTTGAATCTATGCCACAAAGATTTAAGGCAGTTCTGAAGGCAAAAGAGGGTCCAACCAGCAAGCAAGTTGTACCTAATAAAGTGGCCAGTGAGTGTGTATATATATATATATATATATATATATATATATGAAGAGCTCTTTTCCAAAACGCTATAAATCCATTTTAATAGTTTTAGAGAAAAGGACATTTTTTTACCTAGACCCATACATTTTGTTAATATTCAATTTATCCTGTTAAAATGGTCTGTTGGCTCAGTCTGAACATGTTAAACAATGATTGTTAAATTAAACAACAATATTGTCGATTATAAATTCCAAGTTTTATATTTTTTTTTTCAAAACGCTACAAATCCATCCTTTTTTTATGTTGGTTTATGTCTTTAAAAAAAAAAAGGGAACATGCAACATATGACATAAGGGACTCATACTATAAGCCGGTCGCACCAGCCTTGTGTTGCTGTAACCCCCCCGGGTCCGCACCATCACACCAAGCGGGTCTCGAACCCGGGTTTCCGGTGCGGGAAGTGGGTGCTCTAACAAGCAATGCCAAAAGCTACAGCCTCTAGCGTCAGTCGCTAGAGCGCCTCTTTTTGAGGTCAGTGGAGTGAGGTTTACACACAGCCCTTACTGGCATACACATCTGTTACATTGACATCCCACAGTGGGTATTAACGCGCCACCTGAGTGACGAACCTTCTTTTTTTGTTGTTTTTTTGTGATTTTATTTGTCCAGTCATATGAGGATATATCGCAATGCCCTGACCGGGCAGAGCATGTGGAGTCTCTCATCCTCACTTGAAGCAAAGGGAGGGGGATGGAAAGAGTGAAGCGTGACCACCTGAGATCGAAACGACGTGGACAAGACCTTGGGAATGTAACCCGGCCTAGGCCGAAGGGTAACTTTGACTAGACCCGGGGCAAAGTCCATACATGTCTCACTAACAGAGAAAGCCTGCAGATTTCCAACTCTTTTCAGTGACGTAAGCGCCAGCAAAAGAACAACCTTAAGAGTCAGTATCCGATCCGAAGCTGACTCTAAGGGCTCGAAAGGGACCGTCACTAGTCCTTCGAGGACGACTGACAAGTCCCAAGTAGGAACTGCCGTGGGGCGAACCGGCCTAAGGCGTCTGACCCCACGCATAAAGGCGGAGACCATCCGATGTCTCCCCAAGGGGATCTCATCCAGCTCTCTTCGAGCCGCAATGGCCGCTACATAAACGCTAAGGGTGGTAGCAGCCGCCCCCGTTGTCAGCCTTTCTTGCAAAAACTCCAGCACTGGACCAACAGGGCAGTTAACTGGGTCAATTGCACGAGTCAAACACCAAGACTCAAAAACGCCCCACTTGGAAGAGTACAGCTTCCTTGTAGCGGGGGTTCTGGCACTGGCTATGGTTTCCTGAACTTCGGCAGGCAAACCATCAATCACAGCCCTTGGCCCTGTATGGGCCATACCCACAACTTCCAGAGCTCCGGTTGAGGATGCCAGATCTTGCCCTGAAGCTGGGACAGTAAGACCCGCCTGATCAGAATCTCCCAAGGAGGCCGATACAAGAGGGGAGTTAGCGCTGAGAACCAGGTCTGTGAGGGCCAGAATTGGGCTATGAGAAGGAGACGGGCACCGCTCACCTTCACTCTGCATAGTACTGCCGGAATCAGCTTTATTGGCGGAAACGCGTACAGACTGACATTCGGCCATGGGTGGGCGAACGCATCTATGCCCAGAGTCGTCGGGAAACTCAGGGAGAACCAGAGCGGGCACTGGGATGACTCTTAAGAAGCAAAGAGGTCCACCTCCGCTTTGCCAAACAGATCCCAGATCTGGGATACCGTCTGATGGTTCAACATCCATTCCCCCGGCCTGAGCTTCTGTCTCGACAGAAAATCGGCCGCCAGGTTCAGCACTCCCGGAACGTGAACCGCCCTCAAAGAGAGGAACTTGTCTTGGGACCAAAGGAGAGGATGGCGCGCAAGCCTGTCCAGGGTGCGCGACCGTGAACCTCCTTGGCAGTTTATGTGGGACACAACCGCCATATTGTCCGTCCTGACTATGATATGATACCCCCCGAGAACGGGGAGAAAATACTTCAAAGCCAGGAAGACAGCCCTGAGTTCCAGGCAGTTTATATGCCAAAAGAGGAACTCTTCCTTCCACTCCCCGCTCGCCGGTCTGCCTGTGAAGACCGCGCCCCAGCCTGTCATTGATGCGTCCGTCGTGATCATATGGCGACGGTGGATCGCACCCATTCTCACCCCGCTCCGGAGAAAGACGGGGTCTCGCCACATTAAAAGGGGTCAACAGCAACTGCGCGACACCCTGATAAGGCGAGTAGCTGGTACAGTGGGGTGTAACCTCAGCTCCTTCATCCACCAAAGGAACGGCCTCATGTGAAGCAACCCTAGGGGCAACACAGGGGAGGCCGCTGCCATGAGGCCCAACAGCCTGCGGCAGGCACCTACAGAGACATGATGGCCTAGCTTGAAGCGGGCCAGACATGCTGTAAGATTGGGTATCCGGGCAGGAGCCAAACGGGCCTGCATCTGAACGGAATCCAAACGAACCCCTAGAAACAGGGTTCGCTGAGATGGGAGGAGCACACTCTTCTTGGCGTTGCTCCTGAGGACAAGAGAATGGATGTGGCCGAGAACGATATCCCTGTGACGACTCACTAGCTCCCTGGAGTGAGCCAGTCGTCCAGATAGTTCAGTACACGAATGCCCTGGAGCCTCAAAGGGGCCAGTGCAGCATCCATGCATTTTGTAAATGTTCTCGGCGCCAAAACCAGGCCGAAGGGCAGGACCTTGTATTGGTAAGCCTTCCCTCCAAAGGCAAACAGAAGGAACCTCCTGTGTCTTTGAACGACCTGGATGTGAAATACGCATCCTTCAGGTCGATGGTGACAAACCAGTCCCCCTCCTGGACCTGAGACATGATGGTTTTTATCATCAGCATCTTGAACTTCCCTTTGTAGAGGGAAAATTAAAACGCCGTAGATCCAGAATGGGTCTCAGGCCGCCGTCCCCCTTCGGCTGAAGAACCCTCGTTCGATGTCCGACTGCGGTATTTCCTCTATCGCTCCTTTCTGTAGGAGGGAGGAAAGCTATAGCTTTAGAACAGAAGCCTTGGAGGCGCTGTTTACTACCGTCAGTTGTACCCCGTCGAGGCGGGGGGGATATTCCCCAAACTGAAGTGTGTGGCCGGACCGAATCGTGAGCAGCGGCACCCTCCGCCACGAAGGAGAGCCCTTGGCGTCCTTGTCCGGGTTGATGGAGTGTGAAGTGCTGGACTGACAGGGGGCCAGCATGGGGTCCGAACGCTGCAGGGGAGAATCGACTGTATCCCCACACACGCGGCCCGCCGGCGGCGAAAGGACGGACTGTAGCGGGGGAAAGACAACGCGTCCCCCAACTGCCAGACCGAGAATAAATGAGGATGAACTCGTTCCGCACGCCAAGCCCTTAGGGGTGGCTGTGACAGTTTTGAGTGAGGAGAGCACGTTTGAAGCGGGCAGAAACGCTTTTGCGGTCTGACCTCGCCTCGAAGCGATGAAACGGCTCTCCTCTGAGGTTTAGCCACAAATGGCACTCTGCGGCCACCGAACCCGCCATAGGGCGCCCCACGGCATGTGCGGTGTGCTTAGTGGCTCTGAGAGCTAAGTCAGTGGCTCTGCGCAGCTCATTTACAGCCTCCGGAGTCAGACCAGTCCCCTCGGATTTCCTTGAGGACGTCCGCCTGGTAGGCCTGAAGGATGGCCATCGTATGGAGAGCTAGGAAACAGATAATCCTGCGTGAATTCAACCGGTGAATTCACGCGCACATGCTCTGGTGAGGGAGGGAGAGAAAAGGCGAGGCCTGTCTGCTCACTCTCCGTCACCTCGAGCTAAACATCCGAACCCCAGGTCGCGAATTCACGAGAGGCCGCGGATTCACGAGAAGCCACGGAGGCCTCCGGAGCGCGACGGGGAAAGAAAATGGATGACTCCTTTTCACACACCTCAAGCCGAGAGCGGAGGGTTATGAGACGGAGATTCTCACAAATTACATTCAAATCCCATAAACCGCATGCGTGAACCCGAAACATATAATTTTACTTATCTGTGCGGGTCATAGCGAGCGATGAATCGCGCGCACGGCGGTTGACAACGGCGATATTCCATGGCACTTCACCGCGAGGAGAACAAAGCTCCACTGAGGCAGTCGCCGAAGTGCAGATGGATGATCGCAAAAAGGTAAGTTGGGTCAGAAATCGCAACAACGAAGGGTAATGTGACCGCTTCGTGAAGGCAGAGAAATCTGAGGAGTGGATGGCGCGTTCGCCAGTATGACCTGACGACGTCATTGCGTCAGAGATGGCGTCGCGCCATCAGCCAATGAATTGGCGTGATTCTATATGGGTTCAGACTCGGTCACGCAGTGGGCGTTCCCGATGCGTAAAAGCTAAGCAGCGTAGAGTTACCTATGAAAGAGAACTGGACGTTTTGAACGTTCTAAGAACATTCAAACATAACGTTTTTATAACTTAATGGGAACGTTACGGGAACGTTTTTATTACGTAAAATTGTTAGCTGGGATAGCAACACTCCTAACTATAAGTACCATTGCGGTGTGCCTGAATGCTCTCGGATGTATCGCAAAGGAAATGTTTTGAAAACTCATATGTACTGAAAGCATACAGGGCTTGGATCATCTGTACAAATCTTGCAAGCAATTTGAAACTCCCTTAAAATATGTGGCTCAGTTTTGTACAGTTACATGTGACACCTTAAGCTCCATCATAAAGCATTTGAAGTCACACATACGGGAAGGTTTAGAAATCAAATGCCCAGTGAGGTTGTGATTGCAGCTTTACAGTTGCATCCACTTTAGCCTCACAATTTACAAGGAAACATAAATATCTAGATCACACCTCATTAGGTGTGTCTGATTCTGCTGAGCCTAGTGCTGAGCATAGTACTCTGCATAGTCAGCCATGTTCTGATACTTCTGTTGTGGATGATAATGAGCCAGAGGGGCGATTTGCTGTGGATGAAACTCTCTATTTACAAAATTTTGCCCTTCTGTATCTTAAATTACTAGGGAAATTGTTGCTACCAGCCAGTACCATACAGACAATCATTGAGGACTTTCAAAATGCCCATGAAATTGGCCTATCACATTCCCTTAGGATCCTGCGTGAGAAACTGAAAGCGCTTGGAATCCAAGAGGCCAGTATAAGTAACATAATTGATGAAATCAACAGGGCAGAGCTTCTTAAGATGTGTAACAGGGACATTTTGTGCACAGACCAAAAAAGGAAGAGTGTTTATAAAAACAGTTTCAACTATGTTGAGCCTGTGCCTTTTCTTTTGGGCAGTGATGAAAACGGTAAAGAGTGCTTTGCCCAGTATATTCCTATCCATGAGACATTGTCCACACTGTTCAAAAGTGAGTCTGTAAGAGAACAATATGTCGCCACACATTTGCAACCAGCTACTGAAAATATTCAGGATGTGAGAGATGGAGAGGGATTTAAGGGCAATGAGCTGTTGAAAACAGAACCTTCCTTTGTTGGTGTGATCCTGTATCAAGATGCCTTTGAGGTTGTGAACCCACTTGGTTCAGGGAAAAAAAAAACACAAGGTTTTAGCTGTTTACATGACCCTGACGAATATATTGCCTCACAATAGATCTGCAATAGATCACATGCAACTTTTCCTCCTATGTAGGGAGAAAGATTTTAAATACTTTGGCATGAACAAAGTTTTTGAACCATTGATCAGTGATCTCAAACTTCTAGAGGAGAGAGGTATTTTGACAAATGATGGCAGAGTTGTAAAAGGAGATTTAGTTGCCATTTCAGGAGATAACCTGGGATCACATTGCATTGGGGGTTTTGTCGAAAACTTCAGTCGGACAATCCATTTTTGCCGCTACTGTGAGATTGACAGAAATGCATTTATGAATGAACCATACACTTGTGGGACTCCAAGGACTGCAGAATCCTATCAAGGTCATTCGCAAAGTTTAAACACCAGTAATACTGTCTCAGCATGCGGCATCAAGATGGACTCTCCTTTTAACCAGCTTAATTATTTTCATGTTTGCCAGCCAGGGCTTCCACCATGTCTGGGGCATGACTTGTTTGAGGGTATTGAGTCTTATGACCTTGCCTTGTTTGTTGGTAACTTGGTTCAGGAGAAGCACTTTACCTACTTACAATTAAACAGATGTAAAAACCAATTCAAATATCAAGTAAATGATGCCAGCAGCAAACCAGCAGACATATCTCTTGGTAGCAAACAATTAAGTGGACATGCAGTTCAAAACTGGTGCTTTCTGAGGTTGCTACCTCTTTTTGTGGGTAACAGAATTAAATATCCTTCTGAAAATGAAGTATGGCAACTCATTCTGCAGCTGAGAGAGATTGAGGAGCTTGTTTGTGCACCAGCTATTACAACAGGCCAAGTGGCATATCTAAAAATCCTAGGTCAAAACAAAGGTCTTCGTCGGGGTTAATGTCTACAGTATCTTACACACCTTTATTGTATTACACTAATGTTAATTACAAAGATATAATGCAGTCAGGGTGGACCTAATTGTGTACTTTTTATACACATGATAAATTCCTCTATCTAGGGCTGGACGGTATAACAGTTTATATCATTACCACAGTATAAAATGTCGATGGTTATAGATTTTGCTATATCATTTATTTCACATACACAAACATATCCATGTAGGACTACTTAAAAGTTATAAACACCTTACCTAATGTGATAAAAAATACATTAATGAATGAGAAAATAAAGAGTGGGATGTGCTTGATATTATATAGAGTTATTAAGCGCAATATGGTGTGAAGAACTTAATGCACACAGCTGAAGCATGCATACAGAAAGCCCCTCTCTCTCAGACAGCATGCCTGCACGATGTTTAATAACATTACTAAGAGCAAAATGCAGTGGAAAATTGCTGTGCCATATCTGGGATATTTTGGCTTCATTACAGTCTATGGGGAAGAAGTGGAGACGCGTCGTCTATCTTTATATACAGTCTATGGTCGCAATGCATTTGTCTGTTTTAAAATACACATTGCCATATAAGTGTGCCTTGGATCGTTTTTGAATGAGACTTATGGAATAAGCACAGCGTACCTGAAGTATCCAGAGAGTGCCTGTATGTAATTACCACAAAGACTCAGCAGCGATTCTACTCCATTTATCTCCAGGTATTTTTTCACACTTCGCTTGTCTGACTGATGTGTCCATCCTCAATAAATTTCGAGAGGCCCTGGATAACAAAGGCAACACCATCCTGAAGTTCTTCCAAAATGTCAGCTGTCATCAGGGGGTGAAAGATGTTTTGGCTTGTTTTGAACCAGAGGCTTCAAACAAGCCTGCATGCATTCTTCTCCTCCTGATGGCATACTTCAAAGAGCCGAAGCATGCATTGTGCTTGAAGTTGATTCAAGTATATTTTCACATTACCAAAAAAAAAGGACTGTACTTTTATAGTGCTTTTCTAGTCTTCCGACCACTTTTAAGTGCTTTACACTACACTTCACCCCATTCACACAGGTTCACACAATCATCCACACTCACACTAGGAATTTAGCAATACCATTTTTTTCAGAACCAATCCGATCAGTCTATGTTGCTGACCTGTATCTGCATGATTTTATACATTGCACTGCTGCCCCATGATTGGCTAATCGGATAAATGCTTGAATAAGGAGGTGAACAGGTGTTCCTGGTAGTTATAGCTGAAGTGCTTGGTGAGTGTACACACTGAGTGCTTCATACATAACCCAAAGTTATGTTCACAATCTAAACTTTACCAAATGTGTACTACATAATTTAAGGTACATCGATGGGGGCAAGGGATGATTTGTGCACAAATTTTTACTCTGTGCCACTATAGGTACAGATTATCAACAGTCTTGTCTTATTTTACTCTTATTCTATTGATTTATTATTTTTGCAGCCTTGTGCCACAGCCACTGACATTGAAGGGACTGTGACACTACCAAGCACCCCTCGCTTGATTGTCCAAGTTAATGTTGATGTCTTCCTCACTTTTAATGTATTTTCAAGTCTCAAGTTGTCCACAGATTTGTTGTGAGCAGTTTCATGTAGGAACTATTTTCTTTCAACCAATAGTTCCTACACTCTAAAAAATGCTGGTTTAAAAACAATAATTTATGGGTTATTTGACACAATTTGTTGGGTTTTATACATTAGCTGGGTTGTTTTTTGACACGTACTGAGTAAAACATCCTGATATTGAATAGGGGTGCAACGGATCGTAGATGATCCGTGATCTGTACGGACCAGTCCCCACGGTTCGGCACGCATGTGATTCACGGATTAACTTTTAAGTTAAACCATCATGGAGTGAAAGTCTTGCTAATTTACACATTCAAGCAATTTCAGACCATTCAGATGAAGAAGTCGAATCAAGAGGTTCAGCATTTAGAATTTGTGTTTTCGTTTTTTCATGATTCATTTAAGACACAATTTTTAGAAATATGCTTCCACACTACTCTTTTCACTCTAATTTCTTAAAAAAACATTCTTGATTCTTTTTTGAACAGTAGGGCATGATGGGTATATATGGTTTTGTTTCAGGTGACACAATGAAGCCGAAGGGTGGATGCTGTCATTGAAAGGTCAAGTGGTCATGAGACCACACCAGGACTTCACAACTGGTCTGGCTTCCGTTTTTGCCAGCTACTACAATTTTGATCTGAAGTATGCAGAAGATGCTTCTTGCACACTGGAATTTATCCAAAGGTAATGTTTACATTAAAGAGAAATGAAAATTCTGTCATTAATTACTTACCCTCATGTCGTTCTAAACCCGTAAGACCTTCGTTCATCTTGGGAACACAAATTAAGATATTTCTGATGAAATCCAAGAGCTTTCTGACCCTGCATAGACAGCAATGTAACTGAAATGTTCCCAGACCCAGAAACATAGTAAGAACATTTTTAAAATATCAGTGGTTCAACTGTAATTTTAATGAAGCTACGAGAATACTTTTTGTGTGCAAAGAAAACTAAAATAACGACTTTATACAAGAGTTCTTCTCTTATGTGTCACCGTCTTTTCTTTGCACACAAAAAAGTATTCTCATAACTTCATAAAATTACTGCTGAACCACTGATGTCACATGGACTATTTTAACAATGTCTTTACTATCTTTCTGGGTTTGGGAACAGTTCAGTTACATTGCTGTCTAAGGAAGGTCAGAAAGCTCTCGGATTTCATCAAAATTACTCCCCAACTGCGTTGAATGGGTGAAATGCAGAGCACAAATTCCGAGCATGGGACACCATAGTTGACCATACATTAGAGCTGCACGATTAACGTTAAAAGATTGCGATCTCGATTTAAATACCCACGCAATTTCATTTCTAACTGACAACAATTCCCCGTGTCTATTAAGCCTTTGAAAAAGTTCAAATTCAAATCTGCGTTCTTGCTGTTCGTGTACACAGAGAGCAGACAGTTACCATGTTTAGGTAAGAAACAGCTTCACAAACAGTCTGTTCAACTACCCTACCCAGTATTATTTCTGTCTTATAGTCATTCATATTATCACAGAAATACTGGGATTGAAGGTCATAGTTCAGATACAAACATTGATGTCTATGGTAGCAATCAAAATAGATCGTCATCTTTTGATAGTAATATTTGTGCCGATTGCATTGTTTCGCCACCTTGTGACAACAAGTAACTGTTAAAAAATGTATTTGTCATTGAATCATTGATTCAAGAGATTTGTTCAAAAACAATCCAGTAATGAAACAAGTGAAGTTTGTATGAGTGAGTCATTGAATCATTCATTCAAACCACTTTTTCATAACTTTAATATATAAAATGTATGAATAAAATATATCATATTTAAAATACATATATTATATATAAAAATGTTTAATAATTCATTCAAATTAAATAAACACTTAGACTGCAACAATAATATTTAGTCACATTTTGTTTAGTTCAGAATCGTGATCTCTATTTGAGAGAAAAAAAATCATGATTCTCAATTGATCCAGAATCTCTACCACACGTCATGTCCTTTCCTTAATTTGAGTTTCGAAGATGAATGAAGGTCACCTTACAGAGGCCCCTCATCTCCCTCTCCAACAAGTGTTGTGTTTCAGACTCGACTCTTTTATCTGTGCTCAAGACCAGAGAGGAAGCTGTTTTTAAAAGGATGGAGCTCTTACTCCATCCTCTGCAAACAGTACATGTAAATTATATAAATTGTTGTGTGCAAATGCTCTGCCTGGGTAGATCACACACCTCTAATTTGTTGCAGGACTGCTCTTGACTGTGTGTTTGTGATGGAAATGTTTTTCAGTTGCTGTCAAATGGTTGCAGTTTCACTGAACCACCGTAATGTCACATTGTTCAAACTGAGCTAACTTTAGTTTTGCTCTGTACTGCAGTGACCCACTGAAGGTGGTGACTGGGAAATTACCCCTTTTTCATTCCACTTGAATAACTAACAGCTTTCCTCTCAGACATTTTGTTTATAGGTGCTTCTTGGGCATAAATGCAGAGGCAAGCACAAAGTCAAAGAGGCAGAGAGGACATATAAACAAGCAAGTCTGTACGCTGATCAGAAAAATAATTGACTTTGAGTGGATGACAGTCTAGTATTCCAATGCCAGAACGGACCAACCAAACACTGCTCTGTTATGTTACATGAACTTATGCAGTAAGATGGTCATGTTCTTATAGTTTTTCATTGTTCAATGGAGAGAAGCAAAATAAAATAAATGTAAAATTGATTGTTTTTTGTGTTTATTTTAATGTCTTATTAATGTTAGAAGTTATTAATGGGTTAACAGATAAAATGTAAAATTTACAGTATTTTACAATAGTTTAAGTGTAAAATAACATCACATTATTGGCTACAGAGTTGCATTACTATTACAGATTGCACTGTAATTCTACAGCTGCATACGGTTAAATCGCAGTAATCAGATGGCATTAACTGTTAATTCACAGTTAAATATAGTAATTCTACAGCAGCCTACTGCTAAATCACAGTACTTTGAAAGCTACCAACTGTAACTTCACAGTTAAATATAGTAATTCTATAGGAGCCTACTGCATTTTCACAATTATTTATTGGAAAGAAATACTGTAACTTACTGTGAAAGTAATGTAACTACTTTACAGTAATATACTGTTAATTTACATACTGTAACTTACTGTGAAAGTAATGCAACTAGTAGCCAGTAATTTACTGTGAATTTACGGTCAAAAAAGTTTTTACAGTGTGTGTTTTGGATCACTTCTAAATCAAATCAGAAATATATGTTGGATGTTGTGAAAAAAGTCTTCAGCAGATCTGGGAGAACATAAACATGACGCAGAGAGGCATCGTGGCTTTTGAACTCATTTATTCTATGGAAAACGTGTCTTTATATATGGGACCAGAAACTCTATTACAGGAGGTCCACAAAATGACCAAATAAGGTAGAGCAGGACAGACAAAGAAGAAAATGACCCTTCCTCCACACATAGCCAAGGAGCCATGTGTATTCAGTGAGATTAAAAACATTACCCTTCATTTATGTGGCTTTACATTCATCTATGCATAAATTAAATCTAACACAAGCTATACCTTCAAGACAAGTGAACATCTCGTTAGTGTTCCACAGTATGAGTGAAGTTTTGTTTGGAGCTGAAAGTCTTCCGTTTACTGTGAATTCTTATGTGAATCCCAAGAGTTGCTCTGTCTGAGCAAGTTTGTACCCAGTCACTTCATTAATGTGAGTTATTACTTGATTCTTACAGTGTTTCTTGTCTGTGAAACTCCTTTCAGACGGACGACATATAAAACCATGAACCGTGAATCCATGTGTGGTCATTAAGGGGTATTTTACATGTGAAACTATTTTCACACTGTTGGCAGGTAAAAGGCTTCTCTCAAGTGTGAATTCACATGTGGATTTTGTGATTTCCCTGTTTATATAAACTCTTTCCACACTGTTAGCAGGTGAAATATTTCTCACTAGTGTGAATTCTCTTGTGGGCATTACGAGTTTGATTACGTGTAAAACTCCTTCCACACCAAGTGCATGTATAAGGCTTCTCCCCAGTATGAATTCTCATGTGGCTTTTAAGTCCTCCTTTTTGAATGAAACTATTTCCACACAGTTTGCAGGTGTAAGGTTTCTCCCCAGTATGAGTACCTATGTGCCTTTTAAGGGTTCCATTTTTATTGAAACTTTTACCACAGTGTTGACAAGGGAAAGGTTTCTCTCCTGTATGAATCCTCATGTGGCCATTAAGAGTCTTTTTTTGTGTAAAATGCTTTCCACATTGAGGGCATGTGAAAGGCTGCTCTCCAGTATGAATTGTCATGTGGGGATTAAGAGTCTTTTTTTGTGTAAAACTCTTTCCACACTGAGGGCAGGTGTAAGGCTTCTCTCCAGTATGAATTGTCATGTGGCTTTTAAGGCTTTCTTTATAAGCAAATCTCTTACCACATTGTTGGCAGGTGTAAGGCTTTTCCCCCGTGTGAATTTTCATATGGATTTCAAGATGTCCTTTTTTAGTGAAACACTTTCCACACTGTTTGCAGGTGACATGACTTTCAGATTCTGTCTCTTGATCTTTTTTTAGTGTGGTAATTTTAATCTGCGGGCAAATAAAATTTTCTCCAGTTATGAAATCATGATATTTCTCATACTGAACTTTGTCTTCAATTTCATTCAGTTGTTGACTCTCCTCTTTCATCGGCATCAGATCTAAATAAAAAAAAAGGCCAATACAAGTTAACCTCATTTTAATGGCACAAATTAACAGACATCAACACATTTAGACGTGTATAGCATCAAAACGAACAAATCAAACTAATACTAATCACTAAGCTAATGAAAGAGGTGTTGCTTGTAATATTATTCTCAATAGTTAACTCTTTTCTTTATTTTAGGAAATGTCACAAATACCTTTCAAGCTAGCAGTTATCAAACCCATTATGAAAAACCTTGACTCAATAAAACATATATTCCCCATCTGTCGGTCACTACGAGTTATGTCGGGATGACATTAGGGGTCTAACTTGGGAGCCCCAATCATTTGTGAGTTTAAGAGAAAACACCAATAAGTATTGGCGAGCAGATTTTGCATGCTGAGCCACTCCTCCGTACACACACGCAAATGTGCAATTCACAAAGCCATTTCACCTCAGAGGGTTGTTCTGGGATGGCAGTACAGAGTGTACAGGGGTGTACAATCCCCTGGGCATTTCATTACCACGTCCAACAGACCGATCATTTCGTGTCTTTAGACCTTAATGTATCTTTGGTTTTGTCTGTGTATGTTTTTTCTCTCTCAAAGCCTTGAGTATCATTGACTGACATTATATGGCTGACAAACTGCAATGGTTTGAGTTAAAAATCTTTGTATTCTACTGAAGAAACCAAAGTCACCTACATCTTGGATGCCCTTGGGGTAAGCAGATAAACATCAAATTATAATTTTTGGGTGAACTATCCCTTTAAGTGGGAATGACTCCATTGTCAAACAGGCCCATTAGAGGCTGTACTTCCTTCACCAGCTGAAGAAGTTCAACCTGCCACAGGAGCTGCTGAAACAGTTCTATTCTGCAGTCACTGAATCCATCCAAGGCAAAAGACTGTAACTTTGTGTTTGGTCTAAAATAAGTAATTGATCATTTACAACATTCGAGACCTCCTTTATCATGTGGATAAGTATCTTGCGTAAATTTTTATTTTTTATAATAGGTTGTCTTCACAGTAATTAAAAAAGCCCAGGAGAAACCAAAGCAGCCGTATAATGCTCTAATTGAGTTACAGTGCTCTGCCTTTGTTTAGATGCACGTCAATACATTACTGTGCTGACCTGGAGTTATTATACTACGGTATTCTGCATTTGTTTTATTGTCCATTAAATTACTCGTTTCAGCCGAGTATCCGGCTCAACTCTAGTTCACATCAATCTACATGTTGTTTTTTTAGGTTAAGCTATTTTTATTAAATACGATGTAAAAGCAATTAGGTCTTGCATCCTTTAACATTAGTAAATAAATTAGTTATTGTCAGAAGAAAAAAACAATGCTGTCACATTACCATATCCTCCTGACTACCAGGGAAAACAAAATGTACCAATTAATTTAATTCTTAACGCAGTTTGCGTAGGGCACCAACTCCCAGGGGGGCACCATCCCAGTTGCTCAAAAAAAGACACTTGCTAACTGCTCATGCTGGATGTATGTAGCCTCTTTTTTTTGGATTGTGTTGTGTTTAAAATACAGTGGTTGCCTCTCATTTTAAATTGAAGATAGCACAGACAAAAGCCTTAGTTTGTTTATGAGATTTATTTAATCTGTGTAAATAATTTGATTACTTGGGGTTTGTAGTCCCCAAGTAATGTGAAGCATTTTATCTTACAATTGATAAATGCATATTTTTCAATCTTAAAATGCCACTTTTTCAATACTAATTTGTCTTAAATTTTGTTAAAGTTTTTTTTGGTTTTGTCTTTTGTTGAGAAAATCATATAGTGAAATTAGTATTTCAAAACTGATTTAGCCTCGATAACTATCTGAAAGAACTGTTGCTAATAAATAGAACAAAGACTTCACCCTCAGAGACTTGACTTGGACCTCAGAGACTTGTGAACATGTCTGGTGTGTATGTATATGTATATGTGTAATATATATATATATATATATATATATACATACACTATATTGCCAAAAGTATTGGGTCACCCCCTTTTAATGAAAGGTTTGCCTACTTTAGTAATTTCCATGAGCACAAATCTTAATGTTTAAGCATATAATGATATTCTAGGGCTTCTGTGCTTCTAATTTTATAGCAACAGTTTGGAGCCTTTTCTATTCTAACATGACAGTGTCTCTGTGTATAAAGCAAGGATCAAAGAGAAATGATGATTCACTCAGTGTGGAAGAACTTGACTGCTCTGCAGAAAGCCAAGTCCTAATCCCAGCTGAACACCTCTGGTGTGACTTTAAATGCAGACATTGAGACAAAAATCATCACCAAACACCAATGACTTGTACATTCATTATATGAACAAAAGTACTGGGACACCCCCTTCTTTAGAAGAGAAAAAGGCACTTCCAAACTGTCAACAAAGATGGAAACATAATGCATGTACTTAAAAATTGTATTTCCACCTCTGTTCCAACAGTTTTTAGTGTTTGAAATGACTGAACTCATATGTACCTTTAAAACTCATCTTTGATCATCAAAATGACATTTTAAATGTTTCTTCTTGTGAAATTTATTTTCTCATGTCTTAAAAATGCTTGAGTGTAACTTTACACCCTTGCCTCATTTACTATATCCGGATCTATATACACTAGGAATGTGCATCGGTGGTGTAGTCCTAAAGAAAAAAGTGGTTTACTATTACCCAGTCACCCCCAACATTGAATTTAATGTTTTATTTTGTGCATTTATACACTTTTGTATTATTAACAAGGGAATTATACTTCCTGAAAGGGGATTTTGCATGTAGGCAGGGCTGGACTGGGGTTAAAATTTGGCCCTGGACATAACCGGCCCACGATTTCCCCCATGAAAGTTTTTCTGGGTTATTCTAAAACAGGGCAGAAACAAATAAAGATGCATATTACTGAATTCAAAGCAAATGCATTTTTGTCAGATAGAAATGCACTTGACAAATCAATGATTTTGAGCTAGAATGCAGAAAATGTAGGCCCACCTTTAACAAATTCTGTCATTCTTTCCTCACCCTCATGTGTTTCCAAACCTGTATAACTTACTTTCTTCTGTGGAATACAAAAGAGGACATTTTGTAGAATGTTACCAAACCATTTTGCTTACCCTACTGTATGTACAAAATGTCTTGAATCTCTCAAATTATCTTCTTTTTTTAATGTTCCACAGTACAAATAAAATCATACAGGTTTGGAATGACTTGATGTTGAGTAAATTATCATTTTTATTTTTGGGTGAACTATCCCTTTAAGAACTTTAATATTTGTAAATAATACAAACCTAATTTATATAAGACATTGATATTTATCTTTTTTCGTGCTCTAAATGAATCAACATTTTACTTCTATTAAAATTAATTAGAACTAAACATCTAAAGAAAGAAGTTTGTGCTTATAATTAGTATTAGTAAGATGGTGGTCACAAGAAGTAAAACCATGGTAAATTACTATGGTGCTGAATTGACAAGCCTACACTGCCCTCCAAAAGTTTGGAAACACCCCTGGCAAAGTGTGGTTTTCGACAATATCAGCATAAATGCTTATCATTTTTTGGTGCAAATACATTAAAGTAACTTGACATTATCATTGAAGACCAGCAATAAAACATAATAATGGCAAATATACATGTCAAAGTCAGACATGCCCCTTTGCCAGCTGATGCCTGGTTACTGGTTTAAACTTGGCCCAGGTTTTTTAAATATTTTTGGGTGAGCACACCTTAATAGCTTCAACAATTGATTGCCAATTAAGTTTAGAATACAATGAACCAATTAGAACACAATTTAGTTAAGATTGTACAAATAGCTCTTGCCAATCAAATGACTTGTTTGGCCTATTTTATAGAGAGTTTCCATGTATCCAGTGTAATAAAATATGTTTTCGTAGTTTGTGTTGCAAAATTATCACAAATTAAAAAGGATTCATGCCAATATGGTACAAAACCCCACTTTTCTAGGGCGTTTCCGAACTACAGTGTACGTATTGGTGTCTTCCAGTTTACCTTTTCATGCAGTTTACATTGTTGTGGCTGTCTTCAGCCAGCATCACTACAGAACCGTTAATGTTCTCATATATCACACGACTATAACAACAATTCTGTGTCACATCTGAATGGATGAAGCGACTTGCACTGTTTACATTGCGCACGGCTGGCGGATGCATTGCATAGCGCCGATTCGCACTTTTGGAGTATTTGATTTTTCCAGTTCGCTGTAAAACAGTTTAAAACAGTGCCTAATGTGGGGGAGGTCTTCCTCGCTTCGGAGATCGGCTCACTACTCGACCGATCCACCGGGAATGTCCTGGTGCTCCCGATGGCCAGTAGACTCTCCCTGCTCGTAGGTGAAAAACAAAAGCGGCATTGAGTGGAGTTCTCTCAATGCAGCGGACACATGCGCTCAGTCGATGATGGGCGGGAAAAGGTAGAATAACTGAAGTGATAATCCACCAATTACTACAAAGAATCATGAGTTTCACACAACTGTATTGGACACCATTATAGGGGAAGCTACAGTAGATTACGGACTTGCGAAACAACAAAATAAGTTGGTATACCAAGGGTATACGCAAATATTGATCTTTAGAAGTCGTAATACGCAAACAGCCCGAGGAAAAATGTAAGCATACGGGGTATACTTGCGTATGGCCCCGACCAGAGCATGTGAGCGGAGCAGTCATATTTCCTTCAGAGCGGAGCGCCTTTTTGAAGATTACGCTTCGCTCGCTCAACCCAAAATGCCCTTTGGTAATTTGCTAGTTCGAGAATCTGTGGAATAGGCTAAGCTAAGTTTGTTTAAGCTAGTGTTTCTAAAACCAAATTCTAAAATCCTGTGAAGATTGAAACGCGGTTAATTAGACCGCATTTCCCCGCAGTTTTGGTCTATTTTAATTTTAGAAAGTGTGTTTATTTTGTTTATAACGAAACTAAATAATTCATTGGTAAGTGCATTTCATCTTGTGTGCTTTTATGAGCCTGATAAGCAAGGTGTATTTTGTGAAATTCTGTATCTGCATTTCATCTTGTGTGCATGTTTTGAATGTTTGCACATCAACTGAAGCTGTGTTTTAATGGAAAAGTATACTTTTTCTGTTTTTTTTTAATGAAAGTTTGCCAAGTGGCTTCAAAAACAAGACACGTTTTTAAATAAGCCAAAATAATCACAATTAAAACAACCAAAGACTTAAACTACTTCAGTCTGTGTGCATTGAATTTATTTAATACACGAGTTTCACAATTTGAGTTGAATTACTGAAATATATGAACTTTTCCACAAATCTATTGAGATGCACCTGTATATACGCAAATTAGCCCGCCTCCATTCAGTCACACCAGCCAAGGCCTCCTGATCCTCAGATAATGACTGATAAAACTGTTTTTCCTAACAGACAACTACAGTGGATAATGTAATATTCATTAAAATTTCTTACTCATCGATGTTGTGTCCTCAAAATGCCTTGAAGACTCAAATGTAGCCAAGTTTGTGATTCCAGTTTGCACCCGCGAGCAAATGCGAGTGAAGAGTGGACGCTAATGAGGGAGAGGTGGGCTACTTCTACACTGTTGCCGTGGTTTATAATTCAAGTTAACGGTTCTAAATACAAATAAATAATCAGTAACAGCACATGCCATCAGGAAAATAGTGAAAAATATCAACAGCTAGCAAAACATTTACAGAAAAATATACTGGATTAACCTGGCTGCCTGCTCATTAGAGACCCTGCTTTATAGCACAGTTAACGATATGCTAATGATAGGATTCCTTGACATGATTGATAATTGGTTTTTGTGACGTAGCACATGAACCAAGGAAATGTAGGCCCATTTCAAACCACATTTCTGGGACTGCCTTTGGTAAAGTACAGTTTTAAGGAGAAAATACTCCGCAATGGTGTCGATTAATGGATTGGTACATGGCTTGTCTAAAAGCATATTAAAAAAACCACATAGACAAATAAAAAAACAAAACAATTTTCACTACAAGGGGGCTTAATACATCAATAATGTCAATATTAATATCATAAAATTCCATTTATATTTCACATTTTTGCCACAATACCATGGTGCAGTTAGTGTTACTATAGTAAATCCATGGAAATGCCTTCTAACTTTAAGGAATTAAAGCCACAGCTTCACTGTTAATAGTGGTAATTCATTCATACACAGCATCTCTCTCCCCCCCTTTATGCACTTGATGAATTACACATTTCTGAGAATAGAATATTGAAGTGGAGATCGCTAAACTGCAAGCTAGCTGGTGTTTTCAGAAAGCAAGCGCGTTTATCCACTGTGGAGAGAAGGCACGTGCACATGGTTGCCAGGTTGACAAAGATAAGTATCACACTTAGCAGATATTCCCGTATTGCGCAAGTGGGAAGTTCTGTTTTGGGGATTACGTCTCTTTATTTCAGGCAACCCAGTTGTGTTCCTCTGCGGCCAGATTAAACATTGCTGTTAAACATTCTTAACTGTGTTCTTGTATTAAACTTAAGTGCGGTATACTGCTGCACACGTGCCACAATATCGATAAAGGGCCAGCTGTATCGATACTCGTATCGTCAAATCTACATCGATGTATCGAACACAGCACTACTGTTCAGTGGTTTTTATTTATAAAAAGAGAGAGGAGTTGTCCAGGCACTTGTGAAATGCCCTATTTGTCATCCCACTTGTGTTGGGTCACATGACTTTTCCCATGGCCCCCTTGACTGGATCTTGGCCCCCCTGTGCCACCCCATTAAAAAAAAAACTAGAATCGCCCCTCTTGACAAAGCAACCATGAAAGGACATAACTGACTGTGAATGTTTCTCACTGCAGTTAGATGAGTGCACAGACATCAGCGATACTGCACAATTGTGCGTTTTTACAAGGATGGTGTTTATAGACATGACCGCGAGAGAGGAACTGCTAACACTTTTACCTATTAAAGAACACACTCGGGGTGAGGACATTTTTCTCTCATTTAAGGACTTTGTCGACAAAAAACAGCTACCGATGTCTAAACTGGTGTCAATCACAACTGGCGGGGCACCTGCTATGGTCGGCCATTCGAACGGATTCATTGCCAAGTGCAAGGAGGACGATGCTTTCCCTGACTTCCTCAATTATCATTGTATAATATACCAACAAGCAATTTGTACGAAAATTCTGAACATGAACGAGATCATGGATGTGTCAACAAAAATCGTGTGCTCAATTTGTGCGTGCTCACTTAAAAGATGGCTGTTTCGTGCACATTTGGAGGAAGCTGACTGCAACCACACTGATCTCCTGCTGCATACTGATGTCAGATGGTTAAGCAGGGGCAAATTATTGGAAAGATTTTGTGAAATGCTGCCTGAGATAAAAGGAGTTTCTCCTATCTACAAAAAAAACACAGAATACAAGCAACTTGAGGATGAGCAGTGGCTTTTAGATGTGGCTTTTTTGACTGATCTGACTAACATGCTGAATGAGCTAAATTTAGAGATATAAAGTAAAGAGAAGATGGTGGTCAACATGATCAGCTCAGTTAATGCTTTCAAAAGAAAACTTCAGTTACTCAGATCTAAGCTGCAGCACCACGAATTAGGCAACTTCCAAAACATCATATCTAAACTGCATAAGCAAGGAAAGGAGCCTGCACAACTTGACAGTGAGCGCTACATTGAGCAAATGGAAAAGATCAAGTCTTTGACTTTTTTAAGACTTTGCGTTACTTGAACTAGTCACTAAATTCATGTGCTTTCTATTTGGAGATGAGCATGAAGTTGATTCCCTGGCCTCAGATATGGGAAAGCTGTTTCAGATGAACCCATCAGCACTGGAAGATAAGATTTTAGCACTGCAGACTGACATTCAGGTTAAAGCAAGGGCCAGTGGACAGTTTTGGAACCTTCTTGCAGAAGACAAGTATCCAAATATCAGAAAATGATCCACCGCACTCTTTGGCTCAACATATTTATGTGAATCAGCCTTTTTGCAAATGAAGATCATTAAATCAAAACACTGCTACGCCATAACTAATGACAATTTGGAGGCCTGTTTGGGACTAGGTATAAGCAGCTACTGCCCTAATTATGCAAAACTGTCTGATTTCATTAAGTGCAAATCGTCAGAATAAGATAAATGCCCTGGCGATTGTAATCTGTTGTGCTTTAGGAGTTTGAAATTACTGTTAAAATTGAATGATATTAACATTGAGCACTTCTAATGTTTCTACTTAATTATATGTATTCCATGTAGACTAGCGATACATGCAGTAGTAGCAACAAGGATCTGAAGCGTTTTTTGTTGGTAGATTTTGAGTTGATCATTTTTAAAATAAATCACACATAAAAGTGTGTTAGTGTGTAACATAGTGTGTTAATGTGAGTTAGACTTGTATAAGGAGTCATATTGAGACTTGACCACAAATCAGTTGTGGCAGAAAAGTAGTCAACATTCATAATCTCCATTTTGATCGATGTCTTTACCGTGTTGTACATTTTCGGCACAGAAGTCTCTGAAAAGTAAAAGTAGATTTTGCCCAGCAACTCGTACTGCTTGTCAAATTTTTGAAGCATTGACTTGAATGCAGATTTCTCCACCGTATTGAATGGAACAATCTCCTCAACTAGATACTATGTAACAGCGGCTGTGAGGCATTTATACCTGGTACTTTCACGGTTGTATCTACTCCTAACTGTCAGCTGGTATCGGATGTAACCTGATGCTTGAGGGGGCAGCTGCGCTTCAATGGCTGGATGACAGTTAGCGAGATGACACCTCAAATTAGATGTATTGCCGCATGTCACCGGGACCATTTTGCCGCAAATTTTGCATATCGGTTCATCTAAATTAGCTGGCTCTCCCTTTTCATTGGGTTGAACACGGAAATGGGGGTTTGGGACGAGAGCGCCTGCCATCGTTTGAGTATTCAAAATTAACGAAACCCCGGATACAAACAGTTTACGGGGAAAATGACATAACTCTCTTGTATCATTAATTTATTTAACATTCAATGCACAGTGATGAATTGTAAAACAATGCCACAGCTGGGAAACTATTAATATGTCGGTAATCGCATCATGGTTTATCATTAAAGATTTCACCCTCATGTCGTTCGAAACCCGTAAGACCCTCATTCATCTTTGGAACACAAATTCAGATATTTTAGATGAAATCCAAGAACTTTTTGACCCAGAAATGGAACTACCACAGTCAAGGCAAAATGTATTAAGGACATTGTTAAAATAGTCCATGTGACATCTGTGGTTTAACCTTAATTTTATGAAGCGTTTTGTGTGCAAAGAAAACAAAAATAAGGGCCGTCTATGAAAATTAAGACATCAAAAATATCTTAATTTGTGTTCTAAAGATGATCGAAGGTCTTGTGTGTTTAGAATGACATGAGGGTGAGTAATTAAAACAATTTACATTTTTTGGTGATCCATCCTTTTAATGTAACAGAAAAATATTTTATTTTGTTTAGGCTGTTTCTGTATTGTTTTTACACCTTGTGCATGGCATGACTTGGAAGCAGAATCAGGTTCACTTTAAGGCAGCATTTGTATTTGTTCATCTGATCTCAACATGAAGTCTGTTCACACAGCGCGACCCGCTCCACGTCAAATAAAAAAGCACTTTAATTAGGACTCTCATATGCAACTTTAAACATAGAATTCATTTCTAAAGAGCTAGACATTTTAAAGTGGAAATGGAGCAGTCATTCAAGTTTACATTTATTAAAACGATTTTCACTTTAGTAAATACAAAAAAAAACTTGCAATACCACAGCGTGTTTACTTTTTGAACAGGCTTTTTTTGAAATGAAGGAAGTACTACTGTTAGGAATGGAAGAAGTCATGAACTTGTTGGTTTGGGTTAAAGAGCGGGTCAGAAACAATACGTGTTAATGTGAATACAGCCATTCTGACATAATTTTGTGTGCATTGGCTCAAGAAGATTAGAAAGTCGCACTTCTCATGCTGGAATGGCTTAAAACACTTAAACGTAAACTGACAAGACTTAAAACATGCGAGAATGAGAAACTTTCTTGAGGAAGTAGCACTAGCCCGATCATTCAGATTAGTTAAACACTGGAGCACCCTGTTAATAGTAGTAAAGCTAATTGTACTCGCAGGTAAACATGTGTTACATATATAATTACTGGCGAACGAGCCAGTGTAATCAAAATATATCTGAAAGGTCTGACATAACAATAAGATGCAACATGAACAATATTGTTTGAAGCAGTGATTGTTTACATCACGTTGCACTGCCACATTATAAAAACAATGTTTCGGATCGCACGATCAAAACAAAGACAGTTTATTGTTGGATATTCATCCAAATTATGGTGAAAACCAAAACGATTGTGTGTTAACGAGTGTTAAAATAACATTTGTGCTCAAATAGTAAAGAAATGCTTATATTACTTCACTGGAGCAAACCCTGTGGCGTCACTCGCTGTAGTATTGCAAGATGGCCGCACACTTGCTCCAAAAGCTATTTTTCCTTAAAATGGTTACATTCATCATGTTGGTTATATATTTTATATTATTAAAATATGCAAATCAATTAACTAAATAATGTAAACTTGACTGACTGCTTCACTTCCACTTCTAAGTAATCTCAGCTTTGAGATTGAAAACCAACCTGTTTGTTCCTCAGTATCTTCCCGTTTCACCTTGAATGTTTCTTCAATCCTTATCTCTTCGTTCTCCTCTTTAATAAACACCATCTTTATAAGTGTGACACGTGGATCTCAGTCGTTTCACCAAGATTTTGCTGTGTTTGGACACTATCCTGTTTAAGATGAGAAGATGAGAATTAACAGAAAAAAACTAAATCTCTGAGTGTCTCTCAATCAGCTCCCTTGTTCTCTGCAGATTAATAAAAGAACACAATTTAAAGTTCATATTCAGGTGTTTATGGTTTATATTTGGCATTTAATAATTTACAGGTCACATTTAATCAATTAGACATTTTGTGATTTATTTGTAAAAGTTTTCATTATAGTTAGTTGTCAGTTGTTAGTGTTTGTTGCAGTTGCATTTACGACTGTGGTCAGGCCAGCTTCCACTTTGAAAAACATGGTCATTATAGCCGCCACGTTGTTTTGTGGTGCGAGCATATACAAGGCATTGTAATAGCGTGTAAAAACTCAGATCAAAGGAAGTACGGTGGCCCAGAAGTGAATAAATCACGATTCTGAAAACAAAATTACAATTCAGAAAATACAACAACAATTCAGAAAACTAAAAAACTAAATAATTCATAAAATACAACAATTCAGAAAACTTAAGAACAATCCAGAAAACACAACGACAAATCTGAAAACAAAACAAGTCAGAAAACACAATGACAAATCAGACAAACCAGAAAAGGTAGGTATAGTCAGTCCCTCCAGAATTTTGCAGGACTTTTTTCAGATTTTTCCGGCCTAAGATTTTGCTGCGGCGTTTCTCAAAATGTACAATGATATTTGCAGAAATTCTTATTGTTCTATTAATTATTCAAATTATTCTTATTTACAGTGAAAATATACCACAGACAACATTCTTCTAACATTGTTTTGACTTTTCTGACTTCGAGAACCATCGTAGGTGCTCCAGACTAACATTCAAGGACACTAGTGCCATTAAGTTCTACAGTAAAGCACTCACCCTGATCGCACATGTGCATCTCGATGAGATGTGAGACATGAGATGTCTATTTGATGTCTGCATTTACATATGTAAGACGTATTTTAAGAGTGTTTGCTCATCTGCATTATGTCTCCAAGACGTTTCCTGTCAGATGTCAAATAGATATTTATCGGAATGCATGGAAAACTGCTTCTTAGACGTTTATCAGATTAAAACGCAGATGTTTCCCAGATCTTTAGCAGTCGTCTTACAGATATACTTGTGCTGTATACGTAGTTGAGATGCAGATAAAATTTACTTTTATTTCTGTCATCCATAATGTCTCTCTCTCTCTCTCTCTCTCTATATATATATATATATATATATATATATTATATTATATATAGAGTGGAAATGGCTAATAAGCCTATAAGTCTCTGCAGCCATATAGTGGTCATCCTCATCTCCCCTCATGTGTAAAGACATTTATGGCTTTTATTTTTAAATAAGTGTATGCTTTCCTACATTCCTACGACTATTAATATGTTTACATGAAAACAAAAAGAGGCAGTGTTGTTTGATATCGTATTTCGTTGTATTGTAATACAGTGTAGATAACTGTAGGCGAGCTGACTGACGTTGTCAAGTATGCTGCTGCTCCATTGCGTCCTCGAGCTACCGAGGACACAATAAGTTACTTGGTATTGAGAAACGGCCCGTGTTTTCAAAGGGGAGGCTGGCCTGACCATAGACATATAAATACCTAGACGCCTCATTGGCCGTTGGATCGTACGTCAACGTCGCCGCCATCTTGGTGCGGGCAACTTTTCCATCATTCTCATAAGTGGACTAAAGAAAATGCCTCAGTCGTGTGCTGCTTGGTGCTGTACAAACCGCCGCACACTTGAAAATAGGTCTTCGGGAATTACTTTTCACAGGTAAGACTGAAGAGTTGATGACTGACACTGATCTGATTGTATTTGGTCATTAAAACATTATGTTGACAGTAACTGACCGTCGGAGTCAGACTATTAATAGCTAGCGATATCGTTATTTAGCTGGGAGTCGAGACATTATAGGAAACATTATAGGAAAGTTTGCATTCTTTCTTATATAGTTTTAGCGTATTAACGTTATATATCATAAACTAAATTGTCCGTAATATAGATATTCATTTATATTGCAGTTTTTTTTCTCAAAACTGACTCTTATGCCAACCTAACGTTACTCGTTTCGGCTAAGCGGCATGAAGCTAACGCTACCGTTAGTAAGTTAGTTGGCTAGCTGACGTTAGCTAACTCTTCTCAGACATTGAAGGTTTCCGAAAAAACGTACAGTTGAGGAGGCAGTGGGAAGTAGTTCTAAGAAGGGAAGGTTTTTCTGCAAGCGAGTCCTCCGTGCTATGCAGTGAACACTTCAAGCCGGAGGACTTTGACAGGACAAGTCAAATTGTGAGGATAAGGTATGGAGCTAAACCATCCATCTTCAGTTTCCCCCCTCATCTACAAAGAGTTGGTTTTATCGTCACTGGATTATAAGGATTTGATAGCTTGTCATTAAATAGTTAGTGACATGTTTAATATTTATTTTAGCCTGTGGCAACCAGGAAAACAGAGGCCTCAAGGAAAGCTGAGGAGAGCTGGTCAGTAGACTGTTCTCATAATTTCCAAGAGATCGAACCTCCTCTGCCTAATGTGAGTATTTGTAATTTATTTACTCTAATTTCATCCAGATGGTATGTGTATGATTTTCAATGTTCGCTTTATCATGAACTGGAGATTTTCTTTTTTTTAAATTGTCTTCTTCCATTCTATCAACCTACTCTTCTAAAAACTCTAAAATCCTAATATTTGTGTTCAAATCAACAAGTCTTACACATCTGGGATGGAAGGGGTCTGAGTAAATGATACGATAATTATGATGAGAATAGTCCTTTAACCTCATCTCCCCTCATGTGTATGTGTGTGTGTGTGTGTGAGGAGAGAGGGGTAGTGTGTGTGTGTGTGTGTGTGAGGAGAGAGGGGTAGTGTGTGTCAGCGTCAGCCAGAGAAGCATATTCAACACCAGCATGTTTAAGAATGCAAGCCGGCTGACAGAACATTGTACTAGTTATGCACCAAACAGCTGATCGAGGCTGTGTTTCATGTGAAATTAACATTGCTCAAAATATTTTCATTATTTTCTCTAATAGGACCACTCCTATGCATTGCCTGCATCTCCCACTGGTTTAAAGACCAGATTATGTGAAGCCTTGGCTAGAGTGGAGAGTCTGGAGCAAGAGTTGAGGAATGTGAAGGACCGGGAACGGAGGGCAAAGAAAACTGTGCGCGATCTTCTAGAGGATCTGAAGGGAAAGAACCTCATAAATGAAGATCTGAAAGAGAGACTCAGTTTCTACTCTGGTAAAATTAAAATAATGTCTTTTTAGACTGTTTTTTTATTTTTAATGGGAAGAGCTAGTACTAGTTAGTCTGTTCTAAATTAATTTCAGATCTTCCGGTAGACCTCTTGTCAAAAAAGGGCCATGAGTACACAAAAGAACAAAGGGAGTTTGCCCTCACTCTTCATTTACATGGTCCAAAAGCCTATAACTATTTGAGGAAGTCTCTTCATCTTGGCCTCCCACATCCACATACATTACAGAGGTATTCTTCATTTCATTCATTGCACTTTTACAAAATACTTTAATACATTAAATAATTAATTTTTCATTTTATGAAGGTGGATGAGTTCTGTGGATGCCAAGCCTGGCCTCAACATGATGATTTTGGACATGCTGAAAAGACGTCAAGAGGAAGACCCAGCTAAATATGGATGTGTAACTCTGATGTTGGATGCCATGGCTATAAAGAAACACATTCAGTACAATCCTCAGCCACAGAACATGTCTGGATTTGTTGACATGGGGGATGGTATGAACGAAACAGATGTTGCCACAGAGGCACTTGTTTTCATGGTGGTTGGTTTACAAGGACATTGGAAGGCTCCAATTGCCTACTACCTCACCAACACTCTGTCACCAGAAACGCAGAAGGTGTTAATTCTGCATGCGTTGGAGGAGCTGCATGAGCGTGGCATAAGGATACTCTGCATCACAATGGATGGACATGCCTCCAACATTAGTATGTGCACCCAGCTTGGCTGCCAGTTAAAGGCAAACCCGCATGAGCCCTTAAATACTTTTTTCTCACATCCAGTGACTGGTGAGAATGTGTTCGTAATGATGGATGCCTGCCACATGTTGAAACTGGCACGGAATATGTTGCAGGCTTACAGTCCTATAAAGATCAGTACTGGCCAGATCAACTGGACACACATTGTTCAGTTAAATGACATTCAAATCAAAGATGGACTGCATGCAGCCAACAGGCAAGCACATATTTTTCGATTCCCAGAAGATGAAAGTGTCCTTGGCTGCACAGACACTCAGTTGCTCAGTGACAGTAGCTCTGCTCACATTGCGAGACCTTGGCTATCCAGAGTTCAAACACTGTGAAGCAACAGCTGAATTCATTGAGGTAGTCCTATATGCAAACATGGTTATAAATAAAATGCTTTCATTTAATGCAAATATTTGCTTTTAGATGATTGACAGGCTCTTTGACATAATGAACAGCCGCAATCCACATGCCAAAGGGTTCAAAAGGCCGCTGGCTGCTTGGAATTGGAGTGATAGAGTAGAGTTCTTGTTGAGAGCCAGGGAATATTTGATCAGTTTGGTGATGAAAGATGGCACACTCCTTCACCAATCAAAGAGGTCATTTAAAATAGTGAAGTTTATGTTCGTGTGAAGAGTTCACGGCATCATAAGTTCATATGATGCTCTGTTCCTTTGTTCTGATCTATCCATTGACTGTTTTTTTTTTTTTTTTGTATTCTTCTATGTTCAGTATTTTTCAGTTCATACAGGTCGCAGAATGGTAAGTATGGCACTATGTTCATATGTTTCAGACCTTCCCAGTTCTGTTCTAATACTGTTCTTAGTCGGCTTAATGGCCTAGAGATAAATAATTTACTTAAATGATCCTAACCCTAAACTAATTTACACTCTTAAGGAGCATGCAGTAATTTTGCAGTATTCACTTTACATTTTAGTATCTTTATGTACTCTGAAAATGCAGTTACCAACCAGGGACATTGCAGCGGGGTGGCTTCTTGGGAGCCATCCTGAATGTTTTTCTGAAAGCCCCAAACATTTTGGATTTTACAATTAATGTATCATTGTCCCGTTTCCAGTCTTGTTGACTGATCTTTCAATGGAGAAAAAGTTCAAGTATTATAGTCATCTATTGGTCACTGCCCTAGCCTGTCACCCTGTGTTGTCTGATCAAGTCCATTTACAGCTTTCAGTGAGCAAAATTACACAATGCTACCTTTGGAGTATTTTGATTTTGCCATATTGACAATACAGACGTTGTTACGGTTTGTGTCTTTGGTATTTGCTGTATTGTGTCATGTGTTTTGTTATCTCCTCCCTCTCTTTGTTTTCTGGTCTTTGATAGGTTGTCCAATGATGTGGTGCAGGTTCGTCATTGGTGGTTCAGACGAGGCGGGACCTTTATAAGGACACTGCCGATATTCAACGGGGAGCTCATTGTTGGTTCGGTCGCGTCTGGGTTGAGAGCTCCTGGGTCCCTCCTCCGGCCGATGATCAAACTTACTTAAGTTAACTGTGAAGACTGTCGATACCATCTGTTCTAAAAACATTGTGTTTTAAGAACATGGAGCGTAGGGGTGTCCTGCTTGTTTATTTTGATTGACTTGTTTGGGCTTTGTTTTTCGTTTGGTAGTTAGGGAAGTGAAGTGCATTTTTCTTTACATCAATTAGGGTATTTAATATTTCCTCTCTTTTCTTTTTAGATTGGTTTTGTTTGTTATTTTGGCCTTTGGACACCCCGAAGAGATGCTCTGTTTTACTTGGTGTTTATATTTAAATAAACCTTATCACACCTTAAACGACAAATAATGTGAAATTGTTTGATTATCGACCGGAGTGGTTTGAACATTTAAGGGATTCCATTACCACAACCCAGTTTGGTTATGCCCTATTTAGAGTTTATTATTATTTCTGAGCCTGGGGCGTAACAGACGTATTGAAAAACATTATCTTTTGAAGGTACCTGTCTGTCATGACCCGGCGGAGCAGTGGTGTTAGCTCGCCCGGGTCTCCGGTCAGCCCCTGTACTGGGCTAGGTGTCCATATGGCCCCTTCGGGTAATCCCATATGTGTATTCTTCCACGGTAAGACTTTGACAGAGCTTCTGTCAGGTTCTGCTGGCAGCCCTCCTCCCTACTCCTAGGTAGGATCTGCCCCAGAGTCCAGTCGTATGTAGTACTGCCCCAAGCCTGGGCCAGTCCATATCAGTGTCTCCACATGTTACCTCCCTTCGGGCAGGATGTGGCCTCCGTAGCGCCCTTCTCCGGAAGGCTCACTTCCCTGCCGCTACGGCAAGCTGTAACAACAAATAGGAAAGACCTGAAGCCGTCTTTCACTGAAGGTCGAAATCCCTTCCGATTTCCGTGGGGAAAGGAACAGCGGCTTGGCTATCTCCAGCAGCAATGTACTCAGTGGTCCCGGTGGGCACCAAGGTCAGCGAATTTGCGCTGGGGCGGTAGGAAGGTTGCAACCTCTTGCATGACATTTGTCCGTCACGCGCTCGCTTGTCAACATCTGCATGCCACAAGGTTGTGACGGGGTTCAGCTTGTGGCGCTTTCCATAGAACCCCTATGTCGTCATGACATAACTCGTAGTGACCGACAGATAAGGAACGTCTAGGTTACGTATGTAACCCCCGTTCCCTAATGGAGGGAACGGAGACGTTATGTCCCCATGCCACAATCTTTAACCATCGCTGGTTGCCAGGGACTCGTTCTTGACTCCTCAGTGTAAAACCTAATCAGTGGATGCACCTTTCGCCCTTTTATACCCGTATGCACGGGGAGAGGCTCAGGTATGCAAAATCCACTAACCAATTTCATTGGCATTTTCTCTTAAGTCAGAGATGATCGGGGCTTCCAGGTAAATCCCCTATGTCGTCACGACATAACGTCTCCGTTCCCTCCATCAGGGAACGGGGGTTACGTACGTAACCTAGACGTTGTGCATTTCATATGCTGTCACATCCTACAGCCTCATCATCTGCAGAGAGCAACTGCCTCTCAATCACACACACACAAAAAAACACACATTGATGGACTTGCACAACAAACTGTTGTTTTTATTATGTAAAACCCTAAGAGGCTGCAAGACACTATAAGTCCAGGCAAATATATCAATAATACATACAAATATTATTAATATGCCAGCTCACCCGGTTAGAGAGCTCAAGGAACTCCTCCACATATCTCTCCAACCCCCCAACCGTCCTGCCGTAATTCCCACAGCTCGTCCTCAGCAGTTGTCATCTTTAAGTGTCGGTTATTCTGTCACGGTACGCACAGGGATCCAGGAACGAGGAGACGAGAATTATAACAAAAAGGGTATTAAATGTAGAACAGACGGAGGAGACACAGGAACACAGGTAAGGACATCTATGCAGGCTTCGATGTCGACATTAACAATAACCGACAGGAAACATGAGGCAGAACAGACTATATATAGGGAGACATAACTGGAAACACCTGGAACGTAATCAGGACACAGACGGAGACTAATCAACTAATGATGGGGAACAGGAAGGACCATACAAGTGTAGGGAAACACAAGGCAGAGGGAGACAAACTGTGACACTTAAGAGGGCAGTAGACATTTTCAAGTGCATGTGCCATGTCTTTTACACAAAAGCAAACACACAGTGTGTAAATCAGTGTCTTCAACAACTTCATGACCACATTCGTGGAATAAAAATTCCAGAAGGCACACTGGATAAGAAGCAGGCAGTGGATGACTACATCCCTCCAGAGGCTAAAACAAAACTGGCCAGGTCACCATTTACAAAAGAATTTGCTGGTGTACTTGACGCTGTCATGTCTATTGAAGATCCAGAAGAGGAAACAGAAATGGGCAACAACAAATACTATTGTCCAGGGATAGTGGATATTCTGATGAAAGACTACATGCCAATTTTTCCACTCTGGTCAGATATAATGCTTGGTGATTTAAAAAGATACAATGACAGGGAGTCTATCAGAGATGGCGATGACCTACAGAAAACCCAGGACACGAATTGTCATGCTGAAAACTGGTTCTGTATTGTCAAAGACAAAACCTTACAGAAAAAACTGCACCATCGGCCAGCAACATTCATACAAAAAATGTATGCATCATTACAAGGCTGGTACAGGGAGCGCATTTTGCAACACGACCTTCCAGACTGAATGTTACAGAAGTGTTTCAATGTGAAAAAAGGAAGATTGGAGAACTCTGAAGAAAAATGGGCCAAGAAGAGCATGTGTGACCGAAAATAAAATAAAATACTTTCATACCCCAGTTATAACTTCTCCAAAAGCAAAAGTGAGTATTATGGCTATTAATCAAATCTATAAATATATTATATATTTATATATAAACATAGTTTTAATAATTACATAGATGAACATAGGGAGGTGACTTTATATAATAAGCATTTCTATTATTAACAGAAAAGTTAACTGTTATACACTGCATCATGTCCTTCATTTCTGCCTATGCTTGTAGTCATCAAAACCTTCTGTAGGTCACCCAAAGGCCAGAAAGGAAGAAGGAGATTGTGTCAAAATTGAGTCAGACATTTCACAGGTAAGACTAAGTTAACTTAAGGCCAATTCAGGGCATGATGAATTAGATTATTACATTAGTCATTTGTGTAATAACAAAATTTAAATATTGATTACATTTTGATTGTCCTCTCAGGAATAAAAAGCTTAAGTTCGAAAGCAGAAATCCAGAAATACAAAAACAGACCATGTCAAAGTAGCATCTAAAACTTCACAGGTAAGACTAATTCAAGGGCATGATAACATGCTTTAATACACATACACTCTTTAACATATTTTTTTGTTTGTTTCACATCTACACATAAATGTTGAATTTCTTCTGTTTGTTCTCATATGTATCAAAAGCTCAGCCCAAATCCAAAGAAACGGACAGTTTCGAAGTTGTGTCAGATACTTCACAGGCAAGACTAAGTCAACTTTTGACATTTGCAAGGGCATGACGAAGTAGACCGTTACATTAATCATTTGTGCCACAAAAAAATTAAATATTGATGACATTTTGATTGTGCTCTCAGGAATTAAAAGATTCTGTTTGACAGCAGAAATCCAGAAAGACAAAAACAGACCATGTCAAAGTAGTGTCAAAATCTTCACAGGTAAGACTAATTCAAGGGCATGATAACATGTTTCAATACACATACACTCTTTAACATTTTTTTTGTTTCACAACTACACATACATGATGATTATCTTTTGTTTGTTCTCATAGGCATCAAAAGCACAGCCCAAAAACAAAGAAACGGACTGTCGAAGTTGTGTCAAACACTTCACAGGCAAGACTAAGTCAACTTTTGTCATTTTTAAGGGTATGACGACATGTTATATTACATAGTCTATATTATTATCAGTGTGTTTCATAACGACATGCAAATATTAATTATTTTCAGTTTGTTTTCATAGGCATCAAAAGCTTCTGTTGCAAAGCACAAATGCAAAAAGAATGAAACGGACAGTGTCACTGAGGCAACAACTCATGTCCGTAATGATGATATTTGTACGGGTAAAAAATGTAAAATAAATTACCTGTTGTATTGTGCGCGTGTGTGTGTGTGTGTGTGTGTGTGTGTGTGTGTGTGTGTAAGTGACAATGTGCCTCTGTTAAGGGTTAATTCCACTAACTTTAAATTGTATTTGCTTTTAAGTTGGGTTGTCACATAAAATCCTGGTCTAGGGTCCCTGTAACTATGTTGTACCTTTACCTCCATCTGACACCTGTAATGTGTTTGCTTAAAACATTCAAACATCCTGCTCGGGAGTGTTTAAAACAAAACTTGATTACATAACTGAATAAAAATACCAAATATGGATACATTTGCATGCTTTTAATATATACAAAAACATTTTATTCTGCATTGTACTTGTAGACAACAATAAATAAATTATGTGTCCTTGTGGAACTTAGCAAAAAGAAAAACTAAAAGACGAAAAAAGCCCAAAAAATTATGGAAGTTTTTAGTGGAAGTTTACTGCCTATAAAGAAGGTTAATGAAAGTGCCAAGGTTATGGTCAAATATATGCTAGGTCTTTAGTCATTTCTTGTTGTGCAGTGATTGTGTAATAAATTATTGTTTTTTTTCTCTCTAATCTAATGGCTTTTTGGAATTCAAAGGACAGCGAGTTAGTAGTTGCAGCGATTCAGTCACTTGACATGGATGTGACATATACATTGCACCTAACAGAGTTCAAAAGCCTCAAACCACACAACTGGTTGAATGGGGAGGTAATCATATGTCTACATTTGTTTAGCAATCATTGATGTACAGTTAGAAAAGTAAGGATTTAAATTAGCCACCACTGTAAATGCTACATGAGATTTCGAACCTAGATTTCAGGATGTATTGTAGTATTTGTAGTGCTTGAGTTTTATGTCAAAGCGTTTTTGGACTTGAAAGGTAAATACATACACAAAATATGCATTGTCTTGTTGTGAACTCTGTTCTTCTAAAGTGTAGAAAACTCAGAAGAGAAGACCAGGAGACTTCGGATTGGATCGTCAGCAGAATTTCTTTATTCTATGACATGTCTTGTTATCTGTAGCCATCGAAAATCTCATCTTAAGTAATTTTTACAGGGTATCTTATAGACAGAATTGGAGGAGGGACTTTTGGAGGTTGAGACAAAACATCAAAGAAAGCAAACATCTGAGGGAGGCGTTAGTTGGTTACGGGAAACTTCCCGTGGTCCAATAAACCTAACGAATCCACGTCTGGCCAGGACAAAACCTATTTGCAGAACAAAGGTTGAATCTCTCAGTAGTCTGACTCATTGATCTTACCATTATCATAGAGACAAAAAGCACAGCTGTCCCAAGCCCAAATGGTCAGGAAACGATCTCAAGCACCTTGCCCGACACCTCTTAGTCAGGAAGTGAATTCAAATCAAACATAGAATAAAATTTGTAATCTCACAATTCCCCCTTTGAGAGTTCTAATAACTCTCACAAAATACAAATTTAGACACTTAAAAGTTAATTCTTGTAACTTGTAATCGTTACAGGCACATAGTACATGTTCTGTGTTGCTTATATGTAATTGCATGCTGACACAGAAACAAAACATGCAATTTGGGTCCGTGAAGTTCTTACGGGTAATAATCTTTTCTGGTTGGAACTGTCATTTCCTCGTGAGAGGCGGGAGTCATTTGCTGACAGAAACACTTGATACTGTGGATGCATAGATAGTACGCAAGTAGGAGAAACAACAGCAGAATTGCTATTTCCTTGATCCACAGCCAGGGTTTACCTAACAAGTTTCCGAACCATGAAGAATTATCTTCAGTCATCTGGTGTAATTTTGCTGAAAGACCAAGAATGTCTTGTTGGATTTTGTTCAAGTTCTCTGTTGGATCCATTAACCCTGGTGCAGCATTCAGGACCGATAATGGTACAGGCTCCCCCTTGTGTTGCAAGAATGTAATCCAAGGCCACTCTGTTCTGTAAGATCATCATCTTGTGCGAGGCAAGAGTGTCCTTGATGTTGCCCAGGGCCAAAACCGTATTATTGGCCAATTTCTGTACAGAATCCGACAGGCTTCTGACTTGATCGAGAGCCTGCATGACACCATACGATGGGATTAATGCTCCAAGAGTTCTTGACCACCACGTTTGTACACAAGTGAGTCCTGGAATGCAGCCATCTTTGTTGGTAGAAGCTGAATTTTGTAGATGTGGAGAACTTGAGGTGGAGTGTGTATTTTCTCTGATGGCTGGTAGGACATAAACCAGGGTGCACCTGCCATTGAATTGGCTGGGTAGGATGCTGTGGACAAAAGTCCCACATAACCACAAAGTGCCAGTCGGTGGAGGAATCATACACCACTGATTTATGGCAAAAAATTTCGGTAGGGATGGGTTCCCGTAGAGACACTCTTTTAATTCATTCTCCTCTTTCTTATCTGATGTAGTAACGTACATATCGAATTCGGTTCTTCTTTCAATCACAAAGCTGCAACGTTCACGAGGAATTTCACCCAGTGTAGTCGATGCTGGAGCATGATTTTCCATGCACCAATAGAACATCCTTTGCATGAGTAGATCTGTCATGATGGGAGTAGCTGAAGTTAGGTTGCAGGATGGTAGTCCAGGAATGCAACACGAAGAAGCTGGAGGAATTGTTACGTTGTGACATGTATCCTTGTTGTATAATCCACTGGTATGATGATCGAATAAGGTACACGTATCACATTTGGAGATAGGGTGTGCCACCCATGGGATTCCTGCTCCTACTGAAGGTGCGTGCGGCATGCAAACGTTCTTTCCAGCAGACAAGGCATTTCTTGACATATTCATCAGCTCTACGAATATGTTGTTTCTGGGGTCTACACTTTGCGTGATGTCCATGATGGTTAATAGTACGAAAATCTTGATCATGTTGATGGATGACTGAAGTTCCCGTATGTGAGTCTCTGCGTTGTGTTTTTTTTTTCTTTTTCTTCTTCTTCTTTCTTTTCTCTTTCTTGTGTGATAGTTGGCTCGGCAATGGGTCTAGTTGTTTTCTAGAGGTTGTGGCTTCATCCGCAGGTGAGAAGGGCGGTGCATATGGATCTCAGGACAGCCATCAAATGGTATCTGCACAGAGGAAGAAAGAAACACAAACAAGAGAGAACAACGGCACAGAGCAGTATTTGTAGAGTCTGCAAACATTAGGGTTGTATCCTCTGTTCAAAATATAGTCTGCTATGGTTGTTCCTTCTTTCCCTATTTCTTAATTCCTGCGACACCTAAAGAACAGTGAGGAAAGGATGGACTAATGGAGGGGAAAGGCCTATGAGGAAATCTTCACCGCAGGGTTGGCCCCCGAAGCCTGTTGCTTTCGGTTCTTCCCTGGGCTCCTCACTGGTTCTTGTGTCTGCCCTATCCTATCCCTGCAGGGGGAGGAACAACCTTACAGTGTGACACATGAGTCCAAGTTTTCCTTCCCTGACACAATACTGCAGCTGCTGTAATCAACATCACTTGATGTGGTCCGTACCACTTAGGCTCTAATGGCTTGTTTTTGAACGCCTTTATCATGACCCATTGACCTGGGACGATTGTGTGTCCACCTTCTGGTGGAGTCTGCCAACACGACTCAACTCTCTCTTTGGCACTCTGCACTGCCTTTGTAAGGTTTTCACAGTAAGCGATCAGGGCATCTGAAGCAATGTGCACATCAGCATTTCTAAGATCAATCACACCTGGCATCTGCATTGGGCGTCCAGTAATAATCTCATGAGGGCTCAGTCCTACTGATCTGTTAGGTGATGCTCTCATACTACACAGTACTGCAGGCAGTGCTTCAACCCATGGTACTCCTTCCTGATGCATTTTGCTTAGCCTTGTTTTGATTGTTCTGTTTGATCGTTCAACCTGTCCTGATGCTTGTGGCCTATAGGGGCAGTGAAGGTTCCACTTAATCTTCAACATTCTAGACACTTCCTTGACTACCTGTCCTGTGAAGTGGGTACCTTGATCTGAGTCAATGCAATCTGGTAATCCCCATCTGGGAATGAAATCAGTGACAAGACATTTAGCAGTATGTGCAGCTGTAGCACGCCCTGTTGGATAAGCTTCTACCCATCTTGAGAACTTGTCTATTACTACCAAAACGTCAGTTTTTCCTTTACAAGGGGGCAACGATATGTAATCAACTTGCAGGTGACGAAATGGCCCTGGTGGAGCTGGGGTATGTGCTGCTGGTGTAGTGGCTGCTGGTACATCATTATTTTTCTGACATGTAACACATCTCTTGACTGTTTCAGTGGCTGCGTTTCTGAATTTTGGATTCCACCATTGATTTGAGAACCTGTGATTCATCGTTGCTGGACCACTATGACCCAAACTGTGTATTTGTTGAGCCAAATATGGCAACAGTGATTCGGGAGCAACATACTTTCCCCCTTTGGTCCAGCAGCCGGATGAATCCACAGTGGCTCCTTTGTCTAACCATGTCCATGCTTCATATAGAGGAACGTCTTTATACAGGTCAACGATTGATTCAGGAGGTAGAATTATCTTCTGTGCTGTACTACCTGAACACACTTGTACAGTTGCATAGAAACAAGCCTGTTTAGCCGCTACATCAGCAAGAGCATTACCTTTAGCTTCCGTAGTATTAGTTGTGAGATGTGCTTTCACTTTGATCACCGCTAATTTCTTTGGGAGTTTCATGGCAAACATTAAATCTTTCACTAATCCAGCATGCTTAATGGGGGATCCAGCAGAAGTTAGAAATTTTCTGGTTTGCCAAATGACACCAAAATCATGAATTACCCCAAAAGCATACCTGGAATCTGTGTAGATATTTGCAACCGATCCTGAAGCTAGCGTGCATGCTCTAGTTAAGGCTACTAGTTCTGCAGCTTGAGCTGAAAAATGATCTGGAAGACGACCTGAAGCAACTACTTCAGTGGTGGAAGTTACTGCATATCCTCCTCGTCTGTTACCTTCAATAACTTGAGCTGAACCATCAACAAACAACTCCAATTCTGCGTTCTCTATGGGAGTTTCTGCTATTTCACTTGTCGCTGCATATGTAAGCGTAACACAATCATGAGTCATTTCGCCTTCATCCTCTAACACAAATTCAGTCATTGCAGACATCATACATGAGGATGGGTTTGTGACTGGTGCACGCTGTATAACAATATTCGGGGCTGTGAGAGTTGCTAACCAATTTCCCCAACGGGAGGAGGTGACAGAAGTGACTTTTGCTTGATTCATTAGTGCGGACACTGCGTGAGGGCATTTTACGTTTACAGTCTGACCTAACACCATTCCTGATGAAGCCTGAAGCGCTAGATGAACTGCCTGTACTGCTCTGAGGCATGGGCCCATACCTTGAGCGACTATGTCAAGTTTACCGGAATAGTAATGAATTGGGCGTAAGCTGCCCCCATGATCTTGCATTAGACATGCAGTCATAAAGCCTAAGTGTTCATGGACATAAAGCACAAAGGGTCTATCAGATTGGGCAATTCCTAATGCTGGTGCTTGACATAGTGCTCTCTTCAAATCATTAAAAGCTTTGAGATGAAGTTCTTCCATACAAACAGTATCTGAATCTTTACCATGGCCTTTCAACAAATCATAGAGAGGCTGAGCAATCGAGGCATAGTCTTCAATCCAAGGTCTACAATAACCTGTTGTTCCTAAAAATGAGCGGAGTGTTTTAATGGTAGTAGGCGGAGGTATGGCTTTGACTGAAGCCGCTCGATCCTGTGTAATGGATCTATTTCCTGCACCAATTGTTTGACCCAGAAATGTGACTTGCTTTTTAGCGATTTGAGCTTTGTGAAAGCTGCATTTGTGTCCTTTTTTATGCAAATAGTCCAACAATGATGCCAATTCAGTTTGATGTACCTCATGATCTGTTGAGGCAATCAAAATATCATCGACATATTGGATCATAGTGGACTGTTTTACCGGACATTCTGGGTCACACAAATCACGTCTGACAGCCTGATGATATATGGTTGGGGAGTTTTGAAATCCCTGTGGCAATCGTGTCCACTGGTATTGTTCATAGTCAACTGTGAAAGCTAACCATGGCTGGCTGTCAGAGTGCAACGGTACAGAAAAGAATCCATTAGACATATCAATTACTGAAAAAATCTTACAATCTAATGGTAAGCCATTACAAATTGTAGATGGATCTGCCACTAGGGGAGTGATTTTATCAATATGTTTATTGGCTACTCTGTAGTCTATTGTAAGTCTCCATGTCCCATTAGATTTCTTGATGGGCCATATGGGTGAATTACATGGACTGTTGGTTTTAACTAGCACTCCTTGCGTCAGCAAATTTTCTACAATAAGTTTGATTCCCTGTATAGCTTCCTTATTAATTGGATATTGTTTGGTGACCGGAGGTGGAGTTCCTGTCAATTTAACTGGTTCTACGCCTGTCAACAACCCACAATCATCCTTGTCTTTAGCCCAAATTGGATGATTCTGTAAGAAAGCATACTCGGGAGGGGTTGCATTATTGGTAGAAATCTGTGCTGAGGAAATTTTTATGCTAGTAGATTCTGAGGACATGTCTAAAATTAGATTTATTTGTCTCAGAAGATCCATGCCTAAAATTGCACCTGTATTTAATGGAGCGCATAGCAATTTTGTAGTCAGAGTTTTTGGGCCAAATTGTACCTCTATGGGCGGAGTTTCATACAAAACAGAATCTTCACCTATTACACCAGTTAAACAAAGTTTGGTTTTCTTGTATGGGATGTTTAAACCTTGTGCCAATTTTGTAGGAATTACTGTAATTTCTGCACCTGTATCAAGCAAAAAATCAATCTCTTTCTCTTTTATGCTACCTTTCACAAAAATTCTTTGGTCATTGTGTTGGATTACAGGGGAAAGGTAGCTACTCACAGCCCCAACAATTAGTTTTTTTCCTGGTCTTGTTGTGCTCTTAGAAAAGCCTGAACTAGCTGTCCTACAGTTTCAGTGGTCACTGGCGGAACTACTTCAGGGTTGTGTGCAGGCTGAGAAAGAGCAGAATTATGCATAGCATTTATTTTACTATCTTGCAACTTCTTCCTACACTCTTTCTCCCAATGTCCTAATTTTCCACAGTATTTGCATTTGCTTTCTCTTTTAGACCATCTATTGTCTTGTTTCGTTGTGTTAAACATAGCTGCTGCTACTCTTACTTTTGCCTTGACATCAGCATCTCTTTCCCATGTAGCTAACCTGTCTAGGTTACTTCTGAGAGTTCTGTTAGACCAAGTTAGATCTAAGAATGGTAATGCTTTTCTGTATTCGGCTACAAGGCCATCTGACCAGATACGAACCAGGGGTCCCTTGTCATCAAGCACACTTTCAGGGTCATCAACAATTCCACTGTAGATTACAGCTGACTGACAAAATCTCTCAGTATATTCACTCACAGTTTCTTCTTTCCTTTGCACACAGGTAGTAATTCTAGACCAATCTATTTTGGGTCCTAAGATATTCTTTAGGATTTTCAAAATACCTTCTCTTAAATCACCCTTACTGGCATTTCGCAGTTCAGAAGTGACAGCAGATTCAAAACTGTTGAATTCAGATTCAGTTAGTATTTGTGACATCAGCTGCGTGACTTCTGCCAACGACATGTCATAAAGACGCATTTTACTGATCAATGTTCTTCTAAATTCAGAAAAATGTGTGCGTGCTGACGGTAAACTCTGAGATAGTCTCTCTATATCTTTAGGACATAAAGCTTTGGCAACAGTTTGTATTTGCACAACAGAAGAATTGAGAGGAACACTATCAGTGTCCTCAATCCCCTGAGATCTTCTTCTAGCCCCACACACATGGACTGAATTTACAGGCACACCAGTTACTGATTGGAGAGCTACATCTGTTTCAAAGAACGCTTGTAAATCAGGGTAAATGTTATCAGGCTGACTTACTTCCACATCAGTTTTTGCTGCAGCTTTCTTGAGGTTCAATTTCTTAGTCAAAGTGGATACTCTAGCACGGAGTTCATTGTTCTGTTTCTCTAGCTCTGAGTTACGCTGAGACTGTTCTCTAGCTCGTGTTACACTGAATTCTCTGTGACAACAGATAATGCCTTTCACATTGTTCTTACGAATACTTGCTCCTAGTACCTTTTTACACTCATCTACCGACCAAGTCTTGTCTGGATGAATCTCATATTTCTGCGTTAGTTCTTGTCTAACTTTTTCAGTGACTATTAGGTCCATTTGTTCCCCTAACAGCGTTTTGAATTCACTATCTGACCACAAAGGAGTCGCAAGACCACTCTTTTCTGTGGTTGGAATCAGCCTAGCATTCCTTCTAACCATTTTGTAAGTTTCTTCTGTACCACACAAACAAAACACTAAACAAAAAACAAAAAAAAACTTCTCTGATCAACAGAGGGTACACTTGTTAAAAAAAGCTTAACTATTGTTAACTTTCCAAATTACCAACACTTCACACTTAACTTCCCTGCCTACAGGAACAGAGGATAAACCAAAATTATTAACACGAAATGCTAACCTTCCCTGCCTGAAACAGAGGATAACTTCCCTGCCTACAAGAACAGAGGATAACTTTCATCTCTAAAAGAAAAACTTTAGAGGATAAACTCTTCCCTGCCTGAAACAGAGGATAACCTGTTTTTAGCACGTAATGCCAAAATCTTCCCTGCCTGAAACAGAGGATAACTTTCATCTCTAAAAGAAAAACTTTAGAGGATAAACTCTTCCCTGCCTGAAACAGAGGATAAACTTAGTTAAACAAACCCTACAGATGTATGTTAACTCTTCTCTGACGGCACAGAGGATACACATTTGTACTGGTCTTAGGTTCTTTTGGATTAGAGACAGCACTCACCACAACCCTTGGTTGAGAGAAAAATTCAGTCTGGGAATCTTTGTTCAGCTGGAAGTTTCGCTGGATTCCAAAAGATGCAGATCTTTGTTAGAGCTTGAAGTTTTTCAGGTGAGGAAGCTGGAACTCTATCCGGGTCACGGCACCATCTGTTGTGAACTTGGTTCTTCTAAAGTGTAGGAAACTCAGAAGAGAAGACCAGGAGACTTCGGATTCGATCGTAGGATTCTTTATTGAAAAACCCAAGTTGATGGTAGCTGTAGTCATCGAAAATCTCAATCTTAAGTAACTTTACAAGGTTATTTTATAGGCATTTTTGGAGGAGGGACTTCTTGGAGGTGGAGACCAATTCAAACAAAGCAAGCACATGAGGGAGGCGTTAGTTTGTTACGGGAACTTCCCGTGGTTCTAATCTCATCAACATAATCAAATGCATAGACACTAATCCACGAATCCACGTCTGGGCCAGGACAAAGCCATTTGCAGAACAAAAGTTGAATCTCTCAGTAGTCTGACTCATTGAACTTAACATTATCATAGAGACAAAAGCACAGCTGTCTCAAGCTCAATGGTCAGGAAACGATCTCAAACACCTGAATTGCCTGACACTTTGTTAGTCAGGAAGTGAACATTTAAAATAAAATTTGTAATCCCACAACAGGAATGTCTACGCCTGTTCGACAGCTAGTACGACGTACCCCTTTAGGGTTCTGGGATGAAGAGGAAACACATCCCAAAAAAATGCTTGAAGCAGGTATTGTGGTCTCCTCAAGCTCTGAATGGACATCCCCTATCGTCCTCGTAAGGAAGAAAGATGGCGGGGTCCACTGGTGCATAGATTATTTCCAGCTTAATGATCTTACCATTAAGGACGCGCATCCCCTACCAAAAATTTAGGAATGCCTGGATGTGCTGTGTGGCACGAAGACATTCTCGACACTTGACCTTCAGTCAGGATACTGGCAGATTGGAATGAATAAAAAAGACAATCCAAGACTGCTTTTGTGACAAAGTATGGATTATATGAGTACACCAGAATGCCATTTGGGTTGTGTAACGCACCCAGCACATTCCAGAGGGCCATGGAGTTGGTTCTACGAGGGTTGCAGTGGGACACTTTGCTAATATACCTCGATGACATAATCATCTTTAGTGAAGATGTGGAACAGTGTATTGAACGCCTTGCAGAGGTTTTTCAAAGTTTGCAGGATTATGGACTCAAGCTAAAGCCTTCAAAATGCATGCTGTTAAAGGATTAAGTTCTGTTTCTGGGTCACATTGTGAGCAGCGAAGGAATTAAGACCAATCCAGGCCTCCTCAATGACGTGAGGGACTGGAAGACCCCAACCAGCGTCCATGAACTCCAGTCTTTCCTGGGACTTTGCAATTATTACAGGAAGTTTGTTGCCAAGTTTGCTGAAATAACTGCACCCTTGACAATGCTACTCAAAAAGGGGACTAATTTCTCCTGGGAAGAGGAGCACCAAAAGGCTTTTAAACATCTTAAAAGGAGTCTCACAACTGCACCCATCTTGGTGTTCCCAGTTACATCTGAACAGTTTTCCAGCCACATGACATCTGGCTAAGGACAGCTGAAGTTACCAGGGAAGCTAAAGACACACCTGAGTTTGTTCATGAACTTGCAAGCTAACCTGCAGCATGCTCATCAAGTAGCATGCCAGAACTTACACTCTGCTCAGATGCGCCAGAAGAAGGTCTATGACTTACAAACCAGAGAGAAGTCCTACAATGTGGGTGATCTTGTTTTAGAGTCAGTAGCGGGAAAAAGGGGTACAGTCCAAAACTTCAAGCTCCATGGCAGGGCCCCTGTGATTCATTGTCACAGAATGCCTTGGACCAGTGCTCTACTGAGTCAAGGACAGACGAAGTGAGAGAGTATTGCATCATGATTGGTTACTGCCCTATCTAAGTGATCACATCCCTACCTGGATCAGGAAAAATAATAGTAATACGAACCTATTGAGTACTCCTGCCCTGAGAGCAGCGCATAATTCAGTACAAATAAAGTAATATGAATATTGAGTACTCCTGCCCTGAGAGCAGCGCATTGTACACTAAAATAACAGTCATATAGCAATAATAAAGCAAAGTATAGTCATTCAGAAAGACTTTGATGAGAGTAGCACATTAAAAGTAATAGCGTTATGAACCAATTGAGTACTTCTGCACTGAGAGCAGCGCATTGTACACAAAAAATAAGAGTATTATAGGTTTCATATAGGTTTCACAGACAGCGCGGTAGCATTAGAAAAGCATGTTTTACTCCAGTCACCTCATTAGCAGCTTGTGTGATCGACTGATAAGGCAGTCTAATGAAAATGCATACTATATGATATATTTAGCCGATGATTATTTGTTATGTGCATCTTTGTTCACTAATTATCTCACAATCTAATTTTTTTTCATGAAAATACATGGTAAATTCACTTACCTTGCAATAAATGCCTCCCATGAAGCGTCAGTAGCATATCTGTCTGAAGTATTCCCTCCACACATCCAAATTTCCTGACCCCGCCTCTGCTTCAATTTCATTGATTGAATCTGTAAACCAATCATTTTCTTTTCTGCCCTCAGAACATGTTTGAGTAAGTAAAACTCCCATCTGCGTACATTTTCCTGCATTTCAGGCAAGTTGGGTAATTTGACAAATTGGTTAAACATCTTAAACCACATGGCCCTGCATATGGCATAGAATAGTGGTTTTGCTTACATCGAATGTCTCTCCAACAAATCTGTATTCATCACATCTGTCCAACTTGTACAATGCAATAACAAATGATTTTTTTGTTGCAATCAGACATCATCTAGGGACTTCGGTTTCCCCAACAAATGGAGCAATATTGTTGGGTCGACTTTGCTCCGGGCCATCCTCTGCAGACTTATTTAAATATTGCGCTGGAAAGACAGATCCGATAATTTATCCAGATAGAGAAGTCAGTTGATGTTGCCAAGTGTAAATGCGCCGTGTCCTGATTGACAAGCAATCTTGATAACACCATGTTGAGCAACTATAAACCAATATTAAATCTTCCTTTCATAGGTAAGATTATTGAAAAGGTAGTTTTTAATCAGCTGAACAAATACTTAAATTCAAATGGATACCTGGACAATTTTCAATCTGGTTTCTGAGCGCATCACAGCACAGAGACAGCGCATATTAAATTAATAAGTGATATTTGCCTTAATTCTGATACTGGCAAAATTTCAGTGCTGGTACTACTAGATCTTAATGCTGCGTTTGACAATGTTAATCATAGCATACTTTTACAGAGACTGGAAAACTGGGTTGGGCTTTCTGGAATGGTACACAAATAGTTTTGGTCATACTTAGAAGGGAGAGGTTATTATGTGAGTACAACTGCTGGGTTGAAAACAACCCAATTTGGGTTATTTTGGTAACCCAGCGCTGGGTTATTTTAACCCAACAATTTGGGTTATTATGTTTAACCCAGCAGGCTGGGTTGCTTTTTTATGGTTTAAAATTACTACATTGCTAGGATAAAATGAACCCAAATCTAGCTAGACATTAAATCTATAAATCTTGTTCATTTTAAAATAACTTTACACACAAAGAATGACTATCAAAAGGTAAATATTTATTAAAAACAACAAGAGAAAACAGTCAAAAAATAACATGCATATTAAGAAGAAATGGCATTAACAGCTACAGAGTTTATAAATGAAGCTTTAAGCATTTGGTGAATACATTTTAAGATCAAAATTGACTTTTGGTAAATTGTATATATATATATATATATATATATATATATTGTATAAAAATATACAAAAACATTATTATACAATAATTGTACAGTTAGTTAATAGTGAAGTTCTTTACAAATTATTCTGGAATGAGAGTACAGAAATAAACCACAACATTAATACTGATATTATAACATTTAACAGAAACATGCTTGTGTGAAAGAATGTGTGCATGTGTATGAATGATTAAGTGTAAACTCCATCTTTACTAAACAACACCGAACAAGCATTTAACATTTTTTTTTTTTTTTTTTTTACAAATTCTACACTTACAGTTTGTTTCATATTCCATGAATACAGATCATGCATCACTACCAATGTTTATGATCTATTTAGCATAATTGATGTAGTCATGAAGAAGCCCCATCAGCACAGTATATGACATCTTTTACGGCATCCAGGGCAGCGTCCTCCTTTAAAACCACTGTTGCATCAGTTTGGGGGAAATTCTCCTCTTTGACTAGCATTCATCCCAGTCACCGCCTGTTCTTCATCAGTGGCCTAAAAAGAGAAAAACATTTAAATGAAACTATCCATTTTCAGATAGAGGTGCATCCACATCAGTAAGGACAGGTAAATAGTCTGTTTTTTTGTGGGGTTGTTTAATGTCTGTCTACCACAGCGCTCTAGAATGCTATAGTGGCAGCACTAGTGAGAGGGCATGTAATATTGCTTAAATAAATACATTGCTTTCGTAAAGTTTCTTCTTTACTGAAACATTAAAACAGACATGACATTCACATACCTCACAAATGTCCATGTATGTGGAGGGCTGCTCTTTAACAGGTTAGTTCACCAAAAAATTAAAATGGTCATAATTTACTCCCCATGTTGTTCCAGACCCATACAAACGCTGCTAATTTTTGGAACAAAAATAAATATATTTAATATTCTCTTAATTTTTGTCCTCCATTGCAAGTCTGGGAGACCAATATTTTCTTCTGAACAGACATGTTCGCTATCATGTAATTTAAGATTTATTCATATATAGGGATGCAGCGATTAACCGGTTTTACTATTAACGCGCTTTAAAACGTCACAGTTAATTAATCGTAAAGGCTCCTCTACACCAAGTGTTTCTGTTGCACGGAACGGAACTGTTGCAGCTTGTGCAAAATGATAACAAAGTTACTCTAGCGGCGGTGCACCAGTTTAAAATGCCCGTCTTATCAGAGACATGGAGGCTACTACACACACTAGATTAACGAAGACAGAGAAACCAAACAGCGATCCTTTATTTCCACCAGACAATGTCTGAAGTCGATAGTGTGGGACCATTTTGAGTGCACCAAGAATGACCAGGGCGTCATTTAAATGTTGCCGTAAAATTACTGTTAAAGAGTATACATAAGCACGGCTAGCCAACCTGTCCTCATTGGGAAATAAACGTTTTTAATACACGACGTGAAGACCTGACACGAAGTTCGTTAGCTCTAGCATTCTGCCCGCTTCAGACAGAGATGAAATAGAGCGAGAGAGAGACAGAGAGAGAGAGAAAGAGTGCGAGCGCGCACGAGAGTGAGAGAGGTGACAGTTGCGTGTGTGAATTTGTCTACCTGCATTTGCACGTTACTACAAACAATGAAGATTTGAGATTAGTTGTTTAAACAGTAATTTTACCCCCTCTTTGCTGATTAATACAAATGTAGCGATCCAGTATCTAAACTATTTTATTAATGATAGTCACTGGGCAGCGTTGACAAAGATCCTGTTCTCCTAAATGTTTGTGTGGGCAGCTCGATCTCGATCTCACAAACCAAAATAATAGACATGATTTTTAGACATGATTTTCTTAGGTCATATGTATAATCAGATGAATAAAGATTATTAAAATGAATAAGCATTAATGACAGTTGATTACTGTAATACTTTAGTTTATTCCTCTCATTAGTAACAGTGTCCTCTGTGAGATAAATAAAGTTAATATTAGTCTTATATTAATAATACTTAATTAACATGATTTAATTAACAGTGATTTATCATCCCTGTTACAGTATTATTCATAAGTAAAAAAAAAAAAATCACCATCTTTCCAAGTTCTGTACCTCAGGTACTGCTGTATTATTTGTTACGGTGTTATTTCTGTTTCAAAAGGCAGCAATAGATAACACTTTACTATCTGAAGAGTGTTTATGTGATTTTATATTGTGAAATTAATAAATGCATAATAATCATAATAACCGTGAAACCGTGATTATTCCTCAGACTATAATACCAACGTACCAACAAAATCTGTAATCGTTGCATCCCTATTCATATATAAATATCGGAATGCATTACTTCTACAATAACTCTATTTATGAAGCTTGAAAATACTGATTATCTAGACTCTCAATGGATTAACAAAAAATTATGAGAGAACATTTTAAATATATTAATTCGTGTTCTAAAGACAGACAAAAGTCTTATAGGTTTGGAATGACATGAGGGCAAATATATAATTTTGTGTGTGAACTATTCCTTTAAGAAAGGAAGACCAAGAATGGTGACTCTCCAAATCAGAAAACTCCAAAGTTGGTTTGGGTTCTCCAATGAAAAACACAGACATCAATGGTTTGCATAAAATATGAACATGTAATCATACTGTTGTTGCATTAAAATGTAAAAAAAACAAGCAGGAGACAACAGAAACACTTATTTTCTAATAATAACTTACATCAATCTAAAACGAATGATGCTCTCCTATGTCTCTGGCTTTCAACATCTACAAAAAACAAAACATTATTTTACTCTTGGAAAAAAAAATTATAACATGAAATTATGAAGTTTACTTGCCTTAAACTGTCTTTCCCTCTTCCGAAGAAGCTGAGAAAATCACCTTCTCCTCACACACGCACAGCAGGTTGCTGTCCTTAACTCCCGGCATGGGCACAATGAAGACACAAGCTCAACAAGTCTGAAATATTACATGCAAGACATTACTGTTAACAAATATCACTTCATCAGCCTCAAAATAATTATGCTAGTCTTTATTACATAACCCCGTTTCCTTTAGGAAACTACATTCAGTTTAACCGCGAACAATAAGATAACGAATTAACATGTTAATTACCATCTATTAACACCTCAAAGAGAGCAGATATTGTAAAATCGTATCTAAATATGATATAAGACACTCACGGACGTTATAAAAGTACGTTAAGTTACCTCTTCTGTTCAGTAAAAGAGGCCGTTAAGACCTCCGTTTCTGAGGCAAAAACCACGTCCACGTATTTTTAAATATAAGCTATTTTCGGACTATTTCCGCCTTCCATGAAACCTCAAAATACTCCCGGACACAAACAATGAATGATGACTTTACATTTTTAATCTTTACTTAACATAACGTCTTTCACTCGCTTCTTTCAGGCTGAGAAAATGGCGGCTTCTCGCATTGATGTCGTCGGGTTGCCGTCGGATGTTGACGTGACGTGCGTGCTCTCCTTCATGTCCGCGTTCACTACCCAGCACCGCTGGGTTATGATCAAGACCAATTTACAACCCAAAATTGGGTTAAAACAACCCAACGCCCTTACTCAGCGGTCTCAACCCAGCATTTAGGTTGAAAAAACAACCCAGCGTTTTTTAGAGTGTATAGGAGAGCATAAGTCTCTGTGGATGTCCATGACATGCAAAGTCCCTCAAGGCTCAATTCTTGTACCGCTCTTGTTTAGCCTGTATATGCTCCCACTAAGTCAATTAAAGAGAAAGAACCAAATTGCCTATCACAGCTATGCTGATGATACCCAGATTTACCTAACCTTATCTCCAAATGACTATAGCTCCATTGACTCCCTCTGCCAATGCATTGATGAAATTAATAGTTGGACGTGCCAGAACTTTGTATGGCAATATGTAATACAGGTGCATCTCAATAAATTAGAATGTCGTGGAAAAGTTTATTTCAGTAATTCAACTCAAATTGTGAAACTCGTGTATTAAATAAATTCAATGCACACAGACTGAAGTAGTTGAAGTCTTTGGTTCTTTTAATTGTGATGATTTTGGCTCACATTTAACAAAAACCAGAGGTGGAAAGAGTACGAAAATATTCTACTCAAGTAAAAGTACCATTACATTAATGAAATTGTACTTAAGTACAAGTAAAAGTACCAGTCTAAAAATCTACTCAAGTAAAAGTAAAAAGTAGCTAATTTAAAATTTACTCTGAGTAAAAATTACTTAGTTACATTAAGTGGTCGGGACGAAAAATGGGATAGACCAAGGGTGTCAAATTCAGTTCCTGGAGGGCCACAGCCCTACACAGTGTAGATATAACCCTAATTAAACACATATGATCCAGCTAATCTAATAATTTAGGCTTATTTGAAAAATACATGGTATGTGTGTTGGAGCAGGGTTGGAACTAAACTCTGCAGGGCTGCGGCCCTCCAGGAACTGAGTTTGACACCCCTGGGATATGGGCCTATAAATCTCAAACTAGGTGTTTTTAATTAAAGGAATCAGTTATTTAGAATAACAACACATTTGGGCTGTTACCAGGCAAATTAAATCAGCATCAACAAAATTCCTCTTTCCAACACAGAGGAAACACAGACGCTTCATCTGAAGTGGCATATATGTATTTACACTGCATTTAGCCTGCAGTTCCAAATGCTGAAATAATGTTTAGATATAAATAAGACATAAAATATGACACTGGACCACAAAAACAGTCATAAGGGTAAATTTATAAAAAATGTATACATTATCTAAAAGCTGAATAAATAATATTTCCATTGATATATGGTTTGTTATGATAGGACAATATTTGGCCAAAATACAACTATTTGAAAATCTGGAATCTGAGGGTGCAAAAAAATACACATATTGAGAAAATCTCCTTTAAAGTTATCAGAATTAAGTTCTTAGCAATGCATATGACTTATCAAAAAAATGTGTTTTTATATATTTACAGTAGGAAATTTACAAAATATATTCATGGAACATCTTTACTTAATATCCTAATGATTTTTGGCATAAAATAAAAATTTATAATTTTGACCCATACAATGTATTGTTGGCTATTGCTACAAATATACCCCAGCGACTTAAGACTGGTTTTGTGCTCCAGGGTCACAAATATTGAAGGCTCAGGAAACCTTTACAGGTGTTTTGAGTTGATTAGCTGATTGGCATGTCACCATATTCTAATTTGTTGAGATAGTGAATTGGTGGGTTTTTGTTAAATGTGAGCCAAAATCATCAAAATGAAAAGAACCAAAGACTTAAACTACTTCAGTCTGAGTGCATTAATTTATTTAATACACGAGTTTCACAATTTGAGTTGAATTACTGAAATTAACTTTCATCATTTATGATTTTATAGGGAATTTGAACACTCACGGTTTCATGGCTGATCAATGATTCGGCCAGCGATTAACTGAACGAGCCAACATCAACTCTGCACTGGATATTAAAATCCAGAATATAGTGAAAACGCTATTTAATAGCACAGTAACAAGATCGTCAGTTTAAGACATAACTTGTAAGCACAAAACACAAGATACTTATCTTTTCAATATAAATAAGACTTTATTTATATAACCTAAGACATAAACAAATCTAACACATGAACACACACATTCACACATTGCAGAAAGAGAGAAAGTGAGGAAAGGATGAGTTTAGGGAATGAAAATGTGAAATCCCAAGTTTACAGCAATATGTGCTATTGCATAGACCTGAACAACCATCAATCACTTAATTAACCCTCGCATTGAGTTTCTCAATGAAGCTTAAATTAGTATTAAATGCATCAGCTCAAGAAAAATCTGGAAATTGATTTTATGTTAAGGGATTCCCTTTTGCTTGTCATTGTTGCAGGAAAGGATGTTTCCTGAGGTTGCTGATTGGCTGACAGTTCAGTGGTCTTTCATAGTGAAATCTTGTGTGTTGGCTCTTGGCTGGAGTTGTGGGCTGGTTGAAGTTTTAGAAGGGCGTTTGAGGTCAGACTCTGAGACACGGCGTTGGCAAACAACTTAGCACACAAAACTCAATGAAAAGAACAGAAATTAAAGTAAAAGTATATAACGAGGTGGTTTTTCTCATCTTGGTGTTAAGTAGCAGCTGGCATGTAGGCCAGCTTATGCTGGAATGGCGCTCAAAGAGCACAGAAGTGATGACAAAAAGCTTTGCTAAAGGTTAGAAGAGCAGATAGAGAGGGTTTGATGGTGTCCTGAGTTTTTAAACTCGGCTTCTGGACACATCCCAAGGGGTGTCTTGACCAATTAGAAATTATCTTAGCTCATTTCTCCTACTAATCAATAAATCAATATGTCATGGTCAATCACATTGTCTGAATTTTCCCGCTCTTGTAGAATATCCTTTTGGACATGATATCTATAACAGGACTATTATACATTTGACAAAGACTTGATTGGAAGAAACGTTTAAAGCATTCATTTTCAAACTCCTACATACCAAACACACATGAATCCTCTATCTATTCCCTAATTATTAAAAAGACATACACAACATGTGATTAACATGAGTCAATTTTGTGGGTTACATGCATAATATGGAGTTACACATAGAAATGATTAGTTGCTCAGAAGTCCTTTTAGAATGATTTTGGGTGCATATAGAAACAACAGTCTGTTTCTTTGTTCTGTGAATAAAGGAATTTCTGTCTGGTCTGTGTCTTGCTAGCTGGTTAGGGGGAGTCAATCTAAGAAAGTTTGTAGCTCGTGATTTCTATCGTGGAACACATGTGATGGCCATCTCTTTGACCATCAATCTTGATTACTTGCCCCAAATTTGACAGTGTCCTTCCTGCATTGGACTTATCAATAATTATTATTTGTCTTAATGTTGCAAGCTGTTCTGTGAAAGAGGCTTGCTGGTTAGGCTGTATTCAGGCTAGTTGGAGCTAGAAATCTTATTTATGACGTCCTGTTGGGATTCTCTGGAATTTCGAGTCCTCAGGTTTCAATGTTCTGAGCGCATCTTAAATTTGTCAGATTTGGTCTCTGATATCCTACACTTTCTTCAGTTAAACAAGGAAAAAACTGAAGTCATTGCATTTGGAAACAAAGATGAAGTTCTAAGGGTGAATGCATACCTTGACTCTAGGGGTCAAACAACAAAAAAGCAAGTAAAAAATCTTGGGGTGATTCTGGATACAGACCTTAGTTTTAGTAGTCATGTCAAAGCAGTAACTAAATCAGCATACTATCATCTCAAAAACATTGCAAGAATTAGAAATATTATTTCCAGTCAAGATTTGGAGAAACTTGTTCATGCCTTTATCACCAGCAGGAGTTTTGGTTCCTGGCTGTTGTCGCCTCTGGCTTGCTTAGTTGGGGACACTTCATTTCCAGTGATATCACCGACTTGATTGCACAGATAGTATTTAAACTGAACTGAGCTGGACAATGCCATCACTAAATTCAATAATGAAATGCCTTCAGCTGAAAATTGAGTGTTAAAACTTGTCATTTTACATTTTTGACAATTTTCCTATCTTGCAGTTGCTTTGTTACAATTTGTATTGTTAAAAGCGCTATATAAATAAAGGTGACTTGACTTAATATAATTTGCTGCTCATTCAGGGCTCTAGACTCATTCTTCCCACTGGTTGCACTTTTAATTTGGTCGCACTTTTTTTTTGATACAACATTTGATTAATAAATGCATGCTAATGAACTTTTATCATTGTTTATAACAATGGTAACGAAAGTGTTCAACATTCAACCCATTATTTTTCATCAGTATTAATTGTGTCACCTTCTCTGGTTTAAGTGGACTTTTACTTTAGTTTGAAAACCAAATCCTCCGTAGCGCTTAGTCCGCTGCGCACACCTTCGCGCTCGTGCTGATACAATGAGTATAGGCTCTACCCACGAATCGCTAGTGCTGAAAACCCCTCTCTTCACGTGATCAGTGAAATCTGACTCCTGCTGCAATGTGCCGTTGCTTTGCAGCGCGCGCTGTATTGAGCCAGACCATGCAAGTGCGACCATGTCTAATTTTTACTCGCACGCTCTCAGAAAATTGTTGCAGTCTAAAGCCCTGTCATTAGAATTTTTTTTAAGGACGGGGGTGGGGATTGGGGTGTTCGTACGATTAACCGCCAAACCGCGATATTTGTTGCTGCTTCACCGCGGTAAGAAAAATCTCATACCGTCACAGCTCTAGTTTATATATATATATATATATATATATATATATACACACACACACATACACACACACATCTAAGATAAAAAATAAAAGTCAAAGTGACGACAAAAGCTTATAATCAGATTTTGGCCACATTCAGCTTTGGTGTGAACATAGCCTTGATTTCACATACATACATTTTTGCTGGTGCCATTTTAAACTGCGGAGCCATTTAAATATTTTTTTTCACAGAAAGAACACATCTTCTCACATCTGCATGAATATTCAGGTGTATAGGCCAATTCACACTGCACGGACAGACAGCAACATACACTTTTTCGGGTTGTGTTACCCCTTTCAGTGTCTGTTGGAGCTCATTCTCACAGGCAAACCTAGACAAACTGCATGTTCAGTCAGAGATTTGAATTTGAATATCGTGAAAAAAGTTTTCATATATTTTAGATTCATTATATGTGAAGTAAAACATTTCAAAATATATATTTTTTTAATTTTGATGATTAATTGCAAACTCGCGTGACCTGAACCCCATAGAGAATCTATGGGATATTGTCAAGAGGAAGATGAGAGACACCAGACCCAACAACGCAGATGACCTGAAGGCCGTTAATCAAAGGAACCTGGGCTTTCATTACACCTGAGCAGTGCCACAGGCTGATTGCCTCCATGCCACGCCGTATTGATGCAGTAATTCATGCAAAAGAAGGCCCAACCAAGTATTGAGTGCATAGAAATGAACACACTTCTCAGAAGCCTGACATTTCTGTTTAAAAGGACCTTTTTTTATTGATCTTATGTAATATTCTGAATTTTGGGTTTTCATTATCTGTAAGCCATAATCATCAACATTTCAAGAAATAAAGGCTTGAAATATTTCACTCTATGTGTAATGAATCTATACAATATATGGGTTTCACTTTCTGAAATGAGTGACAAAAAATATTGACCTTTTTCACGATATTCAAATTTTTTGAGAAGTACCTGTATATGTGAAAATCTACTCACACTGAAAACACGTGAACGGATTCTTTCAAGTGAGAAGCCTTGTGTGCAACTTAAAACTTCCTTTGTGCGAGAAGCTGTTTCCACTATTGGCAAATAAAAAGGCTTCTCGTTAAAGTGTAAACTCATGTTGAGAGTGTTTTCTCTTTGTGTGGGACTTAAGGGTTACTTTATGTTTGAAACACTTTCCACATGTGAAAGGCTTCTCTCCAGTGTGAAATCTCATGTGGATTTTAAGGTTATGTTTTTGATTGAAACTGTCCACAATGATTGCAGGTGAAGTAACTAAGTTTTGGTCTTGTTTGTTTCATCTGTATGGATTTTTCTACAGCTATGAAATAGGCTTGCTGCGATAAACTGTGTTGGCGGTGATCCCGGTGTTAAGCCGGAACACCAGTTACGTCACTTGCCCACCGTCCCCCCACCTGCGTTTTTATTTTTTTATAGTAATAAAAATAATTTAATTCAGTGAGAGAATGGATACTACAATTAAAACGGAATATAACTGCTCAATACAGCGCACCAAACAAACGTCAGTTGCAAATCACAGATCAGATTTCATTTTTCACATGATGAGAGTGAGTCGAGCTGACTGACAAGAGTAAGGTGAGACAGACAAGACTATGGCGGAAGTTTCAAAACAAAATGTAAAAGCACTCGTTTTAAAAATATTTAAGATTTTGAAAAGCCTGTTGACAATTTATTTATTGTGGTATTGGAAATTTTTTATTTCATTTATTTGGTTCCAGTGTTTGCAGATTTTGATTTTATTTAATCGGTGTAATTTGTTTTTCATTGTTTCACATCAATGTGTCCATGACGCCAAACGTTATTCGTTTTGCTAAACGTTCTACGTTTCACAATAATTATTTGTTCCACAGTCTTTAGGCAACTGATTTTCAGTTTTGAATAGCCTATATATAAACTTTGTGTAAGTAAAAGTATAATAAAAAGTGTATTTTTATTAATTTTGTTAATAAAAGTTCTGTTCTACATTGTATTTTGTTGTAGCTTGAATCAAATTCAAGCAATGAAAATGAATGTTTAAAAAAAAAATTATATCATAAATAAATTTGTGAGCCACTGGGAACACTGTGTTCCTGTGGCTCAGTGGTAGAGCATTGCGGTAGCAGCACAAAGGTTGTGGGTTCAATTCCCAGGGAACACACATGCTGACAAAGTCGCTTTGGATAAAAGCATCCACAAAAAATACATAAATGTAAATTAATTGCAGAAGTCAACAAGCTTTTCAAAATTCAAAATATTTTTAAAACAGGTGCTTTTACATTTAGTTTTGAAACACTTCCGTCATCGCCTTGTCGGTCTCACCCCACTCTTCTTGTTACTTGAATCGAATTCAAGCAACTGATGCCGAATTAACGCTAATTTAAAAGTAAAAGTAAATGTGCAGTGCTTTTACAAGCTATTTAAAACCGAAGGAAACAGGAAAAGAGGGAAACCCAAACAATCCCCCACTGCGGTGATACCGGTGTAGTCACATATCGATTAACCGGTGGGAAAATGTCCTCACTGTCACAACCCTACTATGAAACCATGTCTCACATATTGATCTTTCTCTTCTATTTCTTCCAGTTTTGATTCTCTTTCGGTACCATCAGACCTAAAGTGAAAAAAGACAAATACAAGTTAACAGCAGTTTAATAGCTCAAAGCAAAAGACATCAAGACCAAGGCAAAAGTGTTAAAACATCAAACCCAACATTATGCAACAAAACTGGGTTAGTATAGACCAGTCCTGAATCTGCCACTCATGTCTAAAATTTTAGACCAAGAGTCCTCTTCGCTATGCAATCGTACTTGTCAACAGTTTCAGTTAGGATTTAAGCAACATCATTTACTGAATTGATGCATGAATTTCTTTTGGCATCCAATCATGAGTACATTTTTATTCTAGCGCTATTAGCTCTTTTGACAATATAGATCACGGATGTGTCTAGCTCGTGAATCATTAGATTGTGTACACAAATTTGGTCACGTGGCAAGTTCCCTGGCTCACTGTACGTTGGGACAGTGATAACTCAAATTCCAGTGACATGATTACCTACAGCACTAACAGCCAACATAGTAGAATGTCATCGCTAGAATTATTAAACAAGAGGAAGAAACAATACATTTTTCATATTTTCTTTTCCTCTTTAAACACGTCCTTCTTTTACATGTTCTTACAAGATTTCAGCCGTATATAAAGGATAAATGATTATTAGATGTTCATTACCTGTCTAGTGATGTGCGTTTATGTTGAAATATACTGAAAATGGTCTGTCTTTTCAAATCTTCTATTGTGTGTCAATATATTTATCGAGTTGACTCATGTGGTTTATTTTTCACACTTCAGAAATGGGACGTTACAGGGTTGCTGCAGGATTTTTAAGATCAAATGTAAGACTTTAAAACCTTTAAGACCTGCACAAATAAAAGGAATACCATATGAGCAGGGTAGGGCAATGTCTATGGTAAACAATTAAACGATTGTAAAAAGCATTATTTACAGTTCAGATACAAGTTTCACAAAAAAAAAGGTTTATAAAATGACAGTAGACCTTCACTGCAGAACAAAGGTTCAGGGGGCGGGGTTGGATCCACATTTAGGGGGTGGAAATGGTAGGTTTAGGGGTGGTCATGGGTGGGTTTAGGGTTCAGGGGGTGGAGATGGGTAGGTTTAGGTATATATAAGGTGGGAGGAGTTGGATCTAGATCCAACCAAGCCCCTTGGATCTTGTGTTCTGCAGTGAGGACCATCTCTAAAATGACACTTCACATTTCAATCTTTAAAACAATTATTAAGATTTAAATTATTATATGAATTAAATAACATACAAACACATTTTAATGTTTAGATGTTTTATAAACGTTCACATTTACAGATCTGCGTGTTTGCAGGGTAAAAACATGGGTTGATGTTCACATTGGTCTGAACAAAAAACAACCCAATGTTTTTGCAACACCGGAGGCTGCAGTTCTACGACTGCATAGGACCCTATTTTTGGGGAAGCACCATCTATTTCAACAGAGGAGACCTTATTCAAACATCAAACAAACCGATGCAAAGACTAGATCCATGGAAACTATTCATTTTTTATCTGTCCATCTAATTTATAATGTAAGAGCTAGCGTGAACTATTTGAGGGGGGGTCAGCAATCTCCATTAAGCAATTTTAGCTGTGAAAAACAGTTTGTTGTGTTGCTGGATTTTGTAAATTATTTTGTGTTATATTAGACCGCAACCTATCTTTTGAAAATCATATTTGCCATGTTACAAAAACAGCATTCTTCCATCTTAGAAACATTGCCAAGCTACGGAACATGTTAACTGTTTCTAATGCAGAAAAGTTAGTTCATGCATTCATGACCTCTAGACTGGACTATTGTAATGCACTGCTAGGTGGTTGTCTTGCATCTTCAATAAACAAGCTACAGATAGTACAAAATGCTGCGACTAGACGTCCTTACCAGGTCAAGAAAATATGATCATATTACTCCAATTTTACAGTCTCTACAATGGCTACCTATTAAGTTCCGTATCAGCTACAAAATATTAATACTTGCCTATAAGGCTCTAAATGATTTAGCTCCTGCGTACCAAACTAATCTTCCATCACGCTACAATCCAACCTGCTCCCTAAGGTCACAAAACTCTGGACTCTTGGTAGTACCTAGGATAGCAAAGTCGACTAAAGGAGGTAGAACTTTTTCATATTTGGCTCCCAAACTCTGGAATAGCCTTCCTGATAACGTTCGGTGTTCAGACACACTCTCTCTATTTAAATCTAGATTAAAGGCACATCTCTTTAGCCAAGCATTCATATAATGCATCTCACAATCTTGTACTGCAGGTATATCTGATCAAACGCACATTATTATGCTTTAGCTTGAGTTGAACAGACAATTTTTGCCTGGATGGAACAACAGCTACGCTAATTATCTTTATTTATTTCTCTGTTTCTGCCACTGGATTAACATCCCGTGGTAACTAGGAATTACACAAGCTTCAGTCTGGATCCAACCCTTAACTGATCTGAGATGACCGAACACCTGAGAAGAGATGACAACCCCTCGGAGGACCTCAGAGGAAGCCAACCATCAGCGATTATACTGAATTAACCAGATAAATAAGTTAATTATTGAATTTCTACAATATAAATCTATTTTAGAAACTTAATTTCCTGTGAAGTTGCTTTGCAACGACTGTATAGTAAAAAGCGCTATACAAATAATCTTGAATAGAACAGTGATAATGGGGAACAGCTGAGTGTGTGATGAGTGACAGGTGAATGGAGTTTAGGGAAATGAGTCAGGGAGGAAGGGAGATGGCGACCTCTGGTGGTTAGAGGGAGAAACACAGGGCCTGGACTCATGACATAACCCCCCTTTAAGGAACGGCTTCCAGATGTTCTCAAGCGCCCAACAGGGGAATGGCAGAGCGGGGGCAGAGTAGGGGGAGGGATGGGGGGCCAGGCTCATGTAGAGGAAGAGGGCCTGGAGACAGAGGTAGAAAAGGGTGCCAGGGTGGTGCAGGAAGACTGTGAGCAGACACCGCCGCTTTGGGGAAATCGTGACCAGATGCTGCCGCCTCGAGAGCTGTGTGAACGGGCACCGAAGGGCTCCGTGGGCACACGGAACGGAGCGGCCTCTGGAGCGGACTCCCTGGGCTCCCGGAACGGAGTGGGCTCTGGGGCGGACTCTGTGGGCTCCCGGAACGGAGCGGGCTCTGGAGCGGACTCTGTGGGCTCCCGGAACGGAGCGGGCTCTGGAACGGACTCTGTGGGCTCCCGGAACGGAGCGGGCTCTGGAGCGGACTCTGTGGGCTCCCGGAACGGACTCTGTGGGCTCCCGGAACGGAGCGGGCTCTGGAGCGGACTCTGTGGGCTCCCGGAACGGAGCGGGCTCTGCAGCTAACTCCACCCTGAAAGTTGAGCCGCTTAAATTCAGAGCCAGGTTGAAGTAGTTCTCCAGCAAATCCTCTGGGACCCAATAAGGCATCCGGGATTTGAAGGGCTCGGCCAGGCCTCCCCAGAAGACCAGGAGGCAGGTCTTCTCTGTCGCCGACCGACTTCCCAGAAGTGACCGGCCTACTCCTCAATACTCCCGTCTCCCTGACGGATGTTACAGAGCTTCCCCGCTGGACCCATGTCTGCTGGCCATATTTTGTCATGGTGCGGGCGAAGGGCACCAAGGAAAAACAGGGGTCTGGGTCCAAAAGCAGGTAAACACGAATTTTAATAAACTGTTTTTAAACAAAACAGTATACAAAACGGGACACCACAGACGGCAACACAGAGATGGTGTCCTAGAGAGCAGACTCGACAAACCACAATCATGCATGTAATGCATACATATAATAAAGCCAGGCAGAGTGGTGAGTGAGAAGGGAATATAAAGACCGTGATAATGGGGAACAGCTGAAGGTGTGATGAGTGACAGGTGTATGGAGTTCAGGAGAAAGGGAGATGGCAACCTCTGGTGGTGAGAGGGAGAAACACAGGGCCTGAACTCAAAACAAGAATAACGTTACAGGTCGAACTACCTTTTTTATATAATGTTCTCAATAATAAAATATAGGTCGAGCTACAGCTAGCTGACCAGCCTTTTAGCTAATTTTAAATGTTTTTTTTACTTGCCCGACCAGAAAAATAGCCTGATTAAAATTTAAATGACAAAAAATAACTAGCGAATCATCAAAACATGAGAATGATTCTTCTGATTTTATTACATTAAGCATAAACAGCGTTTGATATTGGATATAGTCTATTTCTGTTATCAAGATTGTGCTGTTGAGACACGTGCTTTCGGTCTCTTTGTGAGAGACGTCTACACAAATGAGCAACAACAAACTTACTCAAAATGTTTAGTTAATTCATTAAATTATTTAGTTAAGTGACACCATGAAAAGGGGGCTATTTTACTGAAAATTTCACGATTGCAAATGTCACATTTAATTTAGTTCAATAAACAAGTAGTTTAGTTATTACGTTACTTACATTTTAGACACTATTTACTGTTTTGTTCAATTTCACCCACGAAAATAGTTGCAAACAAAGATTGGCACATTCTTCAAGCAACAGTGTTTTGTTACTGAATGATTAAGCATTTAACAAATCGGTTGACTCACTCATTTAGTGACTTACGGCAACCTACTGGTGGTTCAGTACGTTTAAAAATATGCATTACCTCCCCAACATTTCTTATTTGTATATCCAAAAATTTATTTAAAATATTAAGCTCATAATTTATTGCAGTTGTAATTTTGCAGGGTAAATTTATTTATCTGACTGGTAGCCATATACAGGTGCATCTCAATAAATTAGAATGTCGTGGAAAAGTTCATTTATTTCAGTAATTCAACTCAAATTGCGAAACTCGTGTATTAAATAAATTCAATGTGCACATACTGAAGTAGTTTAAGTCTTTGGTTCTTTTAATCATGATGATTTTGGCTCACATTTAACAAAAACCCACCAATTAAATTAAATCTCAACAAATTAGAATATGGTGACATGCCAATCAGCTAATCAACTCAAAACACCTGCAAAGGTTTCCTGAGCCTTCAAAATGGTCTCTCAGTTTGGTTCACTAGGCTACACAATCATGGGGAAGACTGCTGATCTGACAGTTGTCCAGAAGACAATCATTGATACCCTTCACAAGGAGGGTAAGCCACAAACATTCATTTTCAAAGAAGCTGGCTGTTCACAGAGAGCTGAATCCAAGCATGTTAACAGAAAGTTGAGTGTAAGGAAAAAGTGTGAAAGAAAAAGATGCATAACCAACCGGGAGAACCGCAGGCTTATGAGGATTGTCAAGCAAAATCGATTCAAGAATTTGGGTGAACGTCACAAAGAATGGACTGAGGCTGGGGTCAAGGCATCAAGAGCCACCACACATAGATGTGTCAAGGAATTTGGCTACAGTTGTCGTCAGAGGCGTCTTACCTGTGCTAAGGAGAAGAAGAACTGGACAAAGTCCTCTTTTCAGATGAGAGCAAGTTTTGTATTTAATTTGGAAACCAAGGTCCTAGAGTCTGGAAGAAGGGTGGAGAAGCTCATAGCCCAAGTTGCTTGAAGTCCAGTGTTAAGTTTCCACAGTCTGTGATGATTTTGGGTGCAATGTCATCTGCTGGTGTTGGTCAATTGTGTTTTTTGAAAACCAACGTCACTGCACCCATTTACCAAGACATTTTGGAGAACTTCATGCTTACTTCTGCTGACCATGCTAATTTCATTTTCCAGCATGATTTGGCACCTGCCCATACTGCCAAAATCACCAAAAGTTGCTTGACTGACCAGCAAACTCACCAGACCTGAACCCCATAGAGAATATATGGGGTATTGTCAAGAGGAAAATGAGAAACAAGAGACCAAAAAATGCAGATGAGCTGAAGGCCACTGTCAAAGAAACCTGGGTTTCCATACCACCTCACCAGTACAACAAACTGGGCACCTCCATGCCACGCCGAATTGAGGCAGTAATTAAAGCAAAAGGAACCACTACCAAGTATTGAGTACATATACAGTAAATGAACATACTTTCCAGAAGGCTAACAATTCACTAAAAACATTTTTTTTTTATTGGTCTTATGAAGTATTCTAATATGTTGAGATGGTGAATTGGTGGGTTTTTGTTAAATGTGAGCCAAAATCATCACAATTAAAAGAACCAAAGACTTAAACTACTTCAGTCTGTGTGCATTGAATGTTTTTTATACACAATTTTCTGAAATAAATGAACTTTTCCACGACATTCTAATTTATGGAGATACACCTGTATGTAGTGTATATTTAATTTATTGGTTAATTGTAATAATTTGACATGAAATATGCATACATTTAAAAAGTTAGAAAAATACCTTTTGTAAAGGTAAATAAAATATGCAGACTTAAGTATGTAAAGCTGATAGAACACTGATGAAAATAATGCTTCAAAATAAATTGTTCACATCACCAAAAATCTCAGTACTATTCTCCAAAGCAACTTACAAATGAGGACAATAGAAGCCATCAAAATCAACAAAAGAGCAACGATATGCAAGTGCTGTAACAAGTCGCATTTAACCTAACGCAGTACACGTAGCAAGATATTTTTTTTAATTATATAATAAAAAGAAAACAGAGAGTACAAAAAGATTAGAAAAGCTAGTGTTAGTTTCTTTTTTTAAAGGAAAACAAGCAGTAAATGTATAGAATGCAAGTCTAAAAGGGACACTTTTTAAAGAATAGAATTAGAATAGAGAGAGCTAGAGATGAAGCCTCAATAAAGATGGAAGAGGTGTATTTTTAATAAAGCACAATAAAGCGCTGTTCACTTGCAGAATGCAAGCTTCTAGAACAGTGCTTCTCAAAGTCCGGACTCCGGTCCGCATCCGTACCTGGAGGGAATTCAATCCGGACCCACCTCCATTTCGTATTTCAAGAGCACTAATTATATTTCCTACTTTGATAAACGCATGCTAAACTTGTAAATAATTTGTTTAGTTTTTAAATGTCTGTTTGGAGATGGTCCGAAATGAAAGTGCAGGCGATGAAACTTTTTCTTTTCATTCAGTGATTTGACGTTTGATAATCGGGTGACATTTCACTGCAAATATGAGTATTTTATATTGTTATCACTTAGATTATGTCCATTTGACTTATTACAGTGTCCAGTGTTTCCCATTCATTGATTTATTTGTGGCACCCATCACAATATCAAATCTGACAGCCACAAATAGATTTTTCAAAAGGATTATACTTGGTTGAATAACCTGTGAATTGCACGTTTCAAAATGCACGGGGAAACCACTAAATCTCCAACTACAACAGCGCCTTCTGCTGGCAGATAATTAATTAGCAATTTCAAGTCTGTTGAAACACTGGTGTCTGTCAGCAAACATTAAAAAAAAGCATGCTTCAGAACTGTTTTGAGAAGGTGCTTCAGTTTTGAGCCATGAATTATTACTATGAATTAGGCTATTACTACTACTATACCATCTTGTGCCCTACAATAAAACATTTACTCAAACTCTCTTTTATGAGATAAAGGGAAAAAATAAAATTGGCCAAACGTATCAGCCAAAAAAAAAATAATCAACATCTAATATTGGCTGCCCTGATTTCTAAATATCGGCATCGGGCATAGAAAAACCCTTGTTTGTCGACCTCTATTGCAGACACTTAAATTAATTGTTTTGCCACTTTTGCTCTTGTTATTAATGTATTTTGAATTCAAAGGGCACTACATTTTTTCAAAAGATTTGTGTTTATTTGTTATGCATATTATGCAGGCTACTGTATGTTTATTAAAACTAGTTTTCTAATAACCAATTGTTCCGGTCCGGACCTTTGACACTGATGAAAATTCAGATTTGGACCTTTGAATGCAGACTTTGAGAACCCCTGTTCTAGAGGAACGTAAGTCTGGAGTAATGATTTTGGGTAAAGGGTGCAGAGCCAGTGGTGGTTTTGTAGGCACACATAAAATGCCTTGAATTTTAATGCGAGCAGCTATAAGTAGCCAGTGCAAATTGACAAAGAGAGGCGTAACGTTCTTCATTCTTTTTGGCTCATTAAAAATGTATCTAGCTGCAGGTACCTGGATTAATTGTAAAGGTTTGATAGAACTGGCTGGAAGACCTGACATAATACATATATATATAAAAAAAATAAAAAAATCAGAAGGTAACAGCAGAACACAAAGCAACGGCAGCAATGGACTTTAAAACGTGCAGCGCATAAAAGCATAAAAGTTTAACCATCATGTTAAGCTGTATTGCGATTCTGGTCGGTACCCAAATGTAAGACTTTATTAACTTAAGTTTGATAAAGTAAATTTAAGACTTTATCATTAGAGCTCCCTATGTCATGCTAATGATACTCAGTTTTCCTCAAAACATGACAAAACTGTTGGGGGAAAAAATGAAAGTCGATAATGAACAATCACCAATTAATTTCATTGTTTACTAATCCTGTCTGCAGGCAATGCATGAAACAAATCCCCTAGTCATGTTACTTTATAGTAGTAAATAACACATTTCTGTGGATCCCTTACAGTTTGGAGGTGTAAGGACTCTCACCCGTCTTTTCATGTGTGAATCAAGGGTTGTTTTCTGTCTGAAATGCTTTCCACGCTGATGGGAAAGTCTTCTCTGCAGAGTGAACTCTTAAGTGTGACTTCAAATTTCCATTTTGTAAGAAGGTATCCCCACACATTTGGCAGATAAACGGCTTCTCTGTAGTGTGAAGTCTTATATGAGCATATAGGCTTACTTTACTACTAAAATTCTCTCCACACTGATTACATATAAAATAATTTTCTCTTGAATGTATTCTTCGTATGTGGTTATTAAGGCTTTCTTTATATTTGAAACCCATTCCACACCCGTCACATGTGAATGGCTTCACAACAGTGTGAATGTACATGTGATCTTTAAGATTTCCTTTTTTAACAAAACTCTTTCCACACTGTTGGCACGTGAAAAGCTTCTCTCCAGTGTGAATCTTCATGTGTTCTTTAAGATTTCCTTTTTTGACAAAACTCTTCCCACACTGTTGGCATGTGAAAGGCTTCTCTCCTGTGTGAATTTTCATGTGGGCATTAAGGTTTCCTTTAAGTGTGAAACTCTTTCCACATTGATGGCAACTGTTAGATTCAGTCTTTTGGTCCAAATTTGTTTCAGTCTGTAAGGATTTTTCTAAAGCCATGAAATCATGTTGACTTTTCTCTTCTATTTCTTTCAGTTCTTAATTTTCTTCTTTCAGTGCCATCAGGTCTAAAGTTAAAGTCAAAAACAAGTTAATGGCAGTTTATTGGCTTAAAAAAAAAACAAATTAAAAAACTAAGAACTAAGATAAAATATAAAAACATCTAAACTAATATTATGCAACAAAATTGTAAAATTACGGTTGAACCACTAATGTCACACTGGCTGTTTTAATGATATCCTTACTATGTTTTTGGGTCTGGAAACATTTCAGTTACATTGCTGTCTATGAAGGATCAGAAAACCCTCGGAATTAATCAGAAAAGAAACTTAATTTGTGTTCCGAAGATGAGCGAAGGTCTTATGGGTTTGGACCGGCATGAGGCTGAGTGATTAATAACAGAATATATTTTTGGGTGAACTTCCCTTTAAGAATAGTCATGAACAAAAGGCAACAAAGTACATTTTGCCACTTGTTTATCCAAGTTACAAAACGGTCGTTGCAGTGCTCATGTTGTTCATTTCTATTCATGTATTCTATGCCTACATCATCTGCTGAAATGCCACACCCATGTACATGGATACGACCGTTAATGGAAGCTAGAGATTACCGTTTATTAAGTGTTAAATATGTATATTTTTCTGACAAAATACCTTTATTACTGCTATGGTGCAGTGTTGATTTTGGCAGGCATTTTTTATTTACTTAATCTTGAGCCGAAAATGCTTAATAGTTTAATATTTTAGTCATTTGAGTCTTTCATAGTTTTAGTCAACGGAAACTTGATTTGAAACGGATTTGTCAACTTTTGTCATTACTTTTATTCAAACTGCAGTTACCAACATTTATTTTGGTAGCTATTTTATATGTAGTTTTCAAACAAAAATCAATTTTAGACAAAATCAATTAAGCTCATATGAAATTTGAATCAATGATTGAATTTGGAAAACTTGGAATACATTTTCATTTTATGATAGAGAATATACAAATTAAAAACAAATTTCAGATACAGTAGGTTTACGTAAGTATACATTTATTGAACATCTTCAGTTGGTTAACATTGATGACACAGATAGGTATTTAATTAGGAATGCAGTCCATTTAAGACGGAAGGCATCCATGTAATACTGACAAACATTCAGTTTTCACCCACTTGTTTACGTTCCCTTAATCCATAACCAACTGTACTGTTTACATGAGATATTCTACTACACAATAGACATTTGGACTGCTGTGTGTGTATTTGAGCACCGAGTGAAAACTGATCGCTAAGGCTGTGCAATTAATCGAATGCGATTCTCATGCGCATCTGGTCAGTAAAGCCGGTTCCGTGATTGGCAATACATCGCCATCACCTGCTTTCAGATGGAGCGGCACTTAATACACAGAGCCGTAGTTAATCGCATGCGATTAATTGCACAGTCCTACTGATCGGGCGCTGTATGAGAACTGAAGAAGTGGAGCATGCACGAGAGAGCGCACTTCTATTAGCGCGATTCTGTCTAATGCGCCTTCTTAATTAACCAAGTTAATCGAAAAAATTATTATCTCAAAAAGCCGGATGTCTGGTCCCCCAGGTGCTGAGGCCATTGTTTCAGATCGCTAATTCACATTTTGGTAGCCTATCCGTTCACTGAGGCTGCCATACTTAGACTAATCGCCCCTAATCTAATTGTAATCCAATGACGGGGTGCAAATTTTGAAAGACAAGACTGTTAACATAACATTTTAGTCCGGTCTTGTCTTGTTCACGAAGATGCGGCATACATTTCATCATAGTTTTTAACATCAGATATTAGTTTTAGCTCATCAACGTCTCGTCTTAGTCACAGGAAAAAGGTTAGTTAACGAATATGTTTCGTTGTCTTCGTTGACACAATTTACACTGCTATGGTGCTGCGGGACCCGAATGCAGGCGCTCAACATTCAACCCTTTAAGAGAAGAGTCCAGCTTGGGTGAAACCAATTACTGTGTGTATATCGCAAAACTAAGCATTTAACTCCCCTCAAGTCAAGTAGACAGTTTAAATATCAGATGTTTGTAAATGCTGTGCTTAAATGAAACCACTATCGGTTGCTTTAGAGTTCTTACTGCAGGTGTGAATGCAACCAGGAAAATGGTCCAGGGGGTCCAGTTCTCGGAGAACTACCCTAGTGGTTAGTTACTATAGCCAAGATCCTAGAACTGCATGGTGCGAAAGCCCCCATGTTCTACAGGTGCCTCTTTATAGTCGCATTTGCACCAGTAGTCATGTCACAGGCTTTCAACAGGTAAATTCTGTCTACACTGATTGTGACAAAGCAACCTTCGTGAATCATTTGAACTGTGTGTCAGTATGTCATAAATAGAACGAGCCATTCCGGACAGCTTACATACGTCTAACCAACTCCTAACCCTAAACATACCCATTGGTAACCCTCCTGAAATATTTAATCTAATTTATTTCAATATACTCTATATTTATTAAGGTTTTAAATTAAGTTTAAAAAAAATAAAAAAAAACTTGTGTCTGTGAGAGACTTAATTAACATTAATTCAACGCAGCGCTTCAAATCTGATGTGTGACTCACTCACTTAAAGTGCAGCGTTTGTCGCGCACAGCTGAACCGTGGCTTGTACTGCAATACAGACGGGTATTGTAATTTCTGGCCAGCATACTCTGTGATGTGACCGTGTACCCCTCCCCTCTGTCCCACACACACATATTTAAATAACATATTATATATAGGTAGTTTACACGAAAAACTTGAGCCAAGTTTTCAAGATGTGTATACAAAAAAATTGCCGACCCTGTCAGGAAAAATTATGTCTGACCCTTCGCACAATTTGTATGAGGAATATCAATTTTGCCATCTAACAGAACTTAGATGTTGCATATGCTAGATTGAATTGGCTATGTTACATAAATCTTTGGTGTATCAGTCTGTAAAATTAATAAATCAGAATTGGGGTTCAAATAGGCCCCTGGAAAATAGAAAGGACTCACTATTCAAATGCACTGTAGCGTGTGTTTATGTACATACTGTTGATTTTTGTATTACGGTGCATCTATTGTATTGTTTGTATAGTAATTATTGATGTGAATTGATGCAAGACACCCTGTGAGATCCAAGACAAATTTTGGAAAGAATTCCAACAATTAAGTGTAATTTGATTGAAAAAGTAATATTAAAGCAAACAAATGCCTCTAGTTTTATTAATTTAACATACCTTTGACGTTTGGGCAATAACTCGTGGAAGTGATGTGTTTGTGCATTTAATTTTTTCATACAGCGATTGTGAAACACGAAGCACATGATTTTATGGTGAAATGTGTTATTTTTAATGTAAATCGGGTCAATTTTGATCAGAACATTGCATTTAATTAGCATTGACTTTAATTCATCGTAAGCGGCGCAACAAAAATAGACTCGGCGCCGAAACGATATGCTGCTCATGCGACGCTCTTGCTTGACGCTCACGTGCTGCTCTTCAGTTGATGACAATGCTCACAAAAACTTCAGATGACGACAACTGTACATGGACACACAAAACATTCGACACACAGAACAAATATTATTTGTATATTGCCAATAAGGGTAAGTTTGATGATTTTTAACCAACTTTGTATTATTGCAATGTCTCTAATATCTGTAAATAAACAATATTTACTCTTTCGCTGAGTTCTGTTTACCTATATGTCCCCTTTTATTTGTAAGCAGCACTGCAGGATGATACAAAATAAAATGACGAGTTTTAACAAAATGTCAAAAGCTTTTTGCAGCATCTAAATTTAAAAAAAATCTGTTTTGCTGCCAAATAAACAGAATCTCGGAGAAAGAATAAACATTGTTCTTTTAATATATTACTAACATTGTAACTAGAGATGCACAGATTGCAATTTTCTTGGCCGATTTTGATTTCAGATTTTTTGAAGTATGACCTATTTTTGCAGATTCCGATTTTCTTTCTAAGAAATATATTCTTATATTATTATTTTTTTATAATAAAATAAATTATTAAACATTACAATTCCCCCAATCTGCACTATTTTACAGATTTTCTCTCACTTAAACAACTCTCAAAATAAAGTGTTCTGTGACTGGAAAGAGGAAGAAATTGTTAACTTAAAATGAGTTGCTTCATGTAACAAAAAATATGTAATTTCCCACTGTTTATTAGGGGTGGGAATCTTTAGTCACCTCACGATCTGATTCCGAGAGTCACGATCCAATTCCAGAATGATTATTGATCTACCCCCCCATTAATTAATTTTTTACTTACCCTTTAATAATGTTGAAGGATAATGTTTATTTGAACACAAAACTAGAGACTTGGTTATTAATTTTATCAGAAAATATTTTTGCATTTTATCATGCAATTTAAAAAAATGTAACTGCTTAATTATTTTTGCCTGGTTTTTTTATTTCGTGTTTATGTAACTTTTGTATTATTGTGTTCCTGTGGCTCAGTGGTTAGAGCATTGCGTAAGCAGCGCAAAGGTTGTGGGTTCGATTCCCAGGGAACACACACATACTGACAATAAATGTATAGCCTGAATGCACTGTAAGTCGCTTTGGATAAAAGCGTCTGTTAAATGCAAAAACTCAGTTTTTGCTATGAAGATAGCCTCCGATGCTGAAAAGCACTGAACACATGACTTGTCTTGTATTATTAACTGCTGTTATATGGACATAATTTTGTTGCCAGAAGATGGTCTTCAGTAAAACTGTGGTAACCATAGTTTTTGAAATCTTGGTAAATGTTGTAACTATGGTATTACAGCAAATGCTGTAGTAACAGTTTTTTTTAAGATACTATGGTTTTACTTCAACAGTCATAGTTAAACAATGGATGTTGTAACAAAACTATGGTAGATTTTATTGTTACTATTTTATTGTTACAGTAGTTTTACTACTGTAAATGTTGTAGTAATTGTTATTCTTGTACTTTATATGGTTTTACTGCAATAGTCAGTTCAGGCATGCAGGGCTCTAGAGTGCGACCTAATTTCTCAAGGGTGCGACTGACAAAAATCCGAGGGCGCACCAGTGCGACCAGCAGTTCGAACCTTTTTAGACCCCCATAGCGACAAGTGACAAATCTAGTGGCTTCTTGGACAAATTTTAGTGAGTTTCTGTGATCGTTGGTATTGCCGCGGCGGCATGAGATCAGCATGCGCGCAGCTTTTTCTCTGCATCTGCTCTGTTCAGTGAGCGTCTGAGAGGAGCAGCATGTTCAGTTAAAACATATATTATTGCTTTAATTTTACATGCAAATATAGCCAAAATCACAGCACATGAATTGTCTTTGTCTTGTTTTATAGTGTGTATTATTTGATTTCATCAGACAACGGCTGTTTATATTATAAATTAGGATTTTTGTGCAGACTAGCTTCTTGTAAGGGAGAGCTGGTTATGTATTCTTAAAGGGCTGTGTTTCAGTCACTATTTCATATTTATCCCGTTGACTGACAAAAGAAACAGTAAAATATATAAAGTAAAACAGCTTTATTGAGAATTTGGCTGCATTAAAATACAGTATGAGACAATTAGAACAGAACAGTTATTTTTTTTCTTTACTTTACTTTTAGTCATTTAGCAGACGCTTTTATCCAAAGCGACTTACAAATAAGAAAAAGTTACTAAAATTCAAAGTTAAAACTATAATTATTATATATACACATTAGATAAAGAAATTAAATAAAAATGAAAAAATCCATACAACAACATTTCAAAAATAAACATGTAATTGAAAACAAAAAATAAAGCTAAAAACAAGTCAAAATATTAAATCAAGAAAAGGTATGAGTATCAAAATGATTCTAACATAACACTAAAGGCCTAAGTATATTTAATTTTTACATAGTAAGAATTGGTTATAAAAACTGTAAATACTTTATATATATATTAATAAAAAATAAGGTAAAAAATTTGGTAGTCTGAGGTGGGATGGGGCGCCGGGTAGTTTTATAGGTTTAGGGGGGGGGGGGTCATTCAGACACAATGGAAGATCTGATAATAATCAGTGTAGAGGGACCAAGTCTGGAAGATGTTGATGCTAGAGAAAGTGTGGCCAGCTGGTTTAGCCGAGGCCAACGATCAAGAAGGCCAAACTACAGGAGTTGGCCATTCGAGGGGCATGTGACTGCAATGGAGGATAGTCCATAAGACATTGAGCCATGAGATGTTCAGTTTGATGCCCTTAAAACACTTAATTTAGATGTTCATTTTATTTAATTTATCTTGAGATGTTTTAAGCTTAAATCTCATCTCAGCTTTTCAGAAAGTTACCTTTCTTGTAGAATTGTGCTTCAAATAAAGAACTTTATGTTGACCAGATTGTTATTTAATCGTTTACTAGTCAATATTGCCTATATGAAAATTTGGGTGCACCTAACTTTTGTGCTGGTGCACCTAAGAAAAACGTTAGGCGCACCAGTGCAACCAGTGCTAAAAGTTAGTCTAGAGCCCTGGCATGTGATCAGCTAGAGACAAAAACAAAGGAAAATCTGTCCATGCTCCCAGCACTTATTAATATATATATATATATATATAATAGCACATTAAATTATATATCTTATACTGTAAGAATACATACTACTGTCCTGTAAAAATTAAACGCAGCACTTAATAATCATGATAACAATAAAATAATAAAGTACTATATTATGGTATATAGAATTATTATTATAGTATCTGCCAAAAGTTTGGAAACATAATTAATGATTCAGAAATAAATATCTTCTGCTCATCAAGGTTGAATTTATTTGATTAAACTAAAGTAAAAAAAACAACAACAAAAACAGCAATATTGTGAAATATGATTACGAATTAAATTAAAAAAGTTTTACATTTTAATATATTATAACATTTAATGTTATTCCTGTGATGCAAAGGAGAATTTTCTTCCTCATTGCTCCAGTTTTAAGTGTCACGTGATCTTGTAGAAATCATTCAAATTAATTTGACTCAAGAAACATTTCTGATTATTATCAATGTTAAAAACAATTTTGCTGCTTCATATTTTGTGTGGAAATGGTGATACACTTTATTTTCCATAATTTTTTAATAAATATAAAGTTTAATCAACAGCATTTATCAAATATATTAATTACATTTGTTAATGCATTTATTAAATAGAAATGATTTTAAATGTCTTAACTCACTTTATCACTTTCATGCATGAATAAAATTATTAATTTCTCTTTTATAAAAATCTTGAACAAATGTTTGAGTCGTATCATTGTTTCCACAAAAATATTAAGCAGTAAAACTGTTTTTAACATTGATAATGATAAGAAATGTTTCTTGAGCAGCAAATCAGCATATTAGAATGATTTCTGAAGGATTATGGGACACTGAAACTTCTCTTTGTAAACAACAACCGATTTATAATCATTTCTAATGCAGGATTTTGCTGTTCTGGGATCACTGAATTTATCGCAAAATCAAGCAAATGCCGCAATTTTTGGAATTGCCCCAAAATTTCCGCAGATCTTGGGCTTGGACGCGTCCCATTACGTCATGGAAACACGCAGTCAAAGAAAGGTTGTTTCTCAGTTTGAAAAAAATTGAATGAACAGCCTGTGTTCTCATCATGCCCGATTTTCAAGAGCTACATCGGACAAACGAACCGAAACCAGGACAAATCCGCACTACTCGTTTGGGCTACAGACCATTTATTTGCTTGGGCCATAGCCGCGGGCTGCTATCGATCACGTGGCACTGTTATACACAGCACTCAGAGATACAGTGAAGAAAGTATTCGAATTAGCCGCAGACTCAATAACATCTCTGTCAAAGTCTTGTGAGAAGCAATCAAATTCAGCGCAGAATTCTGTTAAAGCTACGGATATCAGAACAAACGCCACTGATGTGGAAACCAGGAAAAACATTGTTTAAAAAACATTCACAATTTGGGTTGTAACGGTATCAGATTTTCATGGTATGATATTCGTCTCAGAAAATTTCACGGTTTCACGGTATCATAGTATACAGTATTAAACAATCAAAACAGTTTTTTTTTGATTGAACAAATGTTTGAAAGCATGTGCTTATTCAAATTTCATTAATCAAAAACAATAAAGTAAATTTAATCATTGATTAAATATTAGTTTAACAACTTATATTACTCATACTAATTGATAACAATTCATAAATTCGGGTTTGACTTAATTTTTATGGATTCTGTACTTTTATGATTTAATACAAATATACTATCAAAAATGGTGGTAATGAAATGAATGCATAAAGCTTTAACAGTTTAATTAATGCTTTAAAATGTAATCAAATGAAAATAACTTATCCTTTTATGCTTTTGTAAAGGGCTGCACAACAGAGATTTACTAAATAAAAATGAGGGGGAAATTATATTCCTTAAATGTTTCTATAAATTATTATTATTATTTTAGAAGTAGGCTACATTATAGTACAGTCGTAATTTCTGTCAATTTCTTCAAGTTAAAAAGCTGACTTTTATTTTGACGGGTATTAGTGAACTAAGGGGGGCAGCAATACGCATTTGAAGCGTCTAAGCTGCCACAAATCACAGAAGAAGAAGAAGACAGGTAGTAGTGAAGAGTCCGTGTATTTGATTATTAATTTGATTATTAATTGTTCTCTCAGTGTCTGTCCTCAGATAGTGAGACAGCAGGCGCTGTTAAACACTATGAGTGGTGCCAGCGCGCATACTTGTGTAAGTAGTACACGACACAACACCTCTCACTCACAGAGAGACACGCAAAACAAACAGATTATATTTTTATATAGCAGTGTTTTTTTCGCTTTAATAATCACAGACACTAGACCATGTAGTGATTTGACAGCTGTTTTTGATTTATTCATCAAACCGAGCGTTTTATGTGACATCTGCATTATACATTCATTGTCATGAGTTGATTCTGGGATTCACGCCGCATCACGGAAATCATAAGACTTTAACCTTAAGTTATAAATGGGACAAAACTGTATCTGCACAGAAGGATGGTGTTCTGAAATATATGTAAACATGTTCGATGTGTTTCCTCTTTTTGCCACCGCTTTGTGATCACAGTTTTTGTGATCTGTGTCTATCCTCGAGGACAAATAAGCGTTCGTCTTTTCTATATCCAAAGTATTCCCATACTGCCAATTTAGATTTATATTTGGACGTGGGATAGAGATGAGAGATAACGGCCTCTGTCTCTGATGTTGTCTCCGCTGCACGTGTGGTGGAGCAAGAGAACAGTTAAGTGGAAAGTTGTTGCCTAGGCTCAGGTGAGATTCTGCATCTTTTACTTTATTTTATTTAACTTAAACTGACTGGCAGAAATGGTCTTAATGTTTTTGAGTGTTTCTAAATGCTTCACACAACTTTTCTCAGTACTTCAAAGCTTTAAGTATTAGCCTAATTTGAAAGTCATTTTTAACGTGATGACATTATTTGTTCATCCTTTATAGGTTGCCTCCATTTATAAAACTTAAAGTTTCATAGTGTACACTCAATTAAAAATAACATGGACATTGAAATGCCACTATATGGCTGCAGAGACTTATAGGCTTATTAGCCATTTCCACTCCATATATATACAATTATATTTAGACATTATGAATAACAGTAATAAGTTAATTGTATCTGCATCTCAACTACCCATACAGCACAAGTACATCTGTAAGACGTCTGCTAAAGATCTGGGAAACATCTGTCTTGTAACGTCTCAGAAGCAGTTTTACATACATTCTAATAAATGTCTATTTGACATCTGACAAGGAACCATCTTAGAGATGTATTGCAGATGAGCAAACACCCTAAAATAATACGTCTTACATATGTAAATGCAGACATCAAATAGACATCTCCGAGATGTACATGTGCGATTAGGGTGAGTTTTACTGTCAGGTGCTGGTGCCTCCTTCTGTAGAACTTGGCACTGGTGTCCTCGAATGTTAGTCTGGAGCCCTACGATGGTTCTCGAAGTCAGATAAGTTATAATAATGTTAGAAGAATGTTGTCCATGTTATATTTTCACTGCAAAACAAATTTTTAGAAAAGCCGCAGCAAAATCAGTCATTTTAGGTCGCAAAAAAAAAAAAAAAAAGTTCCGTGATTAAATCTCACCGCCATTCATAAAAAGTCACCGGCTCGAGTAACACGCTTCAGCACTGATTCTACTCTCGAATGGTGCTTTAAATCATTTGAACGCTTTGAACTGGCCTGCAGATGGCGCCGCGAGCTCATTCAGGATCATTCAGTCCATGACATTTTAGAAAACAATCATTTCGCAGTTTAATTAGGTAATAGCTCCAGGCCATTTGCACGATTTCAATCCTCATGCAGTAACCAACTTTTTACTATGGTTTTACTGCAAATGTTGTAGTAAAATCATGGTTAATTTTCAAAAGACTACAAATAATTGTGAATTATACATTTTTTATCAAAGCATCTGATAAATGTATTTGTACATGTAATATACAATAAATGAAAATATTAATAAAGTTGCAACTGTTCTTGAGAGTGGTGTGTATTGTTTTATTATAATCCAGCGATGGCAGCCACGGGTAATTCATAACGATTAGCAAAACGCCAGTGAACCACGCAGAGCTGCCAGGATTTACAGCTGCATCGTCCCAACATGGGCCGGAGGGCATTTTGATCAGAGGCCGACGTCGCGGCGACGTATTCCCGATTAGCAAACGCTCCCTGAGCGACATCGTGCCGATGGAATTTTGTACACGCTGTGTGCTGTCCAGGATCAGTTTACTGTCAGGGATTTGTCGTGTCGCGCCACATCCAGTGTAGACAGCATCACTGATTATAATGAGTTCTATTGTATTTTGTCATGCCGCACAGTGCCGCTCAAGTCCGGTGTAGACACATTAAGAGCCACGCAGATGGACGTGGACACTGAATTCTGTTCATTTCCACATGTACTTGTGCCTGAAATGACACATATGCACAAAATTATGTCTAAGAAAGAAAATGGATGAGTAACAGTATATTGGTTCACAGCAGTTTGATGTTCGTGAGGCTGTCATGAATGTTAATCAAACAACAGAACAGAGAAAAATTGCTTTAACAGACTTATTAATTTAGTAGTAGTAGTAGTAGTAGTAGTAGTAGCCCTTTATTGTCACTAGTACAAGTACCAGCGAAATTAGCCATCAACCTGTCCATACATACACAACATACATATGACAACGGGGTAGACAGAACAGGAGACAGGGTATTTAGAAAAATACAGCTTTTACATGAGGAGAGAGAGGAGGAAAAAAAAATTTAACCCCCAGACTATGCTCCATTTGGAGTACAGTCTGAGAACAGAAAAAAAACACCTCAGCACAAAAGCACATATACCATAAACACATGACTTGCAACAGGGGAAACATATCCAGCTCTGGCAAGCAGCCATCCGGTCCAGTGCCATTTATTTCGGCGCCGGTCGCAGACCTGCTCGACAGGTGGCGGTAAAAAGCGTTTAATTTATACAGTTAAGTCTATGCAGTGTTATTTTACATTTGATTACAGTTTCTGTACCTGAATACTGTTAGATTTACCTGGAAAATATAAAGAACTGTCTATTTAATTTGTATCTTTGATCTATTATATGTATCTATGCTTGTAATTTGTTTATTTTCTATGCAATCATTCTACCCCATAGCTACACTTTTTCAGATCTCACAAGTAAGTTACAACATAACACACTATCAGTTCTTGGTTCAAAAAGTCACACATGACTAAGTCAATCTAACGGAGTTAATTTTTCTCATACGTGTTTGTGATTCACTAAAATAACCGACTCTTAAGATTGTTTTGATCATGAACCCGACTTCATTCGTCGCGCTAATGTTATGTTTTTGATTTATTAAAAAAGAAAGGTTTAACACTTATTACACCCGCGTGTTTGTGTCTGAATTCTTGTCCATGTTAAACTGATTCACGATAATAATGAGACAAATATGTTCTGTTACTCGCATGTGAATGCGCTTTACTCATAAAATAAAGCGTTCTCATGTTATAGCCTACTCAATAATAGATTAATTCATGTGAGAGTTCTTGTAAAAACTACGCATAAAAGTTTGAACAGTCAGAGTCGATTTGACTTATTTAAATGAGTAAATCAACAAACCTTTCTTCAGCCGAGTCATAACAGATGCAGGAACACGGCGCGGTCTTCAGACGTCACCAGACTACTCTTCTTCTTCTTCGAGGTTTAACGGCGACTTGCATCAGAAAGCTTTGCTTTACCGCCACCTTCTGGATTATTTGTTTTGCAATGTTACCTCCGGCTTGTTTTTCTCCATCGTGACATTAAACCCATCAGACCCGTTTTAATTAGGAAATTACAAATATGTATTCTTCCTTTTCCATTTACACAGATTTGCAGCATATATTTTATTCCTGTCCCTGACAACACAGTTCTTCTTAATTCTTCCATAATATTTCTCCTTTGTGATTCATATCTTGTGCAACTTAAAATATGGTCTATGGTTTCTAATACCTGACAATGCTCCCCAAAACCAGTAGGATGCTTCCCTAATCTCGTAGTCCCTCTCCCCTGCAAAAAAACAATAACAGAAGCCCAAAATAACCCATCACAGAAATTCCAATGGTTTCCATTAAAGCCATTAGCTTTTTCCAGTAAAACCATTACACAATTCCTTTTTCTAGTGTGTTTGGGCATTTTTCCAATAGGATTTAACATCCCACCAATAGAATCCATCACATACCAGTAGACACATTATAGTTTCCATTAAAACCAATACAATTCCCATTATAACCATTAAATCCATTACATTTTCTATTGTGTTTTGGGCAGGGTTCTATTGTTTTTTTTCAGCAGGGTCCAACTCCTTACCATACCAACCTGATTTTGAATGGCATGTCTTCCTATAACTTATTCCCTGATGTTGCCATTCACTCAAGGCTTCTTTCCCAACTATACTTTTTCCTTCAGCTTTTTACAACTTAATTTGTACTTCAATATTCTCTTTTTAAATTGCTTACTAATTAGTCCACCCTCTCATTTCCCATAATGCCTATACGCCCTGCTGAAAAAAAAACAGCTTAAACCAGCCTAAGCTGATTGGTTGATTTTAGCTGGAAATAGCTGGTTTTAGCTGGTCTCCCAGCCTGGCCGGGCTGGTAAGGCTGGTTTTAGCTGGTCTCCCAGCCTGGTCGGGCTGGTATTAGCTGGTCTCCCAGCCTGGTAAGGCTGGTTTTAGCTGGTCTCCCAGCCTGGCCGGGCTGGTAAGGCTGGTTTTAGCTGGTCTCCCAGCCTGGCCGGGCTGGTAAGGCTGGTTTTAGCTGGTCTCCCAGCCTGGCCGGGCTGGTAAGGCTGGTTTTAGCTGGTCTCCCAGCCTGGCCGGGCTAATAAGGCTGGTTTTAGCTGGTCTCCAAGCCTGGCCTGGGTAATAAGGCTGGTTTTAGCTGGTCTCCGAACCTGGCCAAGCTGGTGTCTATTTTAACTTATTACAAATGAATCATATTGTTCCACTTACTGACAAGGTTAAATTCAAGGGTAGTTTAGTATCATAGTCAAGCAGGCTAGATGTTACAGCTTAAATTATTCTAGTTGCTAATGATATAATATATCTGAGAGGAGTCTAAAACAAAATTATAAAACTATTATATATTATAGCATAAAATATAGCATAAATCTGTAGCATGCACTGACTCAAATCAGATTAAATTATTGTCTGAAGAAATACATTCACCATAGTTGTATGACCAAATATATTCAGCCGTTTTATTTTTAACAAGTGTTTGTGTTTTGAATAGACTTGTACACAAAATACAAATTAAACAAACACAGTATTTAATAAATAAACATTTTAATGTCAGCAGTATTTTTTACTATATACTGTATATATATATATATATATATATATATTTTTTTTTACAATATCTTTGACAAGAAATGCATAAAGCATAATCTGATACACAAGTTTATATAAATGCAATTCTCATTCAGACAAGTTACACATACATACATATAACTTCTGGAATGTTTGAGTCATTGAGGACTGATTGAGGACGTTTAGTATGTACAGATTGTCATTTTCTTTGTTTTCTGTGACACTGTACTATTTTACATGTACTTCAGTTATTTCCAAGGATGGAATTCTTTTAAAACTATAAACACAAGGACCAATGTTACAAAATCAATTGTGTGATGTTTGTAAAATAATTAAACACTACTTGTTATAGAGAATGTAAACTCACATTTGTTTTTCATTAACATCTTTTCTCTGTTCTGAAAATGTTACAGTTAAGGCAAGACATGTTGTTGTCGACTCCTGGCAAATTTACAGGCTAAATTAATCACAAGTCAACTACTTCCATTGTTCAAAACTAGGTTTCCCACTAACTGTTAAATACAAATCTCAAAAGCATGACTGACAGTAGCAAAGAACTGAAAGTGTAGGTTGTGTGTGTTGGAGCGGGGTTTGGGGGTGAGTGAGGGGAGAGAACAGACTGACAGTCACACAGAAACAGCATCACTACATGAAAAGAGCTGCACTGTGACACCTACATCTACAATCCCCCCCACCCTAGACTGCTACACACACACTCTTCCTCATCGACACCCCCTCACAAACCTCAAACCTCCCACAGCCATACAACCACAACCCCACTCTTGCCACCACACTTTCATCACCTACCCCACACCCATACACCCTCTTATACCCTCTACACCCATCCACACTCAAAAACTCACTAATAACCCCTACACTGAGCTAGACACTCACTGACATCCCTACTAACACGCTTTACACCCACTCAAAAACTCACTAATAACCCCTACACTGACTCAGACACTCACTAACATCTCTACTAACACGCTTTACACCCACTGAAAACTCACTAATAACCCCTACACTGACTCAGACACTCACTAACATCTCTACTAACACGCTTTACACCCACTCAAAAACTCACTAATAACCCCTACACTGACCCAGACACTCACTAACATCCCTACTAACAGGCTTTACACCCACTCAAAAACTCACTAATAACCCCTACACTGACCCAGACACTCACTAACATCCCTACTAACACGCTTTACACCCACTCAAAACTCACTAATAACCCCGACACTGACTCAGACACTCACTAACATCTCTACTAACACGCTTTACACCCACTCAAAAACTCACTAATAATCCCTACACTGACCCAGACACTCACTGACATCCCTATTAACACGCTTTACATCCACTCAAAAACTCACTTATAACCCCAACACTGACTCAGACACTCACTAACATCCCTACTTACACGCTTTACACCCACTCAAAAACTCACTAATAACCCCTAAACTGACCCAGACACTCACTAACATCCCTACTAACACGCTTTACACCCTCTCAAAAACTCACTAATAACCCCTACACTGACCCAGACACTCACTAACATCCCTACTAACATGCTTTACACCCACTCAAAACTCACTAATAACCCCGACACTGACTCAGACACTCAATGACATCTCTACTAACACGCTTTACACCCACTCAAAAACTCACTAATAATCCCTACACTGACCCAGACTCTCACTGACATCTCTACTAACACGCATTACACCCACTCAAAAACTCACTAATAACCCCTACACTGACCCAGACACTCACTGACATCCCTACTAATATCCTTTACACCCACTCAAAAACTCATTAATACCCCCTCCACTGACCCAGACACTCACTAACATCCCTACTAACACGCTTTACACCCACTCAAAAACTCACTAATAACCTCTCCACTGACTCAGACACTCACTGACATCCCTACTAACACGCGTTACACCCACTCAAAATATCACTACACAGCAAATTTACCAGTGTTAAATTTACGGAGTGAATTTTTTGGTGTTGCTCAGTTACAACTGGAGTACATTTTGATCCACAAGTGTAAAACAGCGTCTGTAAAGAGAGTAATTTTTCAGAGTTAAACATTTAACTCAATATGCGGTGTATTTCCCACAATTCTCTACGGCTCTTTTTATTTTTGTGTCAGCTGTTTCTCAGCCAGAAGCATATTGTCACGTGGATTGTCTTTTAAATATCAAATTGTATGTATATATGTTATCATATTTTTAATAACACTTAAAATATGTATTATTGCTATATTAGAAAATATTTTGCACATGGGCTGAAAATGCGAAAGCTTGTTAGATTAGTTAGTCATCAAGGTTGAAGGTTCCTAATTAAAGACGGTGTATTTGTTTGGCGAATCAGTAACGTATTTCCAATTAATACAGTTTTAATCGTCTCGCCATGGACTTGCATGGCTAGCACTGCACATGAGCGGTGCACGGGGTTTCCCGCCCACTTCCGAGGCGCGAAAATTTTGAGAACGCGTCCTTTACACAGAAATCGTGCTTAAAGATTTAAGTTAAAATATTTCAACTTACTCTAATTGTTTTTCTTTTTCTGATCCGTTAAACTAAATCGTTCGGAATGAACAGCAGCTTCTGCATCAAACCATAGGCTAATCAAACAAAAGCTGTGACGTTATTCGTTTTTCACTCTTCAGTAAAAATGCTCTTCAAAATCGTATATGGAGGAAAGAAGAAGTTGATTAAAATTGACGACGCTAATTACACCAGTTTAATGAAAGAAGGTAAGTTCTTAATTTATACACTTAGTTTAAAGCTGTTATCTTTGCTTTGTATTTTAAGTTTTAATGTTATATCGCTTGCTGCATCTCTCTTATCTCGTTTCAATCAAAGTCAAGAATAAATTTTCCATTGAAGACAAGAATCTGATATTACAAGATGACACCGGTGTGGATGAGGATGTTTTCACCGAGGTGCTGGAGGAGAGATCTCATGATATACTTTGGAGAGTTATTGACCAAGATTCAGGCAAGTCTATACAATACAAATATTTCCCCAGCACACTTCATACTTTACATTCTTTACAGAAATAGTTTACCAAGAAATAAAAACAAAAAATGCTCACTTTTATAACATCCATATTTTTTTTTCTAGTAAGACACATTAAAGTTTGGGGATAGTTCACACAAAAATGAAAATCCTGTCATTAATTAACGTTACTCATTCCTGTGCCCGGTTGCATAAAGCACCTTAAGTTTTTCCCTTAAGTATGACACTTAAGGCGTGATTTCCCCTTACCTATGGGAATGACTTAAGGGTGTTGCATACAATTCCTTAAACCAGTGGTTTTCAAACCTGTCATGCAAGCACCCCTGCCCTGCACATTTTGTATGTCTCCTTTGTCAGACACATCCAATTCAGGTCTTGCAGTCTCTAGTAACGAGCTGATGAGTTGAATCAGGTGTCTGATAAGGGAGACATACAAAATGAACTAATCATTTAATTGTAAGGGAAAGAACTAATCATTTAATTGTAAGGGAAACTTAAGGGCGATCCTAAGGGAAACTTACACTTAAGGTGCTTTATGCAACCGGCACAGACCCTTAAGACTTTCATTCATCTTTCAAATGGAATTTTTTGATATTTTATAATGATGTCACACCGGCAGAAAAAAATGGTCACAAAATGCAGTCTGGAGCCCTGGTTATAGCACAGAATTACATCTTAAATTCAAATAAGTGAGGATTTATAATAATATAATTAGGTTATTTTAAATACTTTTAAAAGCAAATCATTAAGAAGTTTGGCTCAGAACTAAAGATTAAGAACTGTTCACTAGCATGTAATTCATTAATGTTTGCATGTTTCCAGAATGCCCAGTCCTCGATTCTTCTTGTAGCTCCCACCCTGACACACTATCAGTGTCCTCTGAGCCTGATGACAGAGCTGGGCCAAGCTCTAAGAGACCTCGTTTTGATGAAGCTTTTGAGGCAAAACAGGTGATTGTTAAAATTCACAGAGTACAAATAAACTCTTATGGTGTGAAAATGTACTCTGTGAGTAATGTACATATTTCACACTTTCAAAAGTGTTATTTTAACTCTAAAACGGAGGGAGTCATATATACATTCCAGGAGTGTTAAATTTGACTCAAATTGAGTTCATTGTACACTGGCGTTTTTGCTGTGTAATAACCCCTACACTGACTCAGACACTCACTGACATCCCTACTAACACGCGTTACACCCACCCAAAACTCACTAATAACCCTGACACTGACCCAGACACTCACTAACATCCCTACTAACACACGTTACACCCACTCAAAAACTCATTAATACCCCCTACACTGACCCAGACACTCACTGACATCCCTACTAAGTGTACTACTTTTGAGTACACCCACTCAAAAAAGATATAAAGTAAAGACAAAACTCAACTATCTCGGAGTTGTTCTTGAATATCTTATTAAACAAATGTTTGGACTCTGGGACTACATAATTACCAAAAAGGAAATTAATCAGTCTCAGCAAGTCATCTAGTTAACAGTCAGTGATATTATGTACAGCAGCATGAGTCATTATCAGCAGCAGAGCCTCTGCCTTTGTGATGAAGCCTGTTGATTTGAGAAATGTGTCCATCCCTGTGTCTGTGTCAATTTTAAGAAGTGGATCATCTGTTGGCGTTAGAACCTCACTTTCACTATCCATTGCATCTGTATCTTCAGAAGATGTACTAAAAGTGTTCTCATCCAATTCATCCTGACCAAATAAATCCGAGACAGCCTCACCCTAGAGAATTCTAAAAATACATTTTAGTATGGGACAGGATAAACAACTGCGTTTGAATATGTAATGATTTTTAAAGCTGCACTATTGAAGATTATGTATTCTGATTATGTATATATAAGAGTATGCATATAGCTTCTGAAAAAAAATATATAAGGCTGTTGTAGCCTAAAAGTTTATGTTATAAATTCTAAGCTGAATCAAAAAAAATATTTCTTATACTTTCTGAATTGCCTATTTGATGCTTTTTTTTCATTTAACACAATGACTTAAATTTTTGGCAGTAATTTCTCAGCAAAATTACATGTGATTAATCTGCAATTGTGTAATTAATTGGATTAAAAGTTTTAACTGCTTGACAGTGGCTGCACATTTTTTAGAATAAAAAGCATATCAAGAAACACAAAATTAATACCCGTGGCTCCTGTTGTCATATTGAGGTCTTGTGAAGTGAAACATTTGGTCCGTGCAAGAAACTAAACATTATTTACAATATTATTTATTACCTGTAATTCAAAACCTCAGGCAAACTGGGAAATCTGATTATTTTCTGCACACTGGTTCTTTCAGAAAGTTCCATTCAATTAACTAGTTAAATTCACTAGTTTCAATGAAATAACAAACACATATGCAATTATATTATTAAAGCACCCAATAATAATGTGGAACTTTGATGTTTTACATGTCTAAAGCATGTAAAAAACTAAATAGATTTTTTTTACATAAACAATGACAAACTTTAAAAACATTAATTTCACCCCTTAATTGAAGTGTATATGCATATCAGCAGCTCATCTGTCTTCAGTCTGATTCAAACTGTTTCCTCAGTTCAGTGACTGTTGGAGGAACTGGAGCACTAAATCAGTTCATTAATCACAGGATCAGATATGCCAGTATTTTGGCTCAATTCGAGTCGGGAGTGACTGTCGGACATCCAAAAGTGAGTGTTGATTGAGTAACTTGAAGATCTGTTGCTGCTCAAGATGTGAACTGTTTCAGATGCTTCAGTCGGATTTAATGAACTGGTTCATCTAATTAACCAAAAAGAACCGGTTCAAAATAATTATTAGATACCGAACATCACTCCAGACCGTTTGCCTGAGGCTCTGGATTACAGGTATTAATATTGTAAATAATATTCAGTTTCTTACACAGACCAACTGTTTCACTTCAATAAGACATTGTTATTCTGTGCAGCTGCTGAATAACATTTTATAAATCACCAAAGAGCACGGTTTCAGCTAAAAATCTTCTTTTTTTCTTCTACTGAAGAAAATACATCACCTACATCTTGGATGGCCTGACATTCATTTTAAATGAACTGCAAACATTTCAGTTTTGGGTGAACTATCCCTCTAAGACACAACCTGACTGTTGAAGAGTATACTCGCCAAGATGGCATTTTGGCATAGTTCTGTGTATATTTGTCAATTCAAGAGCAAGTAAACACAGCTTGATTTAAAGCCCTTAATATAAACATGTCATTTGATTATGCACATTCCCCAAAGCAGCTCACTCTGTGGCGTCTGCTATTTTTCAGAGTAAAGTACTGTACACTCACCGGCCACTTTATTAGGTACACCTGTTAAATTGCTTGGTAACATAAATTGCTAATCAGCCAATCACATGGGAGCAACTCAATGCATTTAGGCATCTAGATGTGGTGAAGACGACTTGCTGAAGTTCAAACCGAGCATCAGAATGGGGAAGAAAGGGGATTTAAGTAACTTCGAACGTGGAATGGTTGATGGTGCCAGACGGGCTGGTCTGAGTATTTCAAAAACTGCTGATCTACTGGTATTTCCACGCACAACCATCTCTAGGGTTTACAGAGAATGGTCCGAAAAAGAGAAAATAACCAGTGAGCGGCAGTTGTGTGGACGAAAATGCCTTGTTTATGTCAGAGGAGAATGTGCAGGCTTGTTAGCGATTATAGAAAGGCAACAGTAACTCAAATAACCACTCGTTACATCCAAGGTATGCAGAATACCATCTCTGAACACTCAACACGTCCAACCCTGAAGCAGATGGGCTACAGAAGCAGAAGACCACACTGGGTGCCGCTCCTGTCAGCTAAGAACAGGACACGGAGACTTCACTTCTTGAGTGTTAAAGAAGAACAACCTAAAGATTGCTGGAGACCTTCTATCACTCTGCAGTGGAGGGCCTGCTGACATCCTGCATCACAGCATGGTATTGCAGCTGTACTGAGGCAGAGAGGAAAGGAATACAGCGGATAATCAACACCGCGCAGAGGATTATTGGCTGCCCTCTTCCCTCTCTGAAGGACCTTTACAGCTCCTGCTGCCTCAGCAGAGCTCAGAACATTGAAAAAGACTACTCTCACCCTGGTTCCCATCTGTTTAGACTGCTGCCCTCTGGCAGGCGCTACAATTGCATCAAATCACGGACCAATAGACTCAAGGACAGCTTCTTCCCCAGAGCTATAATCACACTGAACACAAACATGCACTGAACACTCACATGCACTGACATCTTACTCTGTACAATATGTGTATTATGTGTATCATTTTCTGTGCAATTTCCACTCTTAGTGCAATGTTTTATATATCTGTATTCCTTCCGTGCAGTACAGCATTATATTCCAGTGAAATCTCTTCACTTTTTGTGCAATGTTTTTATATTCTCATTCCAAATAGTTTTATTCAGAGCCAGAAGTCTACCTCATATTAGTGCAATAATCATTTTGATAAGCTGTGACTTATTATTTATTTATATATGTACAAGCAACTCTTTCTATGTTCATTTCTTTATTATTTTGTCTTCGCTTAACTATTTTAATTGTACATCATTTTTTATTATGTATATTTTGTATTATGTATATTTCTGTTTTTTTATTTTATAATTGAGCATCGTTTAAACATCACAGCCTACCTGAGTATTGTTGGTGACCATGTCCATCCCTTTATGGCTACAGTGTCCCCATCTTCTGATGGCTACTTCCAGCAGGATAATACACCATGTCACAAAGCTCAAATCATCTCAGACTGGTTTCTTGAACATGACTATGAGTTCACTTTACTCAAATGGCCTCCACAGTCACCAGATCTCAATCCAATAGAGCATCTTTGGGATGTGGTGGAATGGGAGATTCACATCATGGATGTGCAGCCGACAAATCTGTAGCAATTGCATGATGCTATCATGTCAATATGAACTAAAATCTCTGAGGAATGTTTCCAACACCTTGTTGAATCTATACCATGAAGAATTAAGGCAGTTCTGAAGGCAAAAGGGGATCCAACCTGGTACTAGAAAAGGTGTACCTAATAAAGTGGCCAATGAGTGTATATTGATATAAACGGTATTGCCTCATACCATATCCCTTGTAAAGAATATTTCGATATATCGTTCAAACTCAATGTACCACCCAGCCATAACAGCAAGAGAAAAAAACTAAATTTTTCTAAAGTATATTTAACTTAAAATGTAGGATTACGACTACTTGTTCTAATACGGGCTTTTGCATTAACCCAGGTAAGTAAAAATGTAGGTAAGTAAAGAAAACCCTGCACAGATAGGTTTATACAGGCTGCCACTGGTGAAATAAAAATACCTCTGAGGCGGAGGTAGACATGTGAGAGGGGGCCTCATCTGTGTCCGCATGGGTCTGTCCTGGGTCCGTTGAGGTTTGGTCAACAATGTGGCTGTTTAAGCTTGACTGGTCTCCCACCTATGAAACCACAGATAGGCCATTAAAGGGATACCCCATAATGGAAATTTTGACATTAATCACTTACCCCCATGTCATTCCAAATATTATCTCCTTTCTGTCTCTCTGTATCAGCGTAGCGCCATTTTGAAAAGTATCTGATGGACACAAAGTACTTTTGCTATTCTCGTCATCAGTAACGCATGGATATGCTGTTTCCGTTCAAATCAGCGTAAATAAACGTACAATATGTATACATGTGTTACTGATGACAGAGAATAGCGTACATAACCAATTGCCCCATCCCCTGTATCGAAAATGTACCGAACCGTAGCACCACTGTGTCGTATCGAACCGAACCATGAATTTTGTGAACCGTTACACCTCTAATCGACTGTGAACTCCTCTGTATACCAAAGTATTTTAGAGTCAAATGTGAGGACATCCATCCAACAGCCAAAGCTTGGCCAAGATTGTGTGATGCAACAGGACAGCGATCCCAAGCAAACCAGCAAATCTACAACAGAACGGCTGAAAAGAAAATAATCAAGGTTCTGCAATAGCACAGTCATAGTCCAGACCTCATCCTGACTGAAATCATGTGGTGAGAGTTGTGTATAAACAAATGCCCACAAACCTCAATAAACTGGAGCCAAGTTGTAAAGAAGAGTGGGACAGAATTATTCCAGAACGATGTGAAAGACTGCTAAAGTCATACAGAACATGATTACTTCAAGTTAAGGATGTAACGATTAACCAAGAGCCGGTTGAAAATCGATTCATATATGTGACGATTCAAATCGGTTGAGATGCTAAACAAATTGCGATTTAATTAGAAGTAGTTTTATGTGAATGTATGTCTGAGGGGAAGCTACTGTCTTTAGAAAAGTTTAGATGGTATTTTTTCTTTCATCTTGCTTCTGTATAATGAATATTAAAGCTCATAAGTGCAACGCTGCTTTGTTTACAGAGGAAACTAAGGAAATGCTTTAAGCGCCACCGGCTGGCAGAGAGTGAATCTGCGTTTCATGCAGATATTTTGTATGTAGTAGTTTCACAAAACTGAAGTCAGACCATTCTGTTTTTGCTTTAAATTTCAAAATTAAACAATCTAATTTAGATTAAAATTTGCTCGTTGCATGTAGCCTATGTTGCATCTTTGTTTAGATCATGTTTAAAATGCAGTGGTTGCCTCTAATTTTAAATGGAAAGAGCAGAAAAGCCTTATTTTTGTTTATATGAAGATAATTATTTTATTTGTGTTACCGATTTGTTTGATTTGGAGCTTGTTTTAAAATTTTCAATTTAGTTTTGTTATTTACATTTACATTATATTTACTTTTTTTTATTTAGCATATGTTTTTATCCAAAGCGATTTACAAATGAGGAGAATAGAAGCAATCAAAACCAACAAAAGAGCAATAATATGCAAGTGCTATATTAGTATATTACTATAGTGTTATATTTCAATTTCACAAAGAAACATGCTTCATTTTGTCCAAGAAATAATAAACGGACACATTTAATTTATAATTTGTCTTAAATATCATTTTGTAAAAAAATTTATAAAGAAATTGTGAATAAAATCGAATCGTGAACTCAAAATCTTGAATCAAATCGTGGGTTGAGTGAATCATTACATCCCTACTTCAAGTTATTACTGCTAAAAGTGAATCTATAGGCAATTGAATCATAGGGTGTACTAACTTTGTCACACATGGATTTTCCATCTTGGCTTTGTTTTTGTTAATCAAATAATGACACGGTGTGATATGTCATGTGATATTGTTCATCTGAGGCTTTATTTCCAAATGTTAAGACTTTCCAAGGACAAAATATTTTTTTATTATCTTCTGATACAGGAAACCATGTAATTCAATAGGGTGTCCTAAATTTTCACATGACTGTATATCTCCCGTAGCATCTCATTCTGTTTCCTCTACTATTTTGGATGCATTTTGCCCGTAGAAATGCGTAATTCAGTGCTATAATTTGACCCGACCGGCTGAAGTTGGACGTCCACTGTGGGCAGACCCGACTAATCGATAATGAGAATTGTTGTTGATTACTTTATTGACAAAAATCGATTTTATTGATTAGTTGTTGCAGCCCTATACTCGATTAATTTCTAGACCAATTCTGACTAATCCTACGTTCCTACGTGACTTACATAGGGTATAATCCACAATTTTTTTTCAAACTATGGAAGTCAGTAGGGACCAGCACCTATTTGATTACCCACATCATTCAAAATATCTTCTTTTTTGTTCAGCAGAAGAAATAAACTCATGCAGGTTTGGAACAACTTAAGGGTGAGTAAATGATGCAAGTAAGTAAAGAAAACCCTGCACAGATAGGTTTATGCATGCTTCCACTGGTGAAAAAAAAATACCTCTGAGTCGGAGGTAGACATCTGTGTCCGCATGGGTCTCTCCTAGGTCCATTGAAGTTTGGTCAACAGTGTGGCTGTTTGTTGTTGATTGGTCTTCCACCATTGAAACAACAGATAAACCATTAATATTCTCGATTCATTTCTAGATTAATTCTGACTAATTATCCTATGTGATTTACATAGGGTATAATCCACAAATAGATGAGCATTCCACAATTTTAATGCATGACGTGGAATTTTCAGGTATGCTGGCTCCAGGCACGGTGCCAGAATTTTCCTCTACCGGGGCTAAGGGGGAGCTAAACCAATATATGACATGAATTAAACGCTATTGTCCATAACTTCCTGTTTCAGTGAAAATTACAGTAACACACTGAATAACTCAAGGCACTTTCAAAGCATATCAGTGGGACTTTGAACAAATATTATGTAGAATCATCATCACAGTGTAAAAAAAAAAGATTACGCTCAGATGAGCTTTATTTGTCACATACACAATTATACAGATTACAACCAGAAGTGAAATGTGTTCTCAAGGGTCTCACCTCAGTCGTGGACAATACCAGCCGGAGCTGAGATTCGAACCCACAACCTCGGGTTACAAGTCCAAGGCTCTATCCACTAGGCCACGACTGCCCAGCAGAGTGTAGCAGAGATTGTGACATTTTAAGACTAAACACAGGTATATATTTTGTGTTAGGTAAATTACCTAGGTCTGTTAGTGTGCAGTAGACACATTGATCTTAATTATTTGTATATTTCACTTACCCTGTGCAAAATAACTGTAAACATTATACTAAGAACTAAACATGTCCGACTTACACTCTGCACACATCGGTAATTAATGCCCTCTTTGCGGATGGAAATCGCAATATGATTACTCAATATTTTTTGTCACTTCACCACCTGATGGCAGTTTATGATCACACAGAGATCATTGGGATATAATGTAACTATCTCTGAATCTGAAGATAACTCATTTATATCCAAAAATGACTCTAAACACAAGTCTGGCATGTAACCAAAGCTAATGAGCAGGAGTCTAAATCAGTTGAATCTCACTACATTTTTCCTTTACTCTTGCATATGTTGTAAGTATTGCATACAAGCCCTGACAGCTACCTGTCCTGAGACTGTACAGTGCTGACAATCAATCACCTCCAATTAAAGCTTTACTTATTTAGTTTTCTTTTACAAATCATAGAAAAAATGAAACAGGTACCTCTCAAAATTATTTATAAAAAATAAAGTTACATACTGCTGAACATTTTTTTAATTAGACACTATAAGGCTTTTTACTGGTCAAATTGATTCGGTATCAAGAAAGTATTTTACACTGCTATTTAATTGCATAAATAATTATAATAATACTAGATCAAAGTTTCAAATGTAATATCATATAAATATGAATAGATATAATGAAATTATACTTAATATGAAACTTGTGCAGTGAAAGATTATGTGTATCTTTAGTCAAATACATTTTACATTGTAACTGTGCCTCAAATGCAGTCAACTGTGTCTGTGGGGGTTTCATCAAGAAGATGGGTGTGGGCCAGACGACACATAAAAAGGACATTCAGCTTTGTGCATTGAGGACACTGGGAGGTCCTTTCTGCACTCCACTATAAAGATCTAAAGAAATATATAAAGCAGGCATCCTCAAATCTGGCCCACTCCAGCATAGTTTAGCTCTAAGCTGAATCAAACACACCTGAGCATGCTAATCAGAGTCTTCAAGATCATTAGAAAATCACAGGTAGGCAAGTTTGATCAGGGTTGGAGCTAAACGCTGTGGCAGATTGGCCCTCCAGGGAAAGATTTGAGGAACCCTGATATAAAGAAAGCACATGAACTGATCATCTTTTTCTCTTTACTAGTTATAGCACATAAACATGAATGAACATCAGAAGGAATCTTGTTTCAACCGCAGAAAGACTTCAGTACACAACATTTTTCAAGTTCAAGTCCACCGATGGCAATCTACTCTCTGCGTTATAATTGGTTGATGGCCTGTCGATCAAGCTCTTTGCAAAAGGACAATTCAGTGGTATTTAACAAATTTGATTGTCCTTTGCTGCAAAAGCCGACTAAATCCATGTGTGCTTTTTTACTGCACAAACATCCAAGTCCACCTCTTTGGAAAACAAGACATAAACAGTTGCAAAATCACTGAAGATGCAACTGGAAACATTGCAGATGCTGAAAGCAGAATTCAAAATACAACAGTGAAGAAGCTGATCCAGACAGTAGGGGAAGCTGTAATGCAAGTGACTGCCACATCCTTGTGGTATTACAGCTGTTCTTTAAAATAGGTTATGTGCATTTTTGTCAAAGTTACAGAAGCACACGCTACTAGCGTAATCCTGTCATTGCCACTGTAAAGATTTTCTTTACAAACACACACACAATCATAGATCTTGAAATCAAATTATTTGATTTGCGTCTTCTGATAGGATCTGTTTACTTAGCCGCTTTTGCTGACTAAGGTAAATGTCGTTTAGCAGTTCTGCCAAAGAACCAGTATTTCTGAATGGGCTGAGGCTTGGCTTTAGTGATGTTGAAATTATTTATAGTTGCAGTCAAAATTGTTCAACCCCCATTGCAAATCAGGTTTATTGGCACATTGCTATTTGCAATGAAGAAATCAAACAAAACTAATTGAGATAGTAAAGCTCAATACAGGGATTGTTTCAAGTGGTTTCCCCAAATGTAGCTGAAAAATTAACTTTTAATGACTTCTGTAGTCTCAAAATTATTCAACCCCTTCATGACTAGCATCTTTAGTAGTTAGCAGAGCACGCTTTTGCTGTTATGACCCGCTGCAAAACGAGATGCATAGCCAAACATCAGCTTCTTGGCAGCCTTTCTAAAAATCTCATGAGCAATGGCCTCCAGTTCAGTAATATTCTTGGGTCTACATGCTGTAACCTCTGCCTTAAGGTCAGGTGACTGTGATGGCCACTGTTGAATCTTCCAGGACTTTTTCTGAAACCAAGCGTTGGTGGAATTTGAAGAATGCTTGGGATTGTTGTCATGTTGGAAGGTCCAATGACGCCCAAGATTAAGCATTCTTCACAGACGCTATGACATTTATTCCTAGAATTTCCTGATACTTCATTGAAATCATCTCACCTTTCACATGTTGCAGGTTTCCAGTGCTGGGGTATGCAAAGTAGTCCCAGAGCATCACCAAGCCACCACCTTAATTGTAGTGCTCTTTTCCACATATGCTTCATTCTTCTTCCTCCAGACACACCGCTGATCCATAGAGCTGAACATTTCCAGTTCTGTTTCATCACTCCACAGAACAGAATCCCTACATTTCTGTGACTTATTTATATGATTTTGAGCAAATTGGAGCTGACTTTCCATCTGCATTTAGTCCGTGCCTTACTGTGCAAACTGAAATATAAGTGCCTGTTGCCACCAAGTCTTGCAGCTGGTCTGTTGCGGTCACTCGATGGTTTATCTGAACTTGCCTTCTCAGAAATCTGGTTGGAGCTATTGATAGATTCCTTTTTCTGCCCAGTCCAGGTAGTGTAACCGTTGTTCCCTTAAGTTTGAACTTGCAAACTATACTTCCAGCCAGGGGCGGTGCTAGGGGTGGGCTAAGGGGGCTGAAGCCCCGAATGTTTTCAGAAAAGCCCCGAATGTTTTTATGACCATGCCCTGTACGCATCATCATCACTGAGTTTTCATGCGCATTAAAATGATGAACCGCAGTTTCCCGTCAGGAACCGCCCACTGAAGCTCGTACTTCTGACTGACATATACACTTGATAATAAACTTCATATAAACTGGCCAATCATCGATATGAAGTAATAGCAGATCTTGGATCTTTGGGCTTAGCCCCGGATATCCACTCACCCTAGAATCGCCTCTGCTTCCAGCAGTGTTTCTAGGAACATTCAGTGATTTCGCTATCTTTAGTAGGGTTGGGTATCATTTGGGGGTTTTTCGATACCGGTGCCAAATCGATACTTTTAAAACAGTACCGGTGCCTGAACCGATACTTATAAAAATAAAAATTGACCAATTAATAATTGGATTGGCCATTAGCACTAAACACATGGGCCCGGTTTCGCAGACACACAGACAGGGCTTAGATTAACCCTAGACTACACCTCTCTTTATCAAAAATTTAATTATTCACTTTTTCTATATCTTCATCTTTCTCTTTATCTTTCTCTCCTTCTCTTGCTAGTTTGTACTTATTTGAACAATGCCTGAGACTTGGTGTTACGAGCACTTCCTCTGTCTGTTTGCCTCTTCAAGATTAATCGCTTTATGTATTCCCCAATTGTAAGTCGCTTTGGATAAAAGCATCTGCAAAATGACTAAATGTAAATGTAAACCAGGATTAGATCATAGTTCAATTATGACATTTAAGTAATTTTTATAAACACACTCAGAAATAAAATACATTACTGGGGTGCATCTTGAGACAAAACAAATGCACTGATATATTTTAGGATCAGTCAGTGCACGTTTATTTCAGTTAAAACAGCTAAGAGTTACATTTTAGTTTAGGACTGGGTTCAAGCCAGGTCTGTGAAACCGGGGGGTGATTACTTTTTTGTTCATACTGGACACTAGAGGGGGCCCTCGCACAGAAAACCCACAGATCCAGTCACAGAAGTAGCGAACTCTTGATGCTTCAGGGATATGGATAAGTAAACAGAAGATATAAAAATTTTGAATGATAAAATAAATACAATAAACACTCGACTACGACAATGCATAGTTTATCTGTGTTATTTAAGCCATCTCTGGTATTTTCATAATAATTAAGTATATTTATAATCCATTGCTAATCGATGTATTAGTAGCCTATGTAGTAGCTTAGATAGTTAATGGAAGGCTAGATGCTGCTGTCGTCAGAGCAAGTGTAATTACTGCATTCACGCGCTCCTCGGATGCTCTCATTTCCCGAGTTGTGCTTTTAAGTCTGAATGTGAAAACAACACACTCTCGTTACTACAAAGATTTGTTAGACTTGTATTATTATAGCTTTCCGAATTTAGTTCACGTGCATTTTCTCAGTCTGGAAATTATTTTGCACGTGTGGTGCCGGTGATGATGCTTCTTACGTCCGTTTCGGAGAAACAAAGGACAAATATTTAAACCGATCGCTTAGGCATGGCACCGAAATGAGGCACCGAAATATGCGTTCTGATTTGGTTCGGAACATACCGGTTCCATAGGTACCGGTGCCATGATGGTACCGGGTTTCGGTACCCAACCCTAATCTTTAGTTGATTAGTTGAAACAAGTTTGCTTGAGAAATTTCAAATTTAAAGTTAAATCCAAATTTCGTCTTTATGTCCCAGCAAACAGGGGACGTTCCCCTGGAAGTTACGAACGTCCATTTAGGTCCGCTTTGTAACGTTCGCTGCCGGACAAATTAAATTAAGACTTTAAATTAAATTTAAACAAATAAATGCGATTATTAGTTCCTGTTTTTTTCAGCTGCGCCTTCTCTCTAAAATTAAATATTTTCTCTCTTTAAAAACTTTAGAGATTGCTATCCATGCGCTCATTACAACTCGCTTGGATTACTGCAACTCCCTCTACCTTGGCATTTCAAAATTTTCCATTGCTCGTCTCCAATTAGTACAGAACGCAGCTGCTAGATTCCTCAAAGGACAACGTAAATTTGATCATGTCACTCCAATTCTGAAATCGCTACATTGGTTACCTGTACATCATAGAATTGAGTTCAAAATTCTTCTCTTTGTTTTTAAATCTATAAATAATCTGGCACCGAGCTATTTATCTGATCTACTTTATCCTTACAATCCCACTCGAAATCTGAGGTCTGGTGATCAAAGACTTCTCTCTGTCCCCAGATCACGGCTAAAGTATAGAGGGGATAGAGCCTTTGCGGTTGCTGGCCCTAGGCTGTGGAACAGCCTTCCAGCCTACATCAGATCGGCACAGTCTTTAACTGTTTTTAAATCATCTCTTAAAACCTATTTCTTTTCTTTGGCTTTTAATTCACTGTGAGTTTATGGTATGAATCTGTGGGCTGTACTGTGTTTTATGTTTTTGTTTGTTCAGCACTTTGGTCAGCCGTGGTTGCTGTTTTTAAATGTGCTATATAAATAAAACAAACTTGAACTTGAGGATGTCCGCCTTCAAGAGTGCATTATTATAGCACGAAATTACATTAATATAATGCACGAGCGCAAATCTATCTTGCATGAGGAGGAATCAGGTGAGTGTTATGCTACGCACCTAGACCCCGCACCCTGCCATCACAGGCCCCGGGCCGGGTCCCTGTGTTCCACCTCGCTGCCCCATCACGGGTACGCCCCTGATCCCGTTGGTGCCACTGGCATGGTCTCTCGGAGAGCGGAAAGTCTTAATGTTTTTTTTTTACATGATTCCCAATTATTTATATAGATGACTTCTAGTATTTGTACAGGCTTTACATTTTTGTTTCAATGTTGTTATTAGCAATTCATTAAATTTTATCTTTGAAGTAGATTTCTTATGTGACATCATTAATTAAAGTTCCTTAGAGATCATGTTATCTGCATTTCCTGTGCTCCAAGCCACTCCCATAATATCTGTCGCCACTCAAATTAATAATGCACAGCTCAGATTAACTGTATAGCATGTGTGTAAGACTCCAATACAATTATAAAGTAATTATTTCATCACTAATACATCTTTCAATGAGTAAAGCTGTCTGTGTCTGTAGTATTATAGTAGTAGTAGTAGTAATTAATTAAGTTATTAAGTAATTTTTAAGTTATTATTTTAAATGATTGTCCCTGGACCAGTAGGGTACTCTAAAAAGTACTCATAAAGTAGCGGTGGCTGGGACCTATTTTAAGTATAAATTCTGCTTAAAAAGATGCGATCTAATCCTGTTTATATGAAATAATCCTGCTCCAGGGCAGGTTTAAGTTTATGGACCTGTTGCTATGACAGCAAGTCTAGGATGAGCTTCGAAGAACCAAATGATCCAAGATCAAGCGAAATCGTCAACCATCCAATCCAGCTAACTGACAAGCATGGCCAAGCACTTTGAGATAAACATGTTTTGGCATAATATTTGCAGGATTTAATTTCATTAGCAAGTTTATCAACTCTCAAAATATGTATTTCACACTGGTATGGGATGCTGACATGCTTTATTTCTAGAGATTTCATGTGAAACCACAATTAAAGTGGATGATGAGCCAAGTACACAAAAGGTGGCTGTGAAAAGTCGTAAGTATGTAATGTCAAACAAGACCTGCTGGAAGCAACCATTCAATGAAGCAATGGAAGAAAAGGTGATTGCTCTTAAAAGGTAGAAATGTTATAACCTGTGAAGAATGAATACCGCAAACATTTTGAAATGAATGTTGATAATGTTCTTTTTTTTCAAATAGTGTACACGTTAGACACAGAAAAATTTGAGAGAACATATGGCACGTGTTTATTCTACCATCCTGATGAGAGATTTTCAGACATTGGGATTGCAACGCAATGTGAAGGCAACAGTAAGGATCATCTTAATTTCTTTGATCAAAATTAAATTTTCAATTCATTTTCCTGTTTTTAATTGAAGCTGTGGTATCTTAACAGATTCTGAATTGCTGTTTCAAGAAAAATGAAGACCGCAAATTGCAGTTTGTGTGTGAGGGAGACTTGCCGTTTTAGAATGGTTAGCTTTTTGCCAGAGAATGTATTTTTTATGACCCAACTCATAATTAGATGATTGGACACTTATTTGTGAATAAGAGGCAGAAAATTACTAAGGTAATACCTCTAAAAAGATTGTCATCAACTAAAAACTACATATAAATTCACTGTAACAGGCTAACTGTTAGCCAAGCTAACATTCGATGACAGTTCTGCTTTCCTCACCCTCCGCATGCTCTGATTTGCTGTCCCCAGAATTGGGGGGGGGGGGGGGGTTTGGACGCCTCTAGGGGGTGACACTCACCTGTTTCTGCACTGTCTGGAGCACGCTCTCAAGATTTCATTCACCAAGGCACATGTGCGGTGGTGATGTGACAATAAAAGTGATTTGATTTGATCTATTGTGCCGGAACGACCCACTAAGTTTACAGAAAGCATCCCCATGTGGTTCTACGACAGGGTCAGGGAGGCTCACGAACCCCCTGTCAATTTCGGACCGCTAGTGCCTTTAAAAAAACAAAAAAACAAATCCCACTTTCCATTTATTTGAATGGGTTTGCCCTAGCCGGACCGGCGGACAAGGCTCCAAAAGAGCAGATCGACTAGAGGGCGCCATTTGTGACTCGTCAGGGACCCCTCTAGCGGACTGAAAAGTTTGGTGGCCCTACAACCTCTTTCAGGGGTCAAAAGGGACCGAACATCCACAAAACAGTTAAGGGCTTAAATGGAGAGCGGGACGTCCCCTGTACGGAGGCAATGGATTTTAGGACCCTGAGATTCCCAAAAGCACGAAGCCACAGGAACTTATCTGCAGGAGCACTTCTCCATGTTAAAAAAAACACTAAAAAGGCTCTAACTGTGTAAGAGACAAAGAGGGCTGAGGGAAATATTTTGTGCAGAAGGCAAACTTTTTCCTTCACTGTAGGGCCAGCCGCCTTTGGGATGTAACTCAGGGGGGGGCCTTGGGCCCATGAAACAGTTATGTGTTTAAATGGGAAGCGGGATGTCCCAGTACAGTGATAGAGCTGTGGCCCTTCGTGAACTGAGTTTGAGACCAGTAATTTAAATAATAAAAGTAATCATAACCACTCTCATGGCACTTGTTAATAAAAATAATTTCATGTACACAGTTTAATTAGGCAACGGCTATTTGTACTGTAAAAAGCATATTCCTATTTGCAAATAGGAATAGAAGCAATTTAAACTACGTGCAAATAGCAGCATTTTCTGCTGTTTCCTCTACTCATTGCAAATAGTGGCAATTATCTGCACCTCAGTATTGTAGTACATTATAAAACAGTAATAATGTATTGAGTGTAAATTATAATGTTAATTAAAATTATTGTTGGGACAAAAAAAGCCCTCCCTACACCTACCCTAACCCTACCTGATACTCTGTTAACTTTGTGATGATTTTCTTTTTATTGAAAATATGTCTTTTCCGATGCCATAAGATTTGAAAAGGTAGAATAAAACCTTTGTCAAAAGGCGAATTCGAACTCAGGTCAAAACTATGGTATGCATTTTAAACTTCGCCACTGGAGCTGATGTTTGACGGACGTCTATTGCTGTTGCCTCTGCCAACAAGGTGGGCTATTTGCACTTAGTGTAAATAGACACTCCAATTTAATAATAGCCTATTTTGTTAAAGGTTTGTTTCAAAGGAATGAGGAACAGATAGGCTACTTGTCACAACGGGGAGTGTAAAGGATCCAAATGCAAAAGGATTAGTCAAGACAGTCTTTAATGAAGGAGCAAAACAAGGCAGTCTGTTGTGCGTAGACACAGACCTGGAAGGAAAATCACAAAACAAAAACTGTAGAAGGTCTGGTCCAAGGGACTTCAGTCTTGAGGGACCTCGTGGAACTGGACTCACTGGAGGCAGCAGCAGGACACAGAGAAAGCCAGATACTCACAGCAACTCCAGACGAGACAAGACAAGGCACGAACTCTTAAGTCTACGACAAGTAAGAGACCACATTCAATGCATGACATACAATAATCCGACAGAGAGCAGCAAGCATAGCCGCTGTAAATAGAGGGAATGATTAGATGAGAGTGAGAACAGGTGTCACTGCAAAGCAGCGCGAACGCTGATTGTGATGACAAACGGGTGGGAGAGAGTAGGTGTATGCGTCTGTATACATGTGTGTGTGTGTGTGCACGTGTGTGTACAACAGAGTGTGAGAGAGAGAGACAGAGAAGCAAACCCAGCTCATGACAGTACCCCTCCCTCAACGAGCGCCACCAGGCACTCCCGAGACAGGGGCCTGACGAGAACGGTAGAAGTCCTCGATCAGCGAGTGATCCAGGACGTCCCGGGCCGGAATCCAACGCCTCTCCTCAGGACCGTACCTTCCCAGTCCAACAAAAACTGGTGACCACGCCCACGAGGGCGGACGTCAAGGAGCTTACGGACTCTGTAAATAGAAGCCTCCTCATCAATGGAAGGAGGAGGAAGGGGGGGGGGGGGGCGGGTAGGAGCGCGGAAAACAGGTTTGACACAGGACACGTGAAAAACCGGGTGAACACGGCGCAACTGACGGGACAATTTGAGTTTGATCGCGACCGGACTGAGAACCTTAACAATGGAAAAGCGCCCAACAAAGCAGGGCATCAGCTTGCGAGAACCTTCTTGAATGGGCAGATTGCGGGTGGAAAGCCACACTTTCTGACCACAAACATACCTGGGGGACCGGACCCCGGTGACGATTGGCGGCTCGACGTGTGCGTGTTCTAGTATGACATAACGCTTATCTTACTCTCCTCCAGGTACGTTTACATCTCTGAATAAATGTCTCTACAGAGGGAACGGAGGCCTGGGACTCTTGGGATGTGAATAGTGGCGGTTGGTAACCTAGACAACACTCAAATGGAGATAACCCAGTGGCGGACGAGGGAAGAGAATTATGAGCATAGCCCAGGCCAGCTGATCGCACCACGACGCGGGAGTGCGTGATGTTAAGCTACGCAACATGCGACCAAGAATCTGATTGGTCCTTTCGGCTTGCCCATTGGTCTGTGGATGGAATCCTGATGACAGAGCAGGGGAAGCCCCTATCTGATGACAGAACTCCCTCTAGAACTGAGAGGCAAATTGAGGCCCTCTGTCAGACACAATGTCCGAAGGAAGACCATGAATCTTAAACACATGATATACCATGACTTGAGCGGTTTCACGGGTGGACGGTAACTTGGGAAGAGGGATGAAATGGGCAGCTTTAGAAAAACGATCCACCACGGTGAGGATAACCGTATTACCTGCCGAAAGCGGAAGACCGGTCACAAAATCCAACGCAATGTGGGACCACGGACATGATGGAATGGAGAGGGGTCTAAGAAGACCTGCCGGTGGTGAGTTACTAGACTTGGTCTGGGCACAGACATGACACGAGGCAACAAAGCGCCGAACGTCGCGTTCTCTGGTGGGCCACCAAAAACGTTGACTGATAGCGGCCATAGTACCCCTAACTCCCAGGTGTGCCATCAATTTAGAAGTGACCCCAACGAAGAACAGTAGAACGAACGACCTCAGGGACGAATAACGTTCCCTCAGGGGCGCGGGCTGGTCTGGTGACATGCAAAAGGGCTCTTCTCACAGCCTGTTCCACTCCCCAGGAGGCAGCCCCGACCACACAACGCTGAGGTAAAATATTCTCAGTGGTTGGGGAACCCTCTGACGAGCAGAACTGATGTGAGAGAGCGTCAGGCTTCAGATTCTTAGAGCCGGGTATAAACTAGATCGTAAAATCAAAACGGCCGAAGAAGAGCCCAACGTGCCTGATGGGCGTTAAGTCTCTTAGCGGAGCGGATGTACTTCAAATTTTGATGATCCGTCCAGACAATGAACTCCCTCGAGCCAGTCTCGCCATTCCCCAAGAGCCAGACGGATTGCCAAAAGCTTACCGACATCGTAGTTGCGCTCCGCGGACGAAAGGCGATGGGAGTAAAAGGCGCACGGATGTACCTTGTCGTCAAGGGACGAATGTTGCGATAAGATGGCACCCACCCCGACGTCGGAAGCATCAACCTCAACAATAAATTGTTTCTTGGGATCAGGAGTGATGAGGATGGAAGCGGAGGTAAACAACCCCTTATGCCGATCAAACACATCCTGTGCAGCCCCGGACCAAGAAAAGCGAGTCTTGGATGAGGTGAGGCTAGTAACCGGGGCGGCGACACGACTAAAATCCCTTATAAAACGACGGTAAAATTTGGCAAACCCCAGAAACCGCTGAAGTGCGACTCGCGAATCTGGAACAGGCCAATCAATGACAGCACGAACCTTGTCAGGGTCCATGATGATCCCCTCCACGAAACCACCGAACCGAGAAACGTGACAGACTGGGCATGAAACATGCACTTCTCTGCCTTGACAAACAGGCGGTTCTCAAGTAAACGTTGTAAAACTCGGCGGACGTGCTGCACGTGTACCTGGAGAGAAGGTGAGAAAATGAGAACGTCATCCAAATACACAAACACAAAGATATTGAGCATATCTCTCAAGACATCATTAACTAAGGCCTGAAAAACAGCGGGAGCGTTGACCAGTCCGAACGGTAAAACCCGGTACTCAAAGTGACCGATGGGAGTGTTAAACGTGGTCTTCCACTCGTCTCCTTCCTTAATACGTACCAAGTGGTAGGCATTGCGTAAGTCTAGCTTTGTGAAGACCTTTGCGCCCTGTAGGATCTCGAAGGCTGACGACATAAGGGATATGTCCCTAAGAGGCAAGGGATAGCGATTCTTGATTGTTATGTTGTTTAACCCCCGATAATCAATACAGGGACGCAAGGACCCATCCTTCTTCTTCACAAAGAAGAACCCTGCCCCGGCAGGAGAGGAGGACGGAACAATAATGCCAGCGGCGAGGGACTCTGTAAGGTAATTCTCCAGAGCCCCCCGTTCGGGTGCCGAGAGAGATTATAGTCGACCGCGGGGTGGCATGGTGCCCGGAAGAAGCTCAATGCTGCAGTCATAAGGGTGATGAGGTGGCAGGGAGGTGGCCCGGGAACGGCTGAAGACCGCCCGCAGATCGTGGTACTCCTCCGGAACTCCAGACAAATCACCAGGCTCCTCCTAAAACACAGACACAGAGGAAACAGCAGGGACAGCAGAAACTAAACAGTTAACATGACACAACAAATTCCATGAATGAATAGACCCCTTAACCCAGTCAATCTGAGGGTTATGCTGGGTAAGCCATGGATGCCCTAGAACATTAGGAGTATAAGGGGACTGGAAAACAAAAAAAGAAATAGTCTCTCTGTGATTTTCTGAGACGGTAAGGCTCATCGGACAGGTGATGCGACGAACGGAAGAAAGTGCCCTGCCATCAAGGGCAAAGACGGTGGTGGTGTCGTTAAGGTCCAGCAGGGGGATCCCTTGTTCCATGGCCCATTTCTCATCAATGAAACTGCCCTCTGCCCCCGAATCGGTGAGCGCGAGACCAGTGACAGTAATGCCAGCCCATCGGAGAACAGCAGAGATAGTCGTACGAGACCTGGGTAAAGAGGAAATGACAGTTGCGCTCTCCAGTACTCCTCCGTCTACTGGTGAGCTCTGGCTTTTAACAGGCACGAAGCAGCAAAATGTCCAGTCGCGCCACAGTAAAGGCAGAGGCGGTTCCGAATTCGCCGTAGTCGTTCCTCCGCAGAGATGCGAACCCCCCCCCAGCTGCATGGGTTCGGGGTCAGAACAGAGAGGGGAAGATACCATGGCTGGTGTCAGAGTTTCTAGTGGTCTTGAATTGGAACTTCGAACCCGCTGCTCGAAGCACCTGTCCAGACGAATACCCAGTTCGATGAGCTGATCCAACTGAGCAGGCGGTCCATGCGCATAGATCTCTTCCTTGAGATCCATATTAAGTCCCTCCAAAAAGCGGGCGACCAGAGCGGGCTCATTCCACTCGCACGTAGTCGCCAAAGTACGAAACTCAATGGCAAAGTCAGCGACAGACCTTCTGCCCTGATGAAGCGTTGTGAGAAGGCGCGAAGCCTCGCGGCCGAAAAAAGAACGATCGAAGATCTTGATCATCTCCTCCTTGAAGAGCTCGTAACGGCCACAGCAAGGAGTCCGTGCCTCCCAAGCAGAGGTTCTCCATTCACGCTCACGCCCCGTGAGAAGTGAGAGTACAAAGGCGATCCGAGCGGGGTCTCCCGCATACGTCTGGGGCTGGAGAGAAAAGCCCTCCATTCTGTAGGCTCACCGGCATAACAGGGAGGGTTGTTAACACGCGGCTCAGGGAGTGGGTGTCGGTGGTGATCTGATGATGGATCCTGGTAAAGCATAAGTAGACGCGAAGATAAGTCCGTCACCGGAGCAGTCAAGCCCTCAACAGCGTGACGGGCGGCGGACAACTCCTCCTCATGTCTGCCAAGCATGACTCCCTGCATCTCCATCGCTGACCGAAGTGGTTCCTCCTTTGCTGGATCCATGAAGGTGGTCGGATTATTCTGTCACAACGGGGAGTGTAAAGGATCCAAATGCAAGAGGATTAGTCAAGACAGTCTTTAATAAAGGAGCAAAACAAGGCAGTCTGTCGTGCGTAGACACAGAACTGGAAGGAAAATCACAAAACAAAAACTGTAAAAGGTCTGGTCCAAGGGACTTCAGTCTTAAGGGACCTCGTGGAACTGGACTCACTGGAGGCAGCAGCAGGACACCGAGAAAGCCAGATACTCACAGCAACTCCAGGCGAGACAAGACAAGGTACGAACTCTTAAGTCTACGACAAGTAAGAGACCACATTCAATGCATGACATACAATAATCCGATAGAGAGCCGCAAGCACAGCCGCTGTAAATAGAGTGAATGATTAGATGAGTGAGAACAGGTGTCACTGCAAAGCAGCGCGAACGCTGATTGTGATGACAAACAGGTGGGGGAGAGAGTAGGTGTATGCGTCTGTATGCATGTGTGAGTGTGTGTGTACAACAGAGTGTGAGAGAGAGAGACAGAAGCAAACCCAGCTCATGACACTACTAGCTATATAATTTGAGCAATACGTGAATTTGTGTATGGAAATGGCTCAATGGCTATTTTTTTGCGATATAACAAAACTTATTGACAATACATTTTTTAGGGATGATGCCATTAGGCATGCCATTTTTTTAGTTAGGATTAAGGGATGAAAACAGGCTGTATTTTCGCAAATAATTTTTTATGCATATTCTCTTCAATAACAAAACAGCACAAAACAAGGTTGAAACATGGCTAGTGTGATGTTCATCAATTTAAAGGTCAATTCAGCAAATATAAATAAATAAAAAGTTCTACAAAAGACACCAATGTGGTTATTCAGTTAGAATCAGTAGTGTTGATCCAATTCAGTTTAAATCCACATTGTTGACATTCAAAATATTTATCTCGAGGGAATTGTCATGTATTACTTAAGGTTTCCTTTTCAGTTGAAACATTTTTACAATGTTGGCAAGTGAAAGATTTCTCCAGTGTGAATTCTCATGTGGACTTTAAAGGGGTCATTGGATGCCCATTTTCCACAAGTTGATATGATTTTTTAGGGTATTAATGAAAAGTCTGTAACACAGTTTGGTTAAAATTTCTCCATGGTAATGTAAAAAATACCTTTTTAAACCAGTCAAAAACAGCTCGTCAGGAAAGCCGTTTTGTTCCTTTAAATGTTAATGAGCTCTGCTGGCCCCGCCCCTCTCTTAAGAGCCGCTCTCTTCCGGGACGGTTTACTTTAGCCGCATTCATTGTGAAACTTGCTAATTAGCACATTATTAGGAAAGGCGATTTGCAAAGATTCATTAAAACCCTTATACTCACTTCTTCTGTAGGTGAAGCTAGATCATGAATGATTCACACAAACATAGATGCATTTAGACATCAGGGGGTGGGGATTCCCTTCAAAAACAAATGTAATACACTGCGTCTTCATTGGCTCAGATGTCATGATTTTGCATCCGATGACCCATTTAAGGTTCTCATGTTGAGCACAAATCTCTCCACACTTTTGGCATGTCTAAGCCTTCTCTCCAGAGTGAGTTTTCATGTGCCTATTAAGGCTTATTTTATGATTGAAACTTTGTTCACAATGCTGGCATGTGAAGGGACTCTCTCCATTGTGTATTCTCATGTGGACTGTAAGGTTTCCATGTTGAATGAAACTTTTTCCACACTGAGGGCATGTGTAAGGCTTTTCTCCAGTGTGAATTCTCATGTGCCTTTTAAAACCTATTTTACGAGTGAAGCGTTTTCCACACAGCTGGCAGGAAAAAGGCCTTTCTCCATTGTGTATTCTCATGTGGACTATAAGGTTTCCATGTTGACGGAAAGCTTTTCCACACTGAGAACATATGTAAGGATTCTCGCCAGTGTGAGTTCTCATGTGAATATTAAGGTTTCCTGGTTGAGAAAAACTCTCTCCACAGTGTTGGCATGTGTAAGGCTTCTCTCCAGTGTGAGTTCTCAAGTGCCTGGTAAAGTTTTCTTTTAGAGTGAAACTCTTTCCACACTGAGGGCATATGAAAGGCTTTTCTCCAGTGTGAATTCTTATGTGTCTCTCAAGACTTTCTTTACGAGTAAAACTTTTTTCACAGTGTTGGCAGGTAAAAGGGCTCTCTCCAGTGTGAATTCTCATGTGGACTTTAAGGTTTCCTTGTTGAGCATAACTCTTTCCACACTGAGGGCATGTGTAAAGGTTCTCTCCAGTGTGAAGTCTCATGTGAGCAGTAAGGTGTACTTTTTGAGCAAAACGGTGACCACACTGAGGGCATGTGTAAGGCTTCTCTCCAGTATGAACTCTCATGTGCTTGTTAAAGTTTCCTTTTTGATTGAAACTTTTTCCACACTGTTCACAGGTGAAAGTCTTCTTTCCAGAGTGAATTCTCATGTGGTCTCTAGAGTTTCCTTTTTGATTGAAACTCTTTCCAAACCGAAAGCAAGTAAAACTTCTAGTTTCTGTCTCTTGAGCTCTTTTTTGTGTGGAAGTCTTTTGAGTCTGAGAGCAAGATTTTTCTCCAGTTATGAAATCATAAAGATTCTCATATTTATCTTCCTCTTCATTTTCATTAAGTGCTACTTTCTCCTCTTTCAGTGCTACTAGATCTAAAGTGAAAAAACAAAACAAAGAAAACCTAACAGCTGTTTAAAGACAAGACAACAGATATCAAAGCACTTAAAGGGTTACTCCACCCCAAAATGAAAATTGTCAATAATCACTTATCCCCATGTCGTTCCAAACACGTAAAAGCTTTGTTCGTCTTCGGCACATAATTTAAGATATTTTGGATGAAAACCGGGAGGTTTGTGACTGTCCCATTGACTGCATAGTAAATTGCACTGTCAAGGTCCAGAAAAGTATGAAAAGCATCATCAGAATAGTCCATCAGCGGTTCAATCTGAATTTAATGAAGTGTACGCTTGTGTCCAGCAGCTATTCTCCAAAATGGCGCTACGCTGAATCAGGAGACGAATTGTTGAATAAAGCCGTTGTTTTTTCTTTTCGCAAAAAAAGTGTGCTCGTTGCTTCATTAAATTCAGATTGAACCACTGATGGCAGATGGACTATTCTGATAATGCTTTCATACTTTTCTGTACTTTGACAGTTGCAATTTACTATGCAGTAAATGGGACAGTCACAAACCTCACGGTTTTCATCCAAAATATCTTAAATTATGTGCCGAAGACGAACAAAGCTTTTACGGGTTTGGAACGACATGGGGGTAAGTGATTAATGACAAATTTTCATTTTAGGGTGGAGTAACCCTTTAAATATGTCATGTTCATGATAATGAAGCCCTATTTAAATACTAATAAATTGGGTTTAATTATCATGAACATGACACAATGTAGAGTTTTTACTGCAATAAAAATACAGATTTCATCATGTAATTCAGTTTTGCTTTTCCTGCAGCAACTTTACTTTTCTGACCATTTACAAACAGATTCATTTGCTGAGAATATTTTCTCAGCATTTTCACTTGCCACAATTTTGTTACTGGGAAATTATGTTTTATATTACTTAATACTGCATACAAAGATTTATTTAAATTGATTCCCATCATTTTTGACCTGTTTAAAGGGCATTTCCCCCTAACCGTATAAATGCATGCATCATCTTTCATATCAAATTCTTACATTTTATTAATAATTTCACTCAATATAATAAGACAATATAGGCCTGTTACCAATCATATGAAATCAGTATCTACAAAATAGGACTTTCCACTGCAGAAGAAACAGAAGTGACTGGAGCGGCATTCAGATGCATTTACACAGACAGTTCAATGTAGCTGAAATATAGCACGAATGCATTTACACTGTAAAATTATATAGCATAAATGTTGTGAGGATGGTGTTTTACAATTAATTTAGTTTTTTTGGGAACTATTTTCATTAACCAAATGGAGCAAAACAGTCAATGTTGACAATAGGATATCAAATTCAAATATTGAACTAAAATGTAGGCCTATATTAACTAATTTTAACTCTTTACAATGTCAAATTTGCAATCGTGATTATCAGGGAACTTCCCTCTCTTGGTCGTGTTATGTTGCTTAACTAGGCTGTATGTTATAAACAAAAAGGTACATTTTTATGTTTCTTCTGTGTACAGTTGCGTTCATTTGTTTTGATTTCTCTACGAGATTCTCTCACATAGACAGGCTGCATGAGCTTCAACTGGTGCACGATCTTCTTGTTTCTGATTATCCATTATCAATAGTCGTTCACACCGAATGTAAAATCAGAATCATTCTCACCGAAATTTCGGTGCTTCCCTAATTAGATGTTTTAATCAGATTAGTTGTCTGCTCGGGCAAGTAAAATTCTCTTCTTTCACTTGCCCCTTCAAAAAATCAGCTTGTCCCGGACAAGCATTAATGTCAAGCTCTGTTACTGTATACATAATTCAACCCGCCTAAGTGGCTAGTAGGAGTGACTGTGTTACCCACCACAGCTGAAATCTACCTGCATTTGGCAGGTGTTAATATCAAGCCCTGCTTGTGTTAATTTTGTGTACATACATGCACCCTATTAAGCACATAAAGTACTGAATGTTTTATGAATTTGTTTGCTTCATGAAAAATATCTGTGTATTTGAAAAATATTGCATCTAATCAATTTAATCTGTGATAAAGTATGTACATTGCTGCTAAAGGTAGTCCAGAAGAAGCACTCGTCCTAGACCAACTTCTGATGCTGCATTTACAACTCTGCTTTAGAGAAGATGTGAAAGCCACAACAGATGTTTTCTGTAAAGAACCATTTGAGTCACAAACATTTAATCAAAATAATTTAGTTGCATAAAACTAGTGCCTGCTTAGTACTTGCTCATCAAAGCCCTTTAAATGAAGAGCAAATGTAGACAACAGTTTATCTGTGATCTCAACATGTCTGTCCACATGAGGCAACCTGCTCCATGTCAAATAAAGCCACGTTAATTACAATACTCATGTGACATTCTTCAAAAATATAATTAATTTCTGTATTGCTGGAAGTTTTAATAAGGATCAAATGTGACCCAATCTGTTAAAATGAGTCTCAATGCGCATGGGCTTATTTTGAGCAACAGACAAAAAATTTGAACATTTTCAATTTTAGTTGAATTTGAGGTTTATACAAAAATAAGTTAATTAAGCCCTCGTCTAGCGAACCCACTGCTCCAAATAGTTATTAAAAATCTTATATTATCTTTATATGTTTTCTGAGGAGTACCTTATCTCCGCTCACTTCTCATGCTGAATGCCATCCGCAGCGCCCGCATAAAGATGACAGCATGGCTGCGATTTAGACGCATTTTTAGACACTGTGAGCAGAGAAATCTATTTAGAGCTCCTTATTGTATTAATTAAAATATCGATATTTGGCACCAGTGTATTGATTTTCGTATTGCATGGAGATAGACAAAGATATATCGCCATATCTATATTTTATCCCACTCCTAATGCAAACATAACATGTTTTGTCTTAAATGAACGTTTGGGCAACCGTTGGGGAAAAACATTATATTAGATCCATGCATTGCAGTATGTCATAATATATGGGTGGATGACGTGACATACAATTCTACCTGTCCATGATGTCATACACTAATAGAAATGGGTATTTGTTAAAAATGTATATCTTAATTAAGATATTATTACAGCATGCCATAGCTAAATTGTCCAAATTTAGACAAAAAAAATATCACATTTGTCATATGGTGTAACTGTCCGGCCATATAATTGATAGATTTACAGTTCAAGTAACAGAATTGGCATTTTTAATAGACGCAGAAAGTGTTGATGTCTGTGCATGATTTTAAAGCAAGTTCTGGCCAAATACATTTTGTCCATAAAATGGGCGTCATAAGGTGCAACATTACAATCTACATTTTGAACGTTCAATCATTTGGACATCATTATGATGAAGAGGTCCACACTCAACCAGGAAGTTGCAATGTCATCTCTGGAATGGTTTGGAAGGTCAAAGAGGTGAGTTTTGACTTTTTTATTAAAAAGCTCCGTTTCTAATATACTCATTGTTTGGCAAATCTTAGCAAAAGCTACTTGGCTGTTCTAGCTACCAGCACCCCAAGCGAGATAATTTTTTCACTGGCTGGGAATACGATTACCCGGCAGTGTACGAGCCTGCATTCATTTGTCAATGACCTAATTTTCCTTCACGCAAATTAAAATCAAAAAGTAAAAGATGTGACTGAACAGGACTCTGACAGTGAATAGGCTTGATATGAATCAGTGTTCTATATGCGGACGAAGGTATGCATTACTTTTGCACTAAAATGATTTGTTGTTACATTCTTAGTGGAACATGCAGTGTTCAATGTGTTGACTGACTAATTTTAGCGCAAAACAAATGCACAGTGTTATTGTTGCATTGTTAGTGAATTGTGCAGTGTTCAGTGTGTTGACTGTGCATTTATTTTTTACTAAAATTAGTGCTAATGTTGCATTGTTAGTGAAACGAACAGTGTTGACTATGCATTTGTTATGCACTAAAATTAGTCCGTGCTAATGTTGCATTGTTTTTGCAACGTGTTATGAGCTGTCTGCCAACATTAGTATATTTTTTTTCCTGCAAATAAATTGCAAATTGTGGCATGTTGCAAAACATTTGCATCTTGTGTTTTATTGATGACGTCACCAGCGACTAGTCGACGTCGACTCGACTTTAATCACATAAAAGTCGACTTCAAAAAATGTAAAGTCATTCAGCCCCTACTTCAAGGTTTATGCAGTGCCTCCAAGCTTTCTTATTCGTTTATGATTTATTGGTTCCTCAGTTTTTGCTGATTTTCATTTTCGTAGCCTTGTCTATACTCATTTAATCTCAGTGTTAGTTATATTAAGCGTAGAGCATGTTTTTTTATTCATTTCGTTAATAAAATTTCTATGATATATCCTATACATACATAGGCTAAGTGAGTTTGATGTATTTTATAATCAATGCTGAATTAACGCTAATTCGCTATGATGCTAAATTCAATTCAATTCAAGATTATTTGAAGAGCTCTTTTCCAAAACGCGATAAATGCCAAATTTAAAAAAATGAGTTCGTCATGCCATTTTGCTGTGTACTGAACCTATTCACTGCTCCATCAATGTTTCATGCCAAATCGCTATATTTCCTTGTTTAAAATGTACTGCAAGATGCAGTTCTTTTCCAAACCGCTATAAGCGCCGAACCTGTTTTTAGCCTAAATGCGATATGTCCTCATATGACTGGACAAAGAAAATCACAAAAAAACAACAAAAAAAGAAGGTTTGTCACTCAGGTGGCGCGTTAATACCCACTGTGGGATTTCAATGTAACAGATGTGTATGCCAGTAAGGGCTGTGTGTAAACCTCACTCCCCTGACCTCAAAAAGAGGTGCTCTAGCGACTGACGCTAGAGGCTGTAGCCTTTGGCGTTCCTTGTTAGAGCGCCCGCCTCCCGCGCCGGAAACCCGGGTTCGAGACCCACTCGGTGTGATGGTGCGGACCCGGGGGAGTTACATCAACACAAGGCTGGTGCGACCAGTTTATAGTATGAGTCCCTGATGTCATATGTTCTCTTTTTTTTTTTTTTTGACATAAACCAACATAAAAAAAGGATGGATTTGTAGCGTTTTGAAAAAAATAAAATAAAACTTGGAATTTATAATCGACAATATTGTTGTTTAATTTAACAATCATTGTTTAACATGTTCAGACTGAGCCAACAGACCATTTTAACAGGATAAATTGAATATTAACAAAATGTATGGGTCTAGGAAAAAATATATACTTTTCTCTAAAACTATTAAAATGGATTTATAGCGTTTTGGAAAAGAGCTCTTCATTTGTATAGCGCTTTTTACGATACAATCATTGTAAAGCAACATCTCAGGAAAGTAAGTTTCTAAAATAGATTTATATTGTAGAAACTCAATATAATTTACTTATGGCAAATGCGCAGTGCTTTTACAAGCTATTTAAAAGCAAAGGAAAGTAAGAAAAAGAGGGAAAACTCAAATGAACTAAACTAAAAGTTTTAAAACAATGTTAGTATGTTTGAAAGTCTTATTAATGTTAAATTAATTAATTGAATATAAAATACACTTTTTGCATTGAAAAATTGTGGTGTGGTGCAGTTCATCATATAGTGTGACACTATTTAATTTGGTGTAACAACCAGAATTGTCACAATAAAAAGGTTTTTGTTTAGCTATTAATCATAAAAAAGTAAATGGAACAAAACAGAAATAGCATCAGCAAGAGTCACAAGCATTTTGTTGGATTTATAATAGGGTTTGTCAAAATTAATAAAAAAATATCTGGAAAAGCTGAGGAGAGATGTCTTACTTTGCATGATGATTTAGAAAAATAGTACGAAATCTAATGGATCTGCACAAAAAAAGGACAAAAAGAAAGTTAAATAGAAAGATAGTAATGATAAAGATTTATGGTGAAATTAGTGAATTAGGGAGTGTAGGCCTATATCCCATTTTGATTTTATAGGCTATAGGAAAACTTTTGTCACACCATATGACAATTTTAGGCATGAATGCAACACATTGGTGAATAAATCAAAATTTCCAATACAAAATCTAAAATACCACATATTTTGGAAAGTCAAGAGTCAGTACAACAGCGCAATATTTTTTATGCATAACATTTAACGTTAAAAAACGTCAAATGTTATGCATAACATTTGGCTTAACCTGAACCCACATAGGCTGTCTGTCTTATTAATGTTAATCAAACAATAAAAGAAAGGAGGGAATCACTCATTGCTCTTAATTAAACTGCTTTTGTAGTTTTAATAATCAATTTTTATTGTAATAAACTAAGGGGATTTTGACATTTCATTATTTTTCTTACTTGAATGCTTTTGTTTAAATGTAAAAGATTTGGTATTATTTTGTTTCTTATACTTGTTCTGTTGCTTTTTAATAATGAAGATAAAATAAAAATAGCTATATTGTGATTAATATAATAATAGTATTACTATAGTAATTATTATTAAGAAAAGAAGTTGAGGAAAAGATGCAATGTTGCTGGTGATTTTGCTTTGTAACTTTCAGAAAACTTCAACTTAATTTTTCTCAAAATTGAGTTTGCTAACTCCGTCGACTTCAAATGGGTGTAGCTGTCATTTTTCATCCGATTCCAACAAATCATATGGCGTTTTTCCACTGCATGGCACGGTACGGTTCACTTTTGGTGGGTTTTCCACTGGGTACTGTACCTGGTACCTGCTACTTTTTTAGTACCACCTCGGCCGAGGTTCCAAGCGATCTGTACCGTTACCAAAAGATGACGAGTAAACTCTACTGATCACTGATTGGCCGGAGAAAATCGTCATTACTGCGTCACTGAACTTGTGACTTGTGACCCAACTTAGACCCGTTAGATTTAAATCAGCAAAGCCAGCGAAGGATCGGATGCAACTTCTGTTTAAACAAACGCCCCTTTTTGCATCAACTAAAAAATGTCTGTTTCGTTGTCTGTTGAGGAAGTACAGACGTTCCTCTCGTTGATAGCCGAGGAGTGGATCCAGCGAGAGCTTGATGGGGCGACGCGGAATGAAAAAGCCTTATGTATACACTTTTGAACTTGGTATATTTTTAGAGTATGTTTTCTGTTTATATTTTTACCTTTGTATCTGTTTTGCTTCAATTAAAAACAATCTGATCGAATAAGTGTACCTCCAGACTATATTAAAAATGTATTATTGTATGAGCACATAATGAGCCTCTTGAAAAAGACAAATTATTAATGCCATGATGATACAAACCAACACATAAATAAAAAAACAAGGGATATATTGAACATTTTTAAATAATATTCAAATGTTTATACAAATACAACAAATACAAATTAAGCTCAGATGAGCTTTATTTGTTACATACATAATTATACAGAGTATAGTGAGGAGTGAAATGTGTTCTCTGCATTTAACTCATCCAAGTGCACATTACTGCACGACTGCACTATTTATTGATAATTCACAGAATATTCTACAAGAATAGTTCACTATTCAAGTAACCTAACGCAGCACACCTGCACGAACATCTCTTCCCTCCTCCTCTACAGCCCGTGGCACTGCCACCACAGTCTCTGCTGCTGGGGGTAAATCTCAAGCATTCTCATAGGCTTCTCCATTACTGTTAAAAACATTCACATGCTGAGAATGAAGAACAAAATTCCGTCGATATGCTCCTTTGTTGTGTGTTTGTTTGTGGCGCGTTCACGATGATGTCACGGCAGTAGAGGCGGCACAACTATAACGACACGTGAATAATCCCGCCCACTCTAAAGCGGTACTAAACTGCAGTGGAAACACAAACCGACCCGAATCGAGCCGTGCCAAACCGAGTCGTACCACGCAGTGGAAAAGTGCCAATACATCACTTGGAAGGGCTTTTAATTGAGAATGAGAAATTAAAGATAACAAATTTTGGAAAATTGTGACATTTTTTTTTGCCAACACAGGTCACACGAGTGAGATCAGCTTTGAGATTGAAAACTAACCTGTTTGTTCCTCAGTATCTTCATGTTTGACTCTGAATGTTTCTTCAATCTTCATGTCTTCACTTTCTAGTTTAATAAATGCCATCTTAGTTGGTCCACTAAGTTTTTTTTCTGTGTGACTGGACACTTTGTCCTGTTTAAGATGAGAATAATTAACACAAAGAAGAAATAAATGCATAAAATGATCCAAATTAAATCTCTGGGTACATCTCAATCAGCTCCCTAGTTCAGTAGTCACAGGGCTCTAGACTAACTTTTTGCACTGGTGCGCCTAACTTTTTTTCTTAGGTGCACTAGCACAAAAATTAGGTGCACCCAAATTTTCATATAGGCAATATTGACTAGTAAACGATTAACTAACAATCTGGTCAACATAAAGTTCTTTATTTGAAGCACAATTCTACAGGAAAGGTAACTTACTGAAAAGCTGAGCTGAGATTTAAGCTTAAAACATCTCAAGATAAATTAAATAAAAATCAAATATAAATTAAGTGTTTTAAGGGCTTCAAACTGAACATCTTATGGACTATCCTCCATTGCAGTTTTTATAACCAATTCTTACTATGTAAAAAAGAAGTATACTTAGGCCTTTAGTGTTATGTTAGAAGCATTTTTATACTCATACCTTTTCTTGATTTAATATTTTGAAATGTTTTTAGCTTTATTTTCATTTAAATGTTTAGTTTTTAAATGTTGTTGTATGCATTTGTCATTTTTATTTCATTTCTTTATCTTCTTAAATGTGTGTATATAATATTTATAGTTTTAACTTTTAATTTTAGTTTTTCTTATTTGTAAGTCGCTTTGGATAAAAGCGTCTGCTAAATGACTAAAAGTAAACTAAAGACGTTTGTAAACGCGCACACACACATACAGGAATATCTGGACCACGGCCAATCAGAGGGGGGTCCGCCCTTCACTATCTCTGATTGGTTTAGACCATGATATAAGCCTAACGGGTGTGTCTTTTGTTGAACCACATAGAGACTTTTTTTTCTTTTCTCGAATGGCTGGATGCACCAGTGCGACCTGATTTTTGTTAGTCGCACCCTTGAGAAATTAGGTCGCACGTGCGACCAAATTGGTCGCACTCTAGAGCCCTGAGTGCACTGGTAAGGTTTGTCAGTGAGAGAATGGACTTAAATAACCTGATTAGACAAACACACACTCAAAACTACTACAAATGAATAAAAGAACACAGTTTATGTGTACAAGTACATGGTGTGGTATTTAATTATATGTAGATCACATTTAAACGATTAGACATTCAGGAAAACATGTGATTACACAATTATTTGCAATTAGTGTGTGTGTGTGTGTAAAAGTTGCAATTTGTGTGTGTGTGTGTGTGTGTGTGTGTGTGTAAAAGTTGCAATTAGTGTGTGTGTGTAAGTTGCAATTAGTGTGTGTGTGTGTGTGTGTGTGTGTGTGTGTAAAAGTTGCAATTAGTGTGTGTGTGTGTGTGTGTGTGTGTGTGTGTGTGTGTGAGAAAGTTGCAATTTGTGTCTGTGTGTGTGTGTGTGTGTGTGTGTGTGTGTGTGTGTGTGAAAGTTGCAATTTGTGTGTGTAAAAGTTGCAATTTGTGTGTGTGTGTTGTTCTCGTTGCATTTACACGGTTTGTCCAGCATGTGACGTCAGTGTGCGGCGATTCGAGCTTTGATTCATTTTTGCACGGTTTTGAGATTAAACTCCGTTTCTCCATTACTATTCGCCAGCGACTGCATTTATCTTTATGACAAAATGATTCACGATATAGGGAGAAAAATGAGATGTAAGTTACCTTTTTTTGTTACTCATGTGTTGATGCGCTTTACTCTCAAAAATAACATATACAAAGATAAGCGAGATAAAGCATTACATGCAATAATATTTAATTAATTTAGCTTCGCTTGTAAAGACTATACAATGAATGCTTTTTATCGATTTAAACTCTAGAAATGCTTAAAACACAAACCTTTCTTCAGCCGAAAATCAGACACAGGAGCGCGGCGCAGCCTTATGACGTCACAACGTCATACCAAAATAAAAGCCCTGTATAATGCAAAAAAATATATACTTGCATAAAACAAATATATATTTGCATATTAGAAGTATTCGGTGGTGAAATATATATTTAAATATACATGTTGTACAACGATGTACCGAAAATAACTAACAATGAAAGTAATGTGAGATATGCTGTCTAAATAGCAAAATAGGGATTTCTTGAGCAGAGAAACACACTGTTGTGCAACATGCACAAAAACAATAACACTGCCTTGTTGTTTGACATATCTAGTCTAGTTAATATATTTGGTAAAATGCTGTATTATCAAAACTCAAAACATGTTGTTTACATACCTTAAATACATATTTTACAGTCACTGTTATGAATGTTGTTCATAAAGGCTTCCTTCCTTAACAAAACTTAACATCTAGCACAATTTGACCATAGGCTGAATGCAAAATGTTTCAATACAAGCATTTCAGTTATTTGTAAATCATGCAATATTCCTAACCTGGGTCTCACAGGAGGACACACAGTCCTAGAAGTTTATATTTTATACAAACAATACTGAGATATCTTTGGTCACAGCTTTAACATGTCAACTCCGTCATCCAAGTGTAATAGTTTTTGTAAATAGTTGTGGGATAAATCTTGGCATTTTTGTTATGTTTATTAAAGGGGTCATGAGCTGCCTTTGATTCTTTATGTTGTACTGTTCTCTGAGGTCCACATATAATGTTATAAAAAAATAAAACACCATTTAGCAGTAGTAGGCTATTTTCTGTCTTGTTTTTAACCCCCCTCATCAGAAAGCTAACGTTTGAATAAGCATGTCTTATTGTAGATTCAGAAGTAAAGGCCCACTGGTATGATTGGCTAATAGTTGTATATGTTTGACAGCGCACATACTTCAGAGATGGATGTTGCTGTGATTTAGGTTAAAAACACTAAAATTCTCTGCATATCAAACAATCTGTAATAACAGACAAAGCAACAGTGATCCCGTAATGAAAACAGTTACTCACACTTGTGTGTTGTGACATTACTGTCGGAGCCATCGTCTTTAAGTTTCCGCAGTCTGGAACTTTAAAAATAAAGTTAATCAAATAAAGTTTATTGCTTGGTTTCTGTGCAGACCTGAGTTTGCCCCTTTTGTCATTTAACTACTATGTGCGTGAATAGGTGGGCGGGGCTAAACAGACAGTGATGTAGAAGCAGGCGTTGATCTTCTTCTGTGGAGGTGGAGTTTGTCCACACTATTACATCCTAGAGTCATACATTCCACAACCGTCGTTTTGGCAGCCTGGCTTCAATTTAAGCAGTTTTTTTCACGCCCGCATTTAATCATATATAGCCCATGCAAATAAACTCATGAATGGGCATATTAAAATGAGCCGGCAAATTAATGTTTTTATGCACAACAATGGCAGCAATAGAGATCAAGGCGAAGAAACTGAATTTCTCCGACACCGAAATAGAGGTTCTTGTGATGGAGGTAGAGAAAATACCATTTATTTGGTTTGGTAGCCACATCAGTGGCATTACTAACAACAAAAACATATATGTGGAGTGGCAACATGTCACTGCTGCGGTGAATGAAGTTGATTCAGCCAACAGGACAGTTCCTGACATAAAAAAAAAGTGGTCCGACTTAAGGTGGGGGCAAAAAAAAAGGCTCGCCTGTCACCGACAGAGTGTGTCTGCGACTGGTGGGGGTCCTGGCGCCCCCGATCTGTCCCCACTGGAGACCCGGCTGGCTTCAATTATAGGAGAAACCAGTGTGTGCAGCATTTTGTGTGAGAAGGACAGGGGAACGAGGTAAATAATTAATTTCACCAGTACAATTAAAGGGAACCTATTATGCAAAATCCACATTTACATGGTGTTTGGACATAAATGTGTGTTGGCAGTGTGAACACAACCACCCTAAAATGATAAAAATCCACCCACTCCTCATTTTTTAATCTCCTTTAAACTAAGTCAGTCTCACTAGGCCTGCCATTTTGATTCTCTCGCAATGTGACGTCACATTTCGGAGGGCCGGACCACGGGGGTTGATTGATAGCCCTGCATTGCTATAGTCAAGTCAAGTCACCTTTATTTGTATAGTGCTTTTCACAAAAGCAACTGCACAATATCAAAATAGGAAAATAGTGTATCACTAATGTAAAATGATAAGATTAAACGCCCATTTTTGAGTTAAAGGCATTTCATTATTGAATTCAGTGATGGCTCATCTCAGTTTAAATAGTATCTGTGCAATCAAGTCTGTGATATCGCTGGAAATGATGTGTCCCCAACTAAGCAAGCCAGAGGCGACAGCGGCAAGGAACCAAAACTCCATCGGTGACAGAACGGAGACAAAAACCTTGGGAGAAACCAGGCTCAGTCGGGGGCCAGTTCCCCTCTGGCCAGACAAACCAGTAGTTTGTTCCAACTGCAGCAAAGTCAGAGTGTAAGGGCTCCACTGGTTCCAGTGGTCTTTTCCCGAAAGCTGTCTAGATGACGAGGTCATCACTGGGGATCTGTCTCTGGGGCTCATCTAGGTGCCCTGGTCTTCGCTGATGTTCAGAGCTGTAGAGGTCATCTCTAGGTGCTGATCCATCATCTGATCTGGATACGGACTGGATCTGTTGACTGCTGTGATCATCTGGGCTGGATAAGTACCGGATCGGGTGGCTGCAGTGATCTCGGAATAAGAAAGAAAAATACTAATAATAGCGTAGATGTCAATCTTCTTACGATGTAACAAGTACATCATGTTTTATGGGAAGTGTTCCCGTTTCCGGTTGACCTAATTAATGCAGCCTAACAATCCTTTAACGGATTTGAATATTAGAAGTGCATTAGTGTGTTAAGTGTACAAAGGACAAAATGGACAACATTTTAACATCAATCCATGATCCTGAGCTAAGTACTGTATTGGCATCTATATATGATTGGCATTCTGGGCTTTCCAGGAACTTTTCTCAAGGAAAAAAAATTTCCGAGTGTACTTTTCACAGCACCCTGCTCTTCACTAATCCATGGCCTCCCAGGAGCTTTCTTTCCTGAAATGCAAAACCAAAGGTCAAACTGAACAAAACCTTACAAATTTGTTGTTAAATGTATAAAGAAGCCTCACTCTATAAGCAAAGGTTTCATCACTAGCCAGGTTTCCATCCAAGGATTGTTTTGTGAAAAGTTGTTTAAAAAAAAAACTGCAAAATTCTACGAAATTTTCCCCAATATAGGAATTAGCCTATGAGCAGCATCTGCGTTCATGCTGTTTCTCCCATTAAAGCAGTTTCTCTGTAATATTCAGAGTTCTGTTCAATTATTTTACTATTATTAAATTGTATATTCATCCACATTTTTTGTAATTCTGTCTGATATATGTTTTTCTTGATTACACATAATTTGATGTTTCTTTTATTTTGAAACATAAGCAGTTAAAATTATTTTTGTTCTGAAGCCATAAAAGTCATTAGATATTCTAAATAGGGCCTGGAGAGCCGCAGCCCTGCAAAGTTCAGCTCCAGCCCCAGTCAGTCAAGGTATGAAGGGTCATTAGAAAGCTACAGGCAGGTGAAGTTTTATTAGGGTTGGAGCTGAACTCTGCAGGACCTACGCTCGCCACCCCTGGAATAGACAGTTCTTACATTTGAAAAATAAATGTTTATTTTAAACAAATTAGGAATATAATTTGGGTTGAATCTGAGAAGTGTCGTAGCAAAAAGAGCAAAGGATGGATTTCTTCAATGTAGTCAATGAGGCTCAAGAAAACAGGAGTTCCAGATGTCAAAATTAGACTTTACTATCAGAAATAATAAAGCCGAGATACGGTCACTGCAGCCACCACATCTGAATCTCTGTCTGCCCTGCACATCCATTTTATACCTTTTGCACTACCCAAATTTGGGAGTTCCGGTTTGGTCTGCCACCAATAATTTATTACCACACCTGGTCAGCTCTAATTGTGGCGTACAATCTTATCAGTCCTTTTTTATAAAAGACAACCAGCTCCCTTCTAAACACAAAGTTAGTTCTCTCCCTTCAACCAAGGACCTTGGCAGTGTTCCCAGAAGACACATCAAAACTGCTCACAGGTGTTTGTCATATTCTGGGACGCCAGCCAAAGTTCATATGGTTATTCAAGTTCACTTATACACTGCATTGTAAAGCACTAGTACTGTCCCATGGATTGGAATACTTCAACATATTGATCAGTTTGTGGATTACATTCTTTGAACATACATCATATTTTAAGTAAAATAACACCATATTGAGTAAATAACATACTATAAAAGAAAAACAACACAATATATCCCCCCTATGAGACTTTACTAAGTCTCACCACTAATATCCCTTGCCCAGAGTGCAACATCACAAGTCCACCCGTCCTTCTATCCTTCTATGAACCAATAAAGGTCCTTCATCATTTTTTCTCTTAACAAATGGCTTTTTCATGTTATTGCACTCCAGAGGAAGTCGGATCCAAACATCTCCTCTCACCATTGACTAGAGAAGAGTAAAAGAATCTACTTCCCTACCTATACATTCTTGGGGGTCCACAATCACTCAAAACAAATCAGCAATGTGTTTTAAAGCATGTGCATGTCTTTTAGCCTTGCCCATGGTTATCATGGTTATGTAGAGTACATGAATGATTAGTCAAATGATTACACTTATCAAATATCAAAATTAGAAAAAACAAAGTAATATAATGCAATATATTATGCACTGGTCTATCCCACGCTGCCAGAGGAACTCCAAACATTTCCGGTAGCTTGGAGTGCTATCTGGTGATGTTGTCCTTCGTTGCCAAAGGAGCTCTTAGGCAGATCCAATGCCCTTCAGCGCTATCTGGTGTTGGAGTAGATGGTGGGTTTTTAAACCTCCAGTTGAATCTACTCATGCTGCTAAGCACTGAGATGCTCGTCGATCCTTTCTTCTCTTCGTATTTTCCAGTGTTAAAAGAAACAAAAATCTTTCTTTATCGTCCCCTTTTCTGGTTGCATTGCCTCGTAACACGGACACTGACCTGCTTAAAACCTTCATCGTTTCCTTTATTTCCAAAAATAATTACATTTCACATTTGATGTATATAGGAGATTAAAATGCTCTTTGAAAATAAATTATTTCAGAATAAAAGATAAAGATTTCAAAACAAATAACTTCAGGAAGGGGTATATGCCAAAATAAAATACATAAAACCATCTAACTTCCTTCCTACTCTATCCAAATATTCTAATGTTACTACATAATATGAAAAGAAAATACAATGAAGAAACTAACTCCCTTTCTATCAAAAATTACAATACAAGGTAAAAATAATAAATGAAAATAAACGGCACCCCTTCCCTACCACTCTGTCAAGAATGTTTTACACAAATTCATCCAGTTCATCCAGTCCAGGTCCCACTGTATGCATGTTGGTGCATCCAACATCAATTCCAGTTGGTCTCACTGACACATTAATCATCTGTTTGGCTGCAGCACTGGCCAGCATTGATCTGATGAAAGGCACAATACAACAGAACAACAAAAGAAACATAACAACAACAATGCCAATTATAATGCCCACTTTGGTTAACCATTGTCCCCAAGACTCAAAAAGTGAATTAAACCAATCCCAGGTATGCATGTCTGCTCCAGCATTCTTGGTCACCTCCTCTCTCAGGTTTTTCAGTTTCCCCATTGCTTTGGTGAATGATCCATCTGGGGCTGTATTGTTTGGAATATAAGTACAACAGTCAGAACCAAACATTACACATACTCCTCACTGTCTGGGCTCCTTGATCTGTTGATGGAACTGCTTCCACCCATCTACTGAACCTGTCAATTATTACCAACAAGTATCTTTTCCCTCTAACAGTTCTTATCATGTCTGCATAGTCCATGACTAGATGTTTGAATGGTCCTTCTGGGACTGGTATATGACCAATTGGAGCAGATATTCCCTTTCTGACATTATTTTGGGCACAGACTTCACATTCAGATAAATACTCATCCACCATTGCCTGTAAATAAGGTGACCAATAACCTTGACGCTTTATTTTTCTAATGTTGTAAACTCTGTTCTTCTAAAGTGTATAAAACTCAGAAGAGAAGACCAGGAGACTTCGGATTGGATCAGCAGGATTCTTTTATTGAGAACACAAGCTGTTGTGAACTGTAGTCATCGAAATCTCATCTTAAGTAACTTTACAAGGTTATTTTATAGGCATTTTTGGAGGAGGGACTTCTTGGAGGTGGAGACAAACATCAAACAAAGCAAACACATGTTGGTTTTGTTACCAGACTTCCCGTAATCAAATCTCATCAACATAACCAAATGCATAGACACTAATTCAATCAACCTAAACGAATCAACGTCTGGCCAGAACAAAGCCATTTGCAGAACAAACGTTGAAAGCCTCAGTAGTCTGTCTCATTGAACTTACCATTATCATAGAGACAAAGGCACAGCTGTCTCAAGCTCAAATGGTCAGGAAACGATCTCAAGCACCTGATTTTGCCTGACACTTCTTAGTCAGGAAGTGAATTTAAATTAAACATAGAATAAAATTTGTAATCCCTCACTAATCACCGCTTTATTTTTCTAATCACTTCCCCCCTCGCGCAATGGTCAAAACCATGCGCGTCAGAGATCAGGATTGTAAGCAATGGTGTTGGAGTAATCATGTGACCTTCGTGAGAACGCCAAAGGCCATTTGCATCTCGTGTTGCACCTCTGTGCTGCCACACACTAATTTCATATGGTGTGGCTTGTTGTTGTATTCGCTCAATGTCTGCCAATTGAGGCTGAGGTTGAATCAGAACTGAGGGAGCCATTATTGCTGCTGTACAGCCAGAGGCTTGTTTAGCATATTGATCAGCTGCATTATTGCCCTTAATCACAAAATCCTTGCCTTTTTTGTGTGCTTGACATTTGATTATGGCTAACTGTTTGGGAGGCATCATGGCTGATATTAACTCAATTATCTGGTCACCATGCTGGATAGGCATACCATCACTTTTCTTAAAACCTCTTTGCTTCCAGGCTTCCTGCATCAGCACTGCAGATGCATAGCCATCTTTTCTATTTGCAACATACAAATGAAATGATTTGTCATAAGTGGGAGTGGTCAAGGCAGGAGCACTCTGTAACTCCTTTTTCAATGATTCAAATGATATTAATGCATCAGCAGTCCATGTCAGTGATGCCCTAAGATTTTGATGGCCCACTTGTTTCATTAGTGCCCTTTAGTGGAGCTGTTTTGATTGCATAATCTTCAATCCAATCTGCACTAGAACCTGTCATCCCCAAAAAAAAGTCATAATTTGTCCCACTGTTTGTGGTTGGGGCGCTTTGCTGATGCCCTCCAATTGACTGGGCGATATAGCTTTCATTCCATGTGAAATAGTGCGTCCTAAATATTCAACTTGTGGTAAGCAATATTGCAGTTTCTCTTTTGAGGCCTTATGTCCCCCCTCAGCTAATTTATTGAGTACTTTGATTGAATCTTGATGACATTGTTCCAAAGTCATTGAACAAATAAATAAATAATCTACATATTGCATCAATGTGCTGTCCAGCCTAAGATCACTTAAGTCTTCTTTTAGAACTTGATTAAACACATGTGGTGAATGTTTGAAGCCCTGTGGCATTCTCGTGTATGTTAGTTTTTTTTTAATTTGGTAGGTGAATGCAAACAATGGTTGGCTCTCCTCGGCTAGGGGAACACTGAAAAAAGCTGAGCAGAGATCAATCACAGTAAAATAATTAGCAGCAGATGGAACATTGGTTAGTAACATATGCGGGTTTGGTACTTCAGCAGGCCAATCTTCCACAACCTCATTCACTGCTCTCAAATCATGCACCAATCGCCATTTTGATTTGTCTGCTTTAGCTACTGGCAATATTGGGGTGTTACAATAACTAGTACTTTCAATAAGTACCCCTGCTTTCACCAATCCCTCAATTGTTTTTTTTATTCCCTTTTCTGCTTCTGGTTTCAAAGGGTATTGCATCTTTTTTGGTATTTTAGCTCCTGATCTGAGTGCTATTCTAACTGGATTGGCTGATTTCACTAACCCTACATCTGTGTCATGTTGAGACCATAATTCCATTGGAACTTGTTTTTCCATTTCTTTTAACAATTCAGTTTGCTTTGTTTGATGTTCATTGACTTTTGGATCAATTTTTGTATTTATCACCATTCTGGGAACCCCCAACATTGGGGTAGCACACAAAATTTTGAGATACACTTTATCTGCTGATTGGAAGATTAGAGGATTTTCTGTGGTTTCCCACTTGCATTTTTCTGCTTTTTGCATCATGGGGCCCAAATCTTTAGAAGTAAAGTTTTCGCTTGCGTATAAGGAAACATGGGGAACTGAGTTTGGTACTTCAAACCACTCATCAATGAATTTTTCCCTATCTACCTGCAGAGCTGCTCCTTCTGGTCCTACTACTATGCATTGTGACATCATAGTGATTTTCTGTCCTTTTGTGTTTTCTAACCATCTTTTTTCAAGTTCAGAGTCTTTGTTTTCATCATACTCCATTGTACAATGAAATTCAGTTTTTGGTAGGCTTGGCTCATAAAGCTGTTCCCTTATGTATCTTCCCCATTTGCTAATTGTTTTTTCCACATCTTCTTTGAGCTCTCCTAACCAATATATGTTAGCACATGGTTCTTGTGTTTGCTTCAATGTTGAGACATTAATCATCCACATAAATTCTATCAGGGGTACACCATATTTGCATTTTTAGTTTACATATGGCATCTCTGCCCAACAAATTGACAGGTGTATGTTCTGAAACTAAAATTGGTATTCTTATTTCAGTGTCTTTCAGACTTATGCTTACAGGGGCCGTCATAGGAAGTAGCTGAGTTACCCCCGAGAATTCTACTGTTTTTATATATTTAAACACGAAAAGCTGGCTCCTGTGTCGAGCATCAGAGTAATGGGTTTTCCTTCGATATTAACTTGCAGCATTGGTTCTTGATCAGCATCACACGATATCATTGGAAGCTGATTCCTCCCCGTAGGATTCTCTGGGCAGCCCTAGTATCCTTGGTCAGGCCCACGCCATGGGTTAACAGGGCCTAGAGCTTGGGCTTGTGCTTGCTGTTGTCCATAGTTAACTTCTGGAGCCATGTGTTGGTCGTTCTGCCAAGGGTTGATGGGGCACTCTCTTCTGTTGTGTCCAGGCTGATTGCATCCCCAGCATACTCTTGGTGAGCCACCAACTCTCTGTTGATTGTTGTTAAATCTTCCTCTGCCGCGTCCTCCTTGTTGTTGTTGTCTATTCCAGTTCCTGTTATTTGACTGTTCTGGCTTGAGATAGATGACAACTGGTGCTGGTCCTTGTGTTGCATTGACTGTTTCAGCAGGTGTCATTGGTGCAGTTGCAGTCTGAAATGCTGGTGGATGCACATTCATTGGTGCTGATAGATTGACAAGCACTGAAGTATTGACAGGTGCCATTACTGCGGACTGGTCTTCCTTCTGTACTGCTTGGACTTTTTTCTTCTTATTTAGCAGCTCATCGAGTTGCATCTGGTACAGTTTTCTTTGTAGTTCTTTTTCTTGATCTTTTACTTTTAACTGTTGTCTTCTGTATTGTTCCACAGCATGGACCACATGGTCTCTGAACTCTTTATGTGACTTGGAATTCAGTCCTACCACATCTTCCAGTTTTACTTTCACTGTTGAAGGCATGGCTTCTACAATGGCGGTTCTGAAGAGTGCTGTCAGTATTTTGTCTTTTTCTGGATCCCTTTCCAGTTCCTCTTTCCAACGTCTTAGTTGTTTCTGGATGTAGGTGATGGGGTTCTCAGTTTCCTCCATTGGTTCCCCCTTCAGGAACCCTGGGTCTGTTTGCATTGGGTATTCAGCCCTCAGTGTCATCCAGATGTTATGTCGATGCTTGTCAAAGGAGATTCCATCTTCCTGAGGCCTATCCACTGCTTGAAGGAGGCTAGATTGCTTGAGGATGTCATTCATCTTGGAGGCTCCCAGGCACTTTGCAAGCAGGGCTTTGATATCACCCAGGGCCAGAAGTTTTCCAACTGTTTCTTCTTCGAATGTCCTGATCCATTTCCCAGCACCTTCATGAATGTCTGGAAGGTGGGAAACCAACTTGTCCAGATCTTGGCCGGCCCAAGGTATATATTGGGCGTATCCTTGCTTGATGAGGATTGGACATTCAAATCTTGGGGCTTCAGCTTCTCTTGTTGCCCTGGTTGATCTGTGTTCCTCCCTCCCTCTTTGTCTTCGTGTTAAATGAACCTGTAATTGGTCTTCTGGAGGTTCTATATCTTGCATGACCAATGTCCCAGCTACTTGTTTGTATTGTTTTCGCAGGACATAATCATGTGGGCTTGAGTGTGACTGCATTGGTTTACGTTTGTCAATTAGTTCATCCAGCTCTTGATGCAGTGAGTTCACAGTCTTTTCGAACTCTTCTTGTGTCATGTGATCAGCTTGTTTGAGATCCTTTCTTGTTCTATTGCATCTTTTCTCCATTTCATCTAGTACTTCCTGGACGGAGTCAGCAGGTGACATACTTCTTTCAGGTGTTTCCTCAGGCTCTTCAGCTTGATAGTTTTCCACGCTTTCACAACCTGATGTCATATGTCTGTGGCGGCCTGCCAAGTCTTCGAGCATTTCTGAAAGATAATGATATGTGGGTGGCTCACCTGTTTTCCCCTCTTCTCTGCAGTCTTCAGCTCTCTTTCTTTCCATCCTTTGCTCCTCCTTGTGGGCTGTTCTCTCTCTCTGTCTTGGCTGTGACAGCGGTGTGGATGCTCTCAGCCTCGCTCTCGGTTGCTCCAGCCCCTCCCTCATGGCTGTGTGAGTGTGTGTTTTCCCTACTGCCTACTGTCCCTCTTACTTGTGCAGCTCTGCTCTTTTTCAACCTCTGTATTTTCATCATGTAGATATCCCTCAAATTCTATTGGCCCCTTTAAATCTATTTTTCCCTGTACTATAGGCATTTGGTTAACTGCTTGATCGCAGGAAGGAGCACATGGAGGTGGCCTTTCTTCTTTTGTTTCATTGTTTTTATTCTCTCTTTCTTGTTTTTCCAATTGGATTAATTTAATTCCATATTGTTTGAACAGGGTTAATACCCCTAATTCTCGTTCTCTTTTCTCCTTTCTTTTTTTGGAGGTGTCAGTGGTCTTGTAATTTTTAATCAAGACTTCCATTTCTTTACATATAGTCACATTAAATGTTCCCCCTGCCGGCCACTTTGTAAACCAATTTCTTTGTTCTCTCTGCCCACTTTCCTTAAGAGCTCCCTTATTGTTTCGTTACAGGCTGGATTTCTAGCTGCCAAGACCTCCACTGGGATTGACATTTTTGAAAGTCAGATTTATGAACTTGTTCAATATACTGAATTATTATCACTATTGCTATTATTATTATTTTTCCAGTGATTTACCTTTCTTAATCCCAGCCTTTTAATTTCTTGTTAATCTTCACCAGGCTCATCAGACGAGGATCACTAAAAGCATCCAACCCCTGATTTCCACCTGGATTTTTGCAGGGCGGAGGACTTATCACTTTTTATAGAATTTAGACTTTCTCAAATATTTTAAAATAATACCAATGTGTTTTCTAGTTAATAATTAATCTTTCTCATTGCTCCATTTATTTGGATTACCATAATATTCATCAACTTTTGTATATTTTACTCTGCTTTGGATGAGATTTTCATCCTTTTCTCTCCCTCTCCTGTATTTGACCTTCACTGCCAGCAGTGTTTACTCCCACACACATTCGCTCACACACATACACACACACACAGTGGCTCGCACACACACTCGCTCGCGCACACACACACACGCACAGTGGGGCCCCCCCTTTCTCTCTCTCTGTCTCTCACACACACACAAACACGCACACGCACACAGACACAGACACACACACTCAGTGAGCTCACTTTCTCTCGCTCTCTTCCTTTCGTACACACACAGACCAACAGAGAAAAAATACCAACAGGCTTTGATCTCTGTTTGGGAATGAAAAATCAATCAGTTTTTATCTTTTTCTTTATCAATAATTCAGTTTCACAATTTGGATTACAACGTCGGCAACTTGGATGATGTCCAAACAGCCGACAAAGCCAATTTCTTGGTATATTTTTAGTTTTTTTTCTTTCAACTCTTATATAGTTCTTAATAAACTCTTTATTCTCAATTCAATGTATTTATCTTTATAGGTATTGTTTTTTCATTCCAGTTAAGCCAAAAAACATTTAACATAAAACATATATCACACACATTCAACACAGCGCAAAGCAGCCAGCACGGTTAATGATTAAGCCAAACATGCAAAGCTTCAATGCCTTAACACACACACACATAGTAGACAGACGAACAAAAGACTAACGATTCAACTTTTTCCGGTCTGCAGACACCTGCGCTGGCAAACCTCCAAAGTGGGAGCCCATCAAGGCCACACTCAACCAACCTACGGAGTCGCTCCCTGACTTCCTGGGCGCCCCCACCTCTAAAAGCCGCGGCACAGGATTTTGTGCCTCTCTCTTAGGCACCACTTTTGCCCGTCCCTAGGGCAATGCGCAATACACCTCTTGTGTATATAAATCTCTTTAACACTCTTCCATATGAGTGACTTTTGAAATCTGGAACCCCTTAAATCATACTTGCCTCTTCATTTACTTTTCCTTTTATTTTAATTCCAATCCAATGTTTTAGATTCTGTTATTGGTGAAGCCCTGTCTCAGATCACCATCCCAGGCACGACCTTAGTCAACCACGCAAACAATCTCTTATTTCCAATTTAAGCAAAATATTGCTTACCTTTTTTAGGCGCGCCTTGGTTTGTGAGTTGTTTGCGTGTTAGCCAGGCCCTCTGCCCGCGACGGTTCTCAGGACCCTGGACCTCAATCCAGTCCCATCTGGGGTGCCAAATTATGTCGTAGCAAAAAGAGCAAAGGATGGATTTCTTCAATGTAGTCAATGAGGCTCAAGAAAACAGGAGTTCCAGATGTCAAAATTAGACTTTACTATCAGAAATAATAAAGCCGAGATAGGGTCACTGCAGCCACCGGATCTGAATCTCTGTCTGCCCTGCACATCCATTTTATACCTTTTGCACTACCCAAATTTGAGAGTTCCGGTTTGGTCTGCCACCAATAATTTATTACCACACCTGGTCAGCTCTAATTGTGGCGTACAATCTTATCAGTCCTTTTTTATAAAAGACAACCAGCTCCCTTCTAAACACAAAGTTAGTTCTCTCCCTTCAACCAAGGACCTTGGCAGTGTTCCCAGAAGACACATCAAAACTGCTCACAGGTGTTTGTCATATTCTGGGACGCCAGCCAAAGTTCATATGGTTATTCAAGTTCACTTATACACTGCATTGTAAAGCACTAGTACTGTCCCATGGATTGGAATACTTCAACATATTGATTAGTTTGTGGATTACATTCTTTGAACATACATCATATTTTAAGTAAAATAACACCATATTGAGTAAATAACATACTATAAAAGAAAAACAACACAATAGAAGCTATAAACAACATTTAAAAATTTTGTGTCAGAATAAGATCATGTAGATCATTTACTGTAAAAAGCTTAAATACACAAATTAAATGAAATGTCACAGCTGTATCTTAAAAAAACAACAATGAGAATCAACAATGAAAACAACAATGAATTTTTTCCTTAGAATAATCTTTATTTACTATATGTTCTTTAATCTGTTTAATCTTGTCCTTTTGCATTATTGACATACTATTTTCCTATTTAATACTGTAAAGTTGCTTTGACACCATCTGTATTGTTAACAGTGCTATATAAATAAAGGTGACTTGACCAATCATGTTTCTGAACCCAAAATGTTGCATACGCGACAATACAAAATTAGCTTCCCTGTGTCCAAACCCATGGGTTTCGTCACATGAAGGCTGTTACATAAGCTGCCCCACTTTGCTGCTGTCTTCTGATATTTCCTCATTTAATAATATTAAAGTAGCATATTTGTTAAAATAATAAGCTGTAAACTGGTGAAATTTTAATTGTCTCATTATTCTATACATTTTAGAAATATTTGGAGTGCACAAGATTCATTATAAGAACATTTCTATAATGCGTTGATTGTCTGCAGGAGAGCGCTTGACTGTCATTACTGAGGTAGAGGGTTGTTCATCTTCATTCACTGGAGCTTCTGGAGATCACAGCAGTACAAGTTAGATCACATGCCAAAACTGTCTGTTGATAAGATGACAAATGAATATGCTGTCTAAAATAACTAGGGTTGGGTACTGAACTCAGTACTTTTAAGGGTACCGACCGAATTGCGTCGGTACTACCAAGTACAGACAGGGGCAGTTCTAGACCCTTTTTAGGTGGGCTTCAGCCCCCTTATTTTGTCATCTCAGCCCCCCTAAAACTATAATCAGCTATCTGAACAATCAGGCTGCTTCCTCAAGAAAATGTATCATTCTTGCTCGTTTATCGATCTCAGTGTGGTACTCACGTGCGGTGATAGATCGTTGATGTATACGCACACATTTGAATGAAGCGTGCACGCACTAAGAGGCACTGCACTGACAGCGTGCCTGGTCTCATGAAACTGCGTTTCAATGGCACAATATTTTCGGTTTCTATTTGGTGTACTAATGATACGCACCTTCCCCACATCCCTAAACCTAACAATTGAGTATCATATATGCATGCCAAAATCAGCTTTTGTGTGTAAATGGCACAATAAATAGAAACAGAAAATCGTACCGAAACGCACTTTCATGAGATCGGGTCATTTATTGTTGCGTCTTCTCGAGCAAATAAGTAAATACACAAAATATTATTTCACAATGGCTGTCTTGGTGAGTATTTAAGTAAATGCAGTCGGTTACATCTTAAATAAACAAACAGTTAAGAAAATATTGGATGTGTGATCAGTATAACGGATCCATGCATTTTTTATATTAGGCTAATAATGTTAATCATTAGTTACTGACCACAAGGTGTCACTTTTTGGCCGTGGCCGTGCTGCTGAGAGGTTTGCGTTTGTAGCTCCGTGTAGCTTCGTTTTTCTGTTGAATCCCTAGCTTACTTTCACTCTCTGTTTAAGTAGTAAAATATAACTTAATTCCCACCATATTTCTGATATTATCTATCAAGCTAATCTGACTAATTTGCATTAGTTAGCCAGTTAGCTTTTCATTCGTGTTTCTACTCCCATCTATTACGGTTTTCTTCTTGTTTATTGCTCCGTTTCATTTTGTTCTCGCTCCGTTTTTCACAAGTTCACCAAACAGCAGTGGTAAACAGTGGTAAGTGGTACGTTAAGTTGGAATCATTCATCAATCACGGTGAGTAATGGCTGCTTCTCCTGCTATTGTTTTTTGCACTGTTTGCCACATGTATAGTTTATCTGTCTCTGTCAGCAGCGAGGGATTCACATGTGATAAATGCAGGGAAATAGTTAGGCTAACAGGCATCCAAACTTTAGTTGAGGATAGTAAGAATGTGAGGGCTGTAGATATGGCTTTGGATGCGACTAGCTCAGGGAGTCCTGTACATTGTTAGTTTCCGGATGAGCCCGTGCAGCAGGGCAATTGGGTAACTGTAAGGCGGTCCTAGTCACGGGTCAAAACACCGATCTTCCATTCCAATTAAAACATTAAACAGGTTCTCCCCACTCAGTGACGCACCCACTGAGAAACCTGATGAAAGTGCTCTAGTTATTGGCGATTCTATTGTACGGAACGTGAAAATAGAGACACCAGCCACCATAGTCCATTGTTTACCAGGAGCCAGAGTGCCTGACATCTTGGCAAATTTAAAAGTGCTGGCTAATGCTAAACGTAAATTCAGTAAGATTGTTATTCACGTCGGCACTAATGATGTTCGACATCGCCAGTTGGAGATCACTAAAAATAATGTTAAAGAGGTGTGTGAACTTGCAATTACAATGTCAGACACTGTAATATGCTCTGGCCCGCTCCCTGCTTACTAGGGCGATGAGATTCATAGCAGACTGTTGTCACTCAATGGCTGGATGTCTAAGTGGTGCCCGCAGAATAACATAGGTTTTATAGACAACTGGACTAGTTTTTGGGGCAGACCTGACCTGTTGAGAAGAGAGAGAGTTTTCATCCCTCCTGGGGTGGTGCCGCTCTTCTCTCTAGAAATATAGCACATAGTCTTAGAGTTCGTACTTGACTAACTGGGGCCCAGGTCGGGAAGCAGACAGACTGGCTAAACCGACCGTCTGCTAACCGCCTCAAATCACAGAAGTCAGTTAATTCTCAGCAAATAGAGACCCTTACACCTAGATATCACACTATAGAGACTGTGTCTGTTCCCCGAACTAGAAAATACAAAAAAAGTCCAAACCAGTCTATGAGTAACAACTTAATTGATTTTCAACAAATGAAAAATGTATATAACACAGAGAAACAAATGATAAAGCTTGGCTTATTGAATATCAGGTCCCTTTCTACAAAAGCGCGTTTTGTAAATGATATTATCACTGATCATAAACTAGAAGTGCTCTGTTTGACAGAAACCTGGCTGAAACCAGATAAATACATTATTTTAAACAAGTCTGCCCCCCAAGATTACGGTTACAAAAATTCAAAAATTGTTCAAAAGGCAAAGGGAGAGGTGCTGCTACAATTTATAGCAATACTCTCAGTATTTCTCAGAACACAGGCTTTAAGTATAGCTATTTTGAAGTAATGGTGCTTCATATAACATTATCTAGAGAAAAAAGTATCAATGATAAATTCCCTGTGATGTTTGTACTGGCTACTGTATACAGGCCACCAGGGCACCATACAGACTTTATTAAAGAATGGTGATTTTCTATCAGAGTTAGTGCTGGCTGCAGATAAAGGGTGAATCCCATTTCTCTGTCTTACCCCTTCCCCTACCCCTTCGTCTTACCCCTAGCCCTTGTCCCTCGAAACCGAGTGGTAAACGCTAGGGGTGAAAACATACCCCTCTGAAATGAGATGACATTTGGTTACTGTTACGTCATCATACATCGCTGCTAGCGTGCGGCTACGTCACCAGAGGCGACAAGTGTTGATCACAAACTTGCCGTCTGCAAGTGTATGTCTTGCCGTCTGCAAGTGTATGTCGATTGCGTGGGTTTTAGTGATGTTTTTCTCTAGTCAGAGAAATGCGCGACTGTTGTGCAAATCAGCAATGTAACGTTAGCGTGGAAAACTAGCGATTTTTAAAAACGTTTCAATTAAGAACATGGTTGCAAATATTTATGTACAGGACTGTGTAGAGCACTAAACAAGACTATCGTAATTTCTTAATAAATTAAGCCAAAAATACTTACATTTATGGGACTCGTGATGATCTGGCCGCAGTGTGTTCTGGGTACCCCTTGGTTTCAAGTAAGCTCGCGAAAATTCTTGGTTTTAAGGGCTATCTACCCCTTCCCCTTAGCCCTAGCCCTCGATCAAAACGAGAATTGGGACAGCCCTTACTCTCACGTGAACGCGCAAAACTAAGGGGAAGGGGTAAGGGGAAGGGGTAAGACAGAATTGGGATTCACCCAAAGTCTTAATTGTGGGTGATTTTAATATCCACGTTGATAATGAAAAAGATGCATTAGGATCAGCATTCATAGACATTCTGAACTCTATCGGGGTTAGACAACACGTGTCAGGACCTACTCATTGTCGAAATCATACTTTAGATTTAATACTGTCACATGGAATTGATGTTAATGGGGTTGAATTTCTGCAGCAAAGCGATGATATATCAGATCACTATCTAGTCTTGTGTAAACTCCATATAACTAAAACTGTAAATTCAACTCCTTCTTACAAATATGGTAGAACCATCACTTCTACCACAAAAGACTGCTTTGTAAGTAATCTTCCTGATTTATCTCAATTCCTCAGGATATCCAACAGCGCAGAAAAACTTGATTATGTAACAGAAACTATGGATTCTCTCCTTTCTAACACTTTAGATACGGTTGCTCCTTTACGCTTAAGGAAGATTAAGGAAAAGAGTCCAACAACGTGGTATAATGAGCACACTCGCACCCTAAAGGGAACAGCCCAGAAAATGGAGTGCAGCTGGAGGAAAACAAAACTAGAGTTATTTCGTATGGCTTGGCGGGAAAGTATCCTATTCTACAGAAAAGCATTAAAAACTGCTAGATCTGATTACTTTTAGTCTCTTTTAGAAGAAAACAAACATAACCCCAGGTATTTATTCAATACAGTGGCAAAATTAACAAAAAATTGTGCACTTGATTTCCTGAGAAACAATTCCACTCATTCTCTACTATAGGAGAGTTTAGCCAATTATTAAATCAGCTAAACCAACAACATGTATGTTAGACCCTATTCCATCTAAACTACTAAAAGAGGTGCTTCCAGAAGTCATAGATCCATTATTAATTCGTCATTGCCATTAGGGTATGTCCCCAAAACCTTTAAATTGTCTGTTATTAAGCCTCTCATTAAAAAAACACAACTTGACCCCAAAGATCTAGTTAATTACAGACGATCTCAAATCTCCCTTTTCTGTCAAAGATACTAGAAAAGGTAACATCCTCACAATTAGATTCCTTCTTAGAGAAAAATTATACTACTGAGACTGCTCTCATTAAAGTGACAAATGACCTGCTCTTATCATCTGATCATGGTTGTATCTCTCTATTAGTGCTCCTGGATCTTAGTGCTGCGTTCGACACTATCGATCACAACATTCTTTTGAATAGACTTGAAAACTTTGTTGGGATTAGAGGAAATGTATTAGCTTGGTTCAAATCGTACTTATCTGACCGCCATCAATTCGTAGCAGTGAATGAAGAGGTATTATATCGATCACAAGTGCAGTATGGAGTACCTCAAGGCTCAGAACTAGAGCCGTTACTTTTCAATCTTTACATGTTACCCTTGGGAAATATAATCAGGAAATATGGGGTTACCTTTCACTGTTATGCTGATGATACTCAGCTCAATATTTCTACACGGTGCGGTGAAACACATCAAATTGAGAAACGTATGGATTGTGTAGTCGATATAAAAAACTGGATGACGAATAATTTCTTACAACTAAATTCTGAAAAAACAGAAGTGTTAATTATCGGACTTAAAAACCACACAAATAATAACCTGGAACACTGTCTAACACTTGATGGCTGCTCTCTCGATTCTTCATCATCGGTCAGGAACCTAGGTGTGCTATTTGATAGCAATCTCTCCTTGACAGCCACGTTTCTAGCATTTGTAAAACTGAATTTTTTCATCTTAAAAATATATCTAAACTGAGACCTATGCTATCAATGTCAAATGCAGTAATGTTAATTCATGCGTTTATGACTTCAAGGTTAGATTATTGTAATGCTTTATTAGGTGGTTGTTCTGCACGCTTAATAAACAAACTACAGAAGGTCCAAAATGCAGCAGCTAGAGTTCTTACTAGAACCAGGAAGTATGACCACATTAGTCCAGTTATGTCAACACTGCACTGGCTCCCTATTAAACATCGTATAGATTTTAAAATCTTGTTAATTACTTATAAAGCCCTGAATGGCTTAGGTCCTCAGTACTTGAGTGAGCTCTTATCGCATTATAGTCCTCCACGTCCGCTACGATCTCAAAACTCTGGCCATTTGATAATACCTAGAATATAAAAATCAACTGCTGGCGGCAGATCCTTTTTCTATTTAGCGCCCAAACTCTGGAACAATCTACCCAACACTGTTCGGGAGGCAGACACACTCTGTCAGTTTAAATCTAGATTAAAGACCCATCTCTTTAACCTGGCGTACACTTAACACACTAATACGCTTCTAAAATTCAAATCTGTTAAAGCAGTGTTTCTCAACCCTGGTCCTGGGCACCCCCTCAACACTGCACATTTTGTATGTCTCTCTTTTCTGACTTACCCATTTTAGGTCCTGGAGTTTCTTCTAATGAGCTAATGAGTTGAATCAGGTGTGTTTGATTAGGGAGACACACAAAATGTGCAGTGTTGGGGGGGTGCCCAGGACCAGGATTGAGAAACACTGCGTTAAAGGATTGTTAGGTCAACCCGGGGAACACTTCCCATAAAACACGATGTACTTGATACATTGTAAGAAGATTGACATCTACGCTAATATTAGTCTTTCTCTTTCTTATTCCGAGGTCACCGTTGCCACCTGATCCGGTCCTTATCCAGCCCAGATGATCACTGCAGTCAACAGATCCAGTCCGTATCCAGATCAAATGGTGTTTCATCACCTAGAGACGACCTCTACAGCTCTGAACGTCAGCAAAGACCAGGACACCTAGATGAGCCCCAGAGACAGATCCCCAATGAGGACCTCGTCACCTAGACAGCCATTGGGAAAATAACACTGGAACCATTGGAGCCCTTACAATCTGACTTTGCTGCAGTTGGAACAAACTACTGGTTCGTCTGGCCAGAGGGGACTGAGCCTGGTTTCTCCCAAGGTTTTTTTCTCCGTTCTGTCACCGATGGAGCTTTGGTTCCTTGCTGTTGTCGCCTCTGGCTTGCTTAGTTGGGGACACATCATTTCCAGCGATATCACCGACTTGATTGCACAGATACTATTTAAACTGAACTGAGCTGGACGATGACATCCCTGAATTCAATAATGAAATGACTTTAACTGAAAAATGGGCATTTAATCTTGTAATTTTACATTAGTGATAAACTATTTTCCTATTTTGCAGTTGCTTTGACACAATTTGTATTGTTAAAAGCGCTATATAAATAAAGGTGACTTGATTTAATCAAACAACAAAAGAAAAACAGTATATTCTGCAACTTTAACAAGTAATTGTCTCTAGTTACTTCATACAGTAATACAGTTTTCATAAGCACAGTAAAATACAGTTTATTTAGGTAATTTGTATCGTTGTATCTAATGGTCTCTCTGAGGGCTACGCCCCCCTAAAGATGAAATCCTAGAACCGCCCCTGAGTACAGATTCACATTAAATCAATCGGTACCAAATCTTGGTACCTGAGAAGGCATCTGACCTAACCTAACGTTACAGAGAGAGAGAGAGAGAGAGAGAGAGAGAGAGACCCAGTGATGTGATGTAACCCTTGCAACTACTTCAAACACAACACACAGGGCAAACCCAAATGTTCTGAAGTGTACTAACTTCTAGGGCCATACGGTTTCCGCAATAAAAATGGACGTGATCATCCGTTTTTCATTCATTCGTTCATTCATAAAAACAGAATTACTCTATAACGCAAAATGCCATGGAATTCATACATTTTTGGAATAATTCAAAAGTTGGACTGTCACTTAATTCATCACATATAGAATCACGATATAGATCAGTGTCTATGAATATTAAAATACAAAAAGATGGTTTAAATATGAATCCTGCATGTTCCCCTTGCCTCGGTATGTATGAATGGCAGAGACGCGTTTTGTTTACATCACAGAACAGCAGCAGGAGTCTGATTTAATTTATCAAGTGAGGAGAGTGAGTCAAGCTGACTGACAAGAAGAACGAGGTGAGGAAGACAAGATTATGGCAGAAGAAACGAAATGCCAAAAGCACCTGTTTGGCAATATTTTGGATTTTGAAAAGCCTGTTGACTTTTGCCGTTTATCTAAGGTGATTTTGGAAGTTTTTTTTAAACATTCGTTTCTTATTTATTTGGTTCCAGTTTTTGCTGCTTTTTACTTTTTTTAAACGTTGTGTATATTTATTTATTTTACATCAACATGTATGCCGCGCCTCCAAGCTTGCTTATTTGTTTTGCTAATAAACGTTCTATGTTTCAAACGTTCAGTGTTTAGTGATTTTCAGTTTTGTATACCTACCTATATAAACTTTGTGTAGTAAGTAATTTGTTATTTTATATTAGGCATATAGCATGGTGTATTTTTATTTGTTTTGTTAAAGCTGCAGTCCGTATCCTTTACCTCTTTGTCGCCATCTCTGTTTGAAAACCTGGAATTGCAGTTTCTTGCGGAATTATCTTCCATGCGTGGGGTTGTGATCCTGTGTTCCGGCACGGCTTCACCGCGGATGTGAATGTGTGGCAGTCATTCACGCACCGTGTGGGATATTTACTGTACTTTGCAATCACAGATTCTAGCTTATGTCTTGGAATAAATTACCCAAATAAGAATTTTCACCATATATTGTCATCTGAACATGTAACAAGTCTGCCACGTTTGTTCTGCCCAACTGAACAAAAAAGCATTACAATAAATCGCGCTACCAATGGTGATTAAATCTATAGATCAGTTAGCTCATATCACATCTAACTGTGCAAAGTATTATCATTGTTATACTTTGTTCTCAAATTATTAATTTTAACAACATCAGCATTGCGTGACTATGAGTATAGTGTGTATTAGCGTGTAGATTTCAATTTCTGTACAGTCTAATATCTAATTGTCATACCATTCAAATTTCATATTAAGAAATTATTTTAATCCAAAAAGCAAATTAATTTTCCTTCAAATTGGTTCTATTTAAAATACAAAAACTTGTGTAATCCCAAATTGGCTATCTGTAATCAGAAGCACATTTAAAACTGGAATATAATTTAATTTAATTCACATGAGTTTCATAAACATAATCCATTCTGGATTACAATCCGCCATCAAAATGATACATTTAATTATTCCAGCTGCTTTGAGAAAAGGCTATAAATGATCCGCCACCTGCAGGATCCTCACATGCGATAGCCTACTAGCCGGGACAACTTCTTTATATTTACCGACGTGATGTAATTACGCAGTGGCATGCTCAAATTTCCCGCGAAATCGTACCTGTACCACTCAAATTAGAAAACATTATTATAAGCTAAACATTGTGAATCGGGCTAAAGTAAGGCAATAGTTTTGAACACTGGCTGGTTATGTACTTGCTCAAATATTGATTTCAGATCAAAAGTTGGAAAAGTTACGGACTGCAGCTTTAATAAAAGTTATATGAGTTTGACGTTGTATTTTGTTGTTGCTTGAATTGATTTGACAGCAAATTGCTGGTAATTTGAAAGTGAATGTAAAATGCACACGCCACTTTTACAAGCTATTTAAAAGAGAAGGAAAGCGATGAAAAGAGGGAAAACTCAAACAAACTAACCTGTTTTGTGTCAGGTACGGGTAATGGGAAAAGAGCGAGGACCCAATTGCAGGAGGAAAAACTGGCTTTTTATTAATAATAAAACAAAACAAACAAAAACAACCCCGTAGGGGAAAAACAGACTGGCAGGGCAGGGCACAAGACGTACGACGACCCAACATATGGCAACGAACCCACACGGAACTGCAAACACAAGGAGATTATAAAGGGAGCAAATGAGGAGGGTAACGAGGGAGAGCAGCTGGGGAAAATTAATCAATAAACAGGTAACAAGATGGGTAGGGTCAAGACAAATTGACATGAGAGCACATGGCACACAGAAAACTAGGACAGAAGCCACGTGCTCACACAAAACAAAATCACAAGCACATGGCCAGCAAACAATTCACCAGCCATGTGCAAAACAAGACACGAACACGCAGCTAATGAGAAAACTCATAAGCCACGTGTTCACACAAGACATGACAACATGAAAGGACGCAGCCAATGAAATACACAAGCTGCGTGCCACACAGCACAAGATATAACATGAATGCACGCAGCCGATAGAAACACGAACTGTGTGCAACACAACAAAACACACGTGGACAGGAGAGCGCGCAGCCAAGCGAACTCGAGACCGCACACTCACACAATGACAGAAAACGGAGCGCGAGTGTCCGAACCCCGACACGAAACCGAAACTCAAGACATAAGTGCCGGGATCCAAACACCTCGCTCCAACACGAAACAAGGTTTTGTGTTGGAGACGAGAGAGCGCACGGCTCGAGCACACTCGAAGCCGCACGTTCACATGAAAACAGGACATGACGGGAGTATCAGGGCTCTGTCACAAAACCATGAATAACACTAGACCGAAGTGACAGAACCCTGACAGTTTTGGGCGTATTTTTTCAATGAAGTAAATGTTTTTGTTATTACACAGAGAGTACAGTACTGAAAAACCAGCACTGAATTTCAGGTACCGATATCGGTACCGGTTAAAATGTAAACGGTACCCAACCCTAGTAATACCATTTCTAACTGATCTACTCTATACTTACCTGATTCAGCGATGTTACGCTTGCGCTTTCTTGTCTTTACTGAGGTAGAGAGTTGTTCATCTTCATTCTCTGAAGCATCTGGAGATCACAAGAGTACAAGTTAGATAACATGCCAAAACTGTCTGTTTATTTATCAATCATCTTATTAACAGACAGATTCTACAATAACATATCTAACTGATCTACTCTCTACTTACCTGTTTCTGTGATGTTACGCTTGTGCTTGACTGTCTTTACTGAGGTAGAGAGTTGTTCATCTTCATTCTCTGAAGCATCTAGAGATCACAAGAGTACAAGTTAGATAACATGCCAAAACTGTCTGTTTATTTATCAATCATCTTATTAACAGACAGATTCTACAATAACATATCTAACTGATCTACTCTCTACTTACCTGTTTCTGTGATGTTACGCTTGCGCTTGACTGTCTTTACTGAGGTAGAGAGTTGTTCATCTTCATTCTCTGAAGCATATGGTGATCACAAGAGTACAAATTAGTTTAATATTTTGTCTAAAGCAGGGGTGCCCAGTCCAGGGGCCCGTTCTTTGAACCTTGCTTAATACATCTGAGATGATTTAACAGATGACAGATCTTCTAATCATGATAACTGATCTTTGGGTTTGGTTCTTCAAACAAATGTGTGGATTTGATTATAATATCTGGATAAAGTTGTGTGAGATTGGGGAAAGGGCAGATATATCAATACTCAAAATGTTTGTAACAAAACAGTGTTGGGTCACCATTGACTTCCGTTAGGGCTGGGCGATTTGTCCGATTTTATAGATTAATTTGAATTTAATGTTTTGCCATGATTAAAGTTTTTTAGAAATTGAGGAATCGTGATTTTGATTAGAAATATTTCCAAACAATACAATTAGACACTCTGACAATATGCCATTTAAAACAGTAAAGAGAAAAGAAGTATCCAAGCGCATGTCGGCGCACGTGATTAACCGCTCTGGACGGTAAATATATCACTAGGGCCATTCACACAGAATGAGATTTTGTGTTGACAAAGATGCGACATGGGCAGTGGAATAAGGAAAAATAAAATTTAAGCTTTTTCTTCGTATTATTTCTGAACATACAATATATATTATACAATTTTGTGCAAGATGCAATTGCAGTTCATGCATCTTTTCTACAAAGATATTTAACAATAGTTTTGATGTAAAACATATTTACATCATGTTGACAACTTCATGTGTTGTTGTGCACTTGGAATTTTCTTTAACTAGAGGGTCAATAAAGAAAAAGTTACATGAATCATGTTGTAGTTACATTTTCAAGTTGACTAGTTAAAAATCGTACAAAACCGAGAATCGGTCAAACATTCTAAAAAAAAAAAATAGAGAGATTTACATTTGTTGCCATATCGGCCAGCCCTAACTTCCGTAGTATTTATTTTCCTACTATGGAAGTCAGTGGAAGTCCATTCTAATTTAGTCAGAGATTTTACCACATCTTCATTAGGAGGCTTCACGTTTCGACTCACGTATGATGCAAGGAGCAATTTGGATGCCTCACCTTCACGTCTCCAATTAAAAAGAAAATTTAGAGCTGTTAAACTGGCCAATGGAGGTTTCAAACAGTATTGAATAAAAGGATGCCGTTAATTGTGGCTAATGTGTATTAGATAATTTTTTTTTATTTCATAATGATATTTCCCCCCATTTTAAATTCTTATTATCCAATGAAAGGTTAGATTTTTGTGATTTATTTAAATAAAAGATCAAAAGGATTAACAATGCAGATTAATTTTCACAGCCTTCTTTGATCATATTTACCAAGGGTGCTAATAATTCTGACCACAAATGTTTAACTACTTATGATGACAATACAGAACTAATATAGGATTAAACAGCAGTAATAGTATAATAGAATGAAATTAGTAAAAATCAGTGGTTACACTTTATTTCAATTGTCCACTTTAGACATTCTACTAACTGTAAGTAACTTTGTAACTAATTGTCAACTACATGTCAACTAATTCTCATTAGTTTGCAACTACATGTCTACTAACTCGCAGTAGGGTAGGTTTAGGGTTAGTAGAATAAGTTGACATACACTCTAAAAAAAGGTGCTATATAGACCCTTTTTTCTGTTAGTAAACATAGTGACGTTTTTCTGTGGGCGGAGTTTAGCTGGAGGCAGAAATACTCCCCTGACCGCTTCACTAACGCTAGCTATGAAGTTTGTTATCTTGTTTTTTTAACAATAACTGGAGAAAATCTGATTTTACCTGCATATGTAAGGTCACTCACTGTCCGGGACCGCGATTGTGATTTGAAAAGGTTAACTTTAATGGTCGAAACCAGATTGGCTGACCCGCATACAATTTCACTAAAAGGATGGACGATCTGACAGGATTCCCTCAGGTTGAGTGACTCACATCTAACATGTATAGTTAAGTCAAACTCACCATGTCTATCTAGTCATGAAGATGTATATACATTTAAATTTCAGAAGGCAACTATTTTTACAGCTACATTAAAGTATTATTCCAGCCACAATTAATCACAACAATGTATATACAATTACAAATGGTTAAGCATATAAATCGTCATTTTTTTGTTTTACACACATGTACACAGACATTATTTCATACACTACATAATCATGAGATGCATAAGAAATCTTTAGACGCACTCATAACAACAAAATAAAATATTTTATTGAATCTTTTCTGACATGAAGTGTGCGCTACAAAAGCAAGCATTTTTGACGATCGTTTCTGTCCAGTTCGCTCGGTTTATCGCGTTTTAACCAGTCGTCCGTTTTTGTCTGGCAGTGGCAGCAAGTATGCGATAAAACTTCAAATTGGAGCCTGTACTATGTCGATTCTGGCACCCAACATCACAACAAGATTATATTTTAAGCTTATGTCGCCAAATCTGAACCTGCGCTGGTTTGAATGGGCCGCCTCCAGTTTTCCTTTTTTTTTGCCTCCAGCTAGCGCTGTGACGTAATCGTGACATCGACTCAAAAAGGCTCTATAGCACCAAAAGTGGTTCTTTGGCTCGTAATCATAGGGGAACCATTTTAAAATGGTGCTATATAGAACCATTAGAGGTGCCATATAGCATTTTTTCTCAAAAATGGTGTTCAACAGTTCTTTGGCTTTTAATCATAGGGACACCTCGTTTGGTACTATATGGCACATATTCTTAAAGATAAGAAGCTTTATACCACATTTGTCAAATTGTGTTATACAGAACTGTTATGTCTGTAAAGAGGACTCGTACTCAAACTTATTAGGGGTTCTTGCACGAAGTGCAGAATCCCTATTGTAATTGTAAGGATTTTTTTTATTAGGGGTTCTTGCACGAAGTGCAGAATCCCTATTGTAATTGTTAGGATTTTTAGGGGTTCTTGCACGAAGTGCAGAATCCCTATTGTAATTGTAAGGATTTTTATTATTAGGGGTTCTTGCACGAAGTGCAGAATCCCTATTGTAATTGTTAGAATTTTTATTATTAGGGGTTCTTGCACGAAGTGCAGAATCCCTATTGTAATTGTTAGGATTTTTAGGGGTTCTTGCACGAAGTGCAGAATCCCTATTGTAATTGTTAAGATTTTTAGGGGTTCTTGCACGAAGTGCAGAATCCCTATTGTAATTGTAAGGATTTTTTTTATTATTATTATTATTATTAGGGGTTCTTGCACGAAGTGCAGAATCCCTATTGTAATTGTAAGGATTTTTTTTATTATTATTAGGGGTTCTTGCACGAAGTGCAGAATCCCTATTGTAATTGTAAGGATTTTTATTAGGGGTTCTTGCACGAAGTGCAGAATCCCTATTGTAATTGTTAAGATTTTTAGGGGTTCTTGCACGAAGTGCAGAATCCCTATTGTAATTGTTAGTTATTATTATTTTTATTATTCCGCTTCTGCCGTAAAACGCAACGTGCAGCCCATACCGTAAGGCCTAGAAACTTGAAACTTTGCCAGAAGGTAGCCCAAAAATCGAGAACTTATCAAATTATCAGCCCAATCGGCCCATAGGTGGCGCTATAGCGCAAAAAACAAAAATTTCAGACGTTTTTGGGCGTAGCTCGCTCAAAATTGATCGTAGATTAAAAAAAATGACATCGTTGCGATCCTTGCGTCAGCCCGCAAAAAAGTGTATTACGACAGATTTTCTCTCAGACGCACGGTTTTTCCGCAAAATTGACCTATATCCCACACCTACTTAACGAACTAGTCCTAGGTTTTTTACCCGATCGGAACCAAACCACTGCAGAAAGGTTCTCTGGCATGTGAATATCAATAATTATCGAAAAAAAGTTGAAATTTCAACTCACGTTTGCAAAGGGGCGTAAAAATGTTCGAAAGAGGCGGGGCCAATTTTACTTAAATAGCTATAACTCTTGAACGGAATGAGATATCTTCACCAAACTCTGGAAACTTGTTTATGACATAATTCTTTGGTCAAATAAAAAGAATTGCGCTGCTTTGCCACTTGGTGGCGCTATAAGGTTGGAAAAACTGTAACTCATAAACCGTTGGTCCGATTAACTTGAAATTTGGAATACATTATCTCTGTCCGAAGGAAAACAAAATTTTATAAGGACATTTGCATATCTCAAAAAAACATGGCCGCCATTGGCCAAAACGTTTTAAACACCTATTAGACAAGGTTAATAGAGGTCAATCAGAACGAAACTCGTTGGGCATGTTCAACTCATGGCCCTTAAGGTCTGTAAGAATTTTGAAAGAAATCGGCCACTAGTTGGCGCTAACGAGATTTTATAGCTCTGTAATCACGTGTCGTTTAACTTATCCACACAATATGCATATCATTTGATAGCTCTCCTCATATTGAGCAACTTTGCCTCTAGAACCATTAGTGTCAATCAAATCGTTAATTAAATATTAATAAATATGTCAAAAACCTACTTTTGCGAACTAGTCTCTGGTTTTTTTCTCAACCTCGATCAAACCACTGTAGTAATAATCTATGGACTCTCTAGATCAATAATTATCGAAAAAAAGTGGAATTTTGTCCTTTGGTTAGCTAGAATTAGCTCATTTAAAAAGTGGGCCTGGTCACACATAACCAAAGGCTTATAAAACTTAAACAAAATCTTGAAACTTTATGAAAGTTGGTGAAAACATGTGTCACATTAACCTTAACAGCCATGCAAAGTTTCATGGAGATCAGACCATAGGTGGAGCTTTAACAGTAAAAATAGCTCTCAAAAACACTATATTTGTATAGAAAATGACCTCAAATTGTTGAGCATGTTCATAATTCACATAAAACACTAATTCTTTATATTATTTAATAGGTCTCCTTATTCTGAGCAACTTTGCCTCTAGGATTAATGCTGTCAATCAAATCGTTCATTAAATATGCACAAATATGTCAAAAACCTACTTTTGCGAACTAGTCTCTGGGTTTTTTCTCAATCTCAATCAGACCACTGCAGTAATAATCTCTGGACTCTCTAGATCAATAATTATCGAAAAAAAGTTAAATTTTGTCCTTTGGTTAGCTAGAATTAGCTCATTTAAAAAGGTGTCCTGGTCACACATAACCAAAGGCCTATAAAACCTAAACAAAATCTTGAAACTTTATGAAAGTTGGTAAAACATGTGTCACATTAACCTTAACAGCCATGAAAATTTTCATGGAAATCGAACCATAGGTGATGCTATAACATTCAAAAAAGCTCTCAAAAACACTATATTTGTATAGAAAATGACCTTAAATTGTAGAGCAAGTTCATAATTCACATAAAACACTACGTCTTCATATCTTATGATATATCTCCTCATTCTGAGCAACTTTGCCTCTTGGAATAATGCTGTCAATCAAATCGTTCATTAAATATTCACAAATATGTTAAAAACCTACTTTTGCGAACTAGTCTCTGTTTTTTTTCTCAATCAAACCACTGCAGTAATAATCTCTGGACTCTCTAGATCAATAATTATCGAAAAAAAGTTACATTTTGTCCTTTGGTTAGCTAGAATTAGCTCATTTAATAAAGGGGTGTGGCCAAATATGCCCAAAAGCCTATAAAACCTGAACGAAAATTCAAAACTTTACGAAACTGGGTGAAAACATGTTTCAGATGACCCTTAACAAGCATCCAAAGTTTCATGGACCATAGGTGGTGCTATAACAGTGAAAAAGGCCTCAAAACAAAGTATTTCTAAGGTAAATGACCTCAAATTGCAATGCAATGTTCATAATATTCACTTATACACTATATCTTCATATCATATGATAGATTTTCTCATTCCGATCGACTTTGCCCCCAGGATCACTGCTGTCAATCAAATTTGAGATTATTTAAAAAAATGTAACTATTTTTGTGAACTAGCCCTGTGTTTTTAACTCAAAATCAGTCAAAATAAACGCAGTACTATTGTCTAGACTCTCTAGATCAATAATTATCAAAAAAACAGTTGAACATTTGCATTTGGACAACTATGAACCGGTCATTTCATTACACATTCATAACATCGTGTACCCAAAGGCCTATGAATCCTAAAACAAAGCCCACACATTTTCAACATTTTGTAAAATGATTAATTATTTATTTCTAAACAATCATACAAAATTTAAGAGAGATTGTGCTAAAAATAACACTATAATAGTTATACAGGTTATAAATAGTGTTGTATGACAAATTGCTTTTTATAACCACTAGATGGCAGCGGAACACCACTAATGGGCTTATGAAACACTACAATAGTACTGTTAATATTCTACTAATGGAGATATTATAAAATCACTGTTTTAACATTTTAAATCACCTTTAATTAAAGTTTGCCATTTTGTTCACTCAGATATGTCCGTTTTTACAATTTTCCCATATGATCACAGAGAAACCTGAAAATAACTATATAAAGTCTTAAGAGAAGAAAAAGAAAAAATTTGTCACCTGTCATTTATTTCAAATATCTATATCTGCAACAAATTGTGTGTGTGTGTGTGTGTGTGTGTGTGTGTGTAAGCATGCTTATTAATTATTAATATGATAGTTTAACCATTTAATTTATCTGTGTGTGAGTGTGTGTGTGTGTGTGTGTCTTTGTGTCTGTGATCCTATTGTCAATTTTGATGTGTTTCACTCTCAGCTATACATGAAGGTTGGCCTAGACCCTGAACAATAATAATGATAATTGATAACCCATAATTAATTATATTTTTTAGTAAAACAAGCAAAATGTCATTTTTGTCATATGCCATAGCTTTGCGTGACTACACTCCAGACAAATTAATCTAAGGTGAATACATCGCAGTTTACATCTATACATCTATACAATACAAGCAAACATGAGAATAAACAATGACACATGGATCAAGGTTTTATTAAACATATTGTTCTGACAATCATGTATTTACAGGCGGTGAACTAACATCCTACTGAGGCAATTCTGCAGCTGACCACCATGCTTGCCTTCACTGATCTTTGCTGGGGTCCCTGTAATAAGAGTCAGAAAAAGTCACAAGTCACTTTGCATGAAAGCATCTGCCAAATTAATAAACGTATGTTATTTTTGTAAATAGTTTTTCATGTCTCGTCATTTCATTTATTTAAGGTATTACTATAATACAAATGATTACATTCATTACATTCAACTTCTGTTTGAGGATTTAAAGGGTTAGTTAATGTAAACACATCAATTAATTCATTATTTACTCTCTTCCACACTGTCCAAGCCTTTTTATAAACGTAAAAGGTAATTTTGGTATGTTCATACAACATCAGTCAGTGGAGCGTCACTTTTAGAAGATTTGTGACTTTATTTGATAATGCGTTTGAAGCTTCTGAAATACAGGCTGCATTGACTGATGTTTTATGAACAGAAAACAACAGAAAAAAATAAAACCCTCAGTGTCTTTTAGTCTTGTTCTAGATGTTTTCAGTAGCTCTGTGCTGACTGATGATAAAGAGACTATGCCAATATATGACCCAGATGATGCAGTAAGGGCAGGTGGTATGATGGAGCGTCATCATTTCCAGGATGCTGCTGTGAACTTCTCCATCCTCAGTACTGACACCAGTTCTGTAGATATTTCAGATCCTACAAAAATACACAAACACAATACAGAAGCAGTCATTTTAACAGTACAAAATTATTTGATGTCTGTATTAGAAGTAACAAAGTTATCTTACTTTATATTTTTGTTTTCCTCTTTTTTTTCCACAAATGCTGCTTTCACCATTGCAGGTCCTGCTCTACCACAAAAGCTCTTAAGCAAATTCACAGGAATCAAGAATTAGAAAAGTGTTGTAATAGCTGTGTTTGAAATTACATTAATTAAAATAAACTACTACTGAATATTTAAAATAAGTTTTTACTGATGTCTGAAGTATACTCGCTCAAAGCCTTTGATGGCAGCATTCCTTCATCAGTAATTATACACCAGATAAACACACGTGTGTCTCATCTGTCCCTGTAACATCCAGACAAGATTCAGTGATTTTTCTGCTCCGTAATATATTTACATGTTGAGGTAGTTGCTGATGTAAGCTTTTTATCAAACACAAATGCTCAAGTTATTAACAATAATAATGAACAAATTAAATAGGTAACTTATAGTCTACATACATTTTGTTTATTTACATTTCTTACAATCATGTAAAGTAGTGTTTACAACAGTGAATTATAATACTACACATATATCGGTAACTCCGATGTCTGTTCATGTTGTGATGTGCAAATCTTTAATTATTTACATTTTGATGTCAGATGTTAAATATACATTTACTAATCGTCTTTTTTGTAAATGCAGTTTAGAGATGTACATGTGCTTACTGTAGCTCCCTTGTTCACTATAGGCTACACATGTTTTGTATTTCTTCTTTTTTGTTGTTATTTTTACAGCAAAATCAGAAATATACTATACTATTTAACGTTTTAAACAAATCAACAATTTACTATATAGTAGCTCAAAAAATTATATTTTAACACAGCGAACCGTGTTTTGGTTTATAGTACTTACATTTAACAACACCCACGTCGTAGTTCTCCATTACATTTGAACATGCACATTTTACAAATGGAAAATAAATAACACAATAATTTTCAAACATTCATTTATTCATTATTACATTTCTTATAAACATTACAGTCACAAATGCATTGGTGCACACCCCAAAATACAAAACTCATATTAATGAACTTGCTCATTTAAAAGCTAAACCTTAAAAATATTCATTAATTATAAATAAATATGTATTAATCCATTCATTTGATATTTTAAGTGTTTGTAATAAAGTAAGAAAGTACTAATGTGTTTGTGTTAAAAAATGTTTTTTAAAGAAAATGTGACATTAATTTAAAAAAGTGGGAAGTATGATCATATTTTAAGTCACAGAATATAAATATATATGTAAAAACGAAATACACAAAAAGTTAACATAACAAAAAATATTTCATTCATTCATTCATTACTTTTTAGTTAATGTAAAAATGCATTTTGAATATTTCTTTTGATAATAAAAATGATACAGTTGAAGTAGTACATTAAATAATCAAAATTATCAACATATCAGTACATGTAACCTGCAACATGTAAACACTTTTTAATTAAATAAAACTATTAACTCACATGGTATTGAAAATATCATTTTAAAAGAAACAATCCATCTAATATTCACATACATACAGCTCATAGAAATGGTAACATTTGTAAATCAGTATTTTTAAAAATAAACATATTTAAAAGTTACAAATAATAGAGGTTCTGTAATAATACAGTTTTGTTATCAGGTTCTGACCTGTTGTCGTATAATACTAGTATACTGTAGGTCAGGATATTGTCAATGAAGTATTGATAGAAGCATACCAGACATTGTTGTGACAGATTTACATTCCTGAGACTTCTCAGTCTCTGATTGCTGTTTAGGGCTGTTATGCAAAACGTGTGAAAGACCTCAGTTGTCTGGAACTCCATTGCTGATTAATATGACCGAAGAAGCAGTGAGGGACCATTCTGAATGATTATGGTTCTGTTGTTAACAAGTTTTGTATGCACAGGAACATGTTGTGTTGAAGTCCGAGGTTGAACATCTTGTAAAATTGTCCGCTGAATATGATGTTATTAAAGTCAGCTGATGTCCTCATATAGAAACCGTTATGTTCCTTGTCATTATAAAGCATGGAAGGCAAAATAAATAGCATCATCTGTTGATATGTTGTATCCGTACACCTCTTAGTTAGGGAGTAAAGTGAATGTGGGATCAGATTTGATATATTTGTGAATCAGTCTTTTGTAGCAGCAGTGGATTATTAAAAATATTAGATAAAGTCCAGTCAGTACTGTCAAAAGGAGTTGTTGTCCAGAAGTTGAATTGCTGCTAACTAATGCACACAGATATTATAGTTGCTATTTACTAAAAAAGACCATGAGTCCATGAAACGAACTTGCCTTGAAACAAAAGTCCAGGAGGGTGATGGTTGTATGATGTCCAGTCAAATACTAGCAGTAGACTGCAATGTTGTCCTAATGATGAAGATGATGTGATCTTCAAAGTAGCTTAGGCAATGTTGTCGTAATGACGAAGATGATGTGGTCTTCAAAGTAGCTTAGGCAATGTTGTCGTAATGACGAAGATGATGTGGTCTTCAAAGTAGCTTAGGCAATGTTGTCGTAATGACGAAGATGATGTGGTCTTCAAAGTAGCTTAGGCAATGTTGTCGTAATGATGAAGATGATGTGGTCTTCAAAGTAGCTTAGGCAATGTTGTCGTAATGACGAAGATGATGTGGTCTTCAAAGTAGCTTAGGCAATGTTGTCGTAATGACGAAGATGATGTGGTCTTCAAAGTAGCTTAGGCAATGTTGTCGTAATGACGAAGATGATGTGGTCTTCAAAGTAGCTTAGGCAATGTTGTCGTAATGATGAAGATGATGTGGTCTTCAAAGTAGCTTAGGCAATGTTGTCGTAATGACGAAGATGATCTGGTCTTCAAAGTAGCTTAAGACATTTGATGTGCCTGTAAGACAAATAGGTTCTGATTAGAATTGCTTTTATTTAACAACTTGTAACACTTGAAAAAAAATATTTGTTTATTAGCTATAAATTAAATTGAACCTTTTAAAAGGCATATGTGCCGTCTGCCTATGTACATGTATAACAATGAAGTATACTTTAGCCTTAATGCTGCCTTCACGTGCTATTGAAATTTGAGTACTTCTGACTTCAGAAATCATAATTTAGACTTTGTTTTGTTCAAGAGCTTTGTTGTTCAAAAACATTAAAATAAATACATTTTTGCAGAGTGCACATTTAATTGACTTGCATTTGAAAAAAAAACAGTTTCTTGTTGTCCTTTTGCATAATTAACAAATTGTTTTCATATTTGACACTGTACAGCGGCTTTGACACAATCTTTATAATATAAAGCAATATATACATAAATAAAGGTGATTCTTGATTATATATATTTAAGAAATCATATTATGTGTTACTTCAAAATAATGACTGAGATTGATGTTTAGATTAAATTGCAAAAAAGAACATTTGTTTTTATGATAATTTTCATTAGTGGCATGCACAAACATTTGTAAAATAAGGCTTAAAATTTGAATTTTCTCGTTTGAAATCATGTTCAAATTGAAATATTTGTAAATATTATTGAAAGTGCAGTTTTTCGTAATCAGTTAAAAAGGCAGAAGCAAGGGCAAAGTTAAAATTAAATCCCTCATAGTTGAAACATAGATAACATAGTTTAACATAATTAAAATTCCCTTTCCGTCAAATATTTGCCCCTCCACCTTCAGTCTCACCCTTACCCTCTGTGCATGCCACTGATTCCAATAGCACGTGAAGGCAGCATATGTTCCCACAGAGGCCGTCCACATTTAAGATACACCTCTGTATCCCCCACCCCCCATTATGTTGGACGATTTCATTATGATAACCACTTCAGCACAATGCATTCATGACAGCTAAAGTATGTGGGCATGATATCAATCTGTATTTCATTCAAGTCAACATCTTTTGCATATACATGATCAATTAATGTGCCATTTTCAGTTGTTGCTTTTTCAACAATTTGCGTGAAATCAAAATGCTGCATGACATCATGAAGACTTGATTTATTGAAAATGTTTTCATTGAAATCTCCTACAATTATTTTACCACCTGGCAAACAGTTCATATTATTAATTAGGTTAATCAGGTTCTCTCTGAATAATGACATGTTATATGATGGTGGTCTGTATAGAACTGCCACAGTTGTGTTCAAATGTTCTATTCTGCACATTAGACATTCAATGTTAATGCATGGTAAGTCCAATAAAGCAACTTTCACTTTTTCTTTGTGATATATACCAACACCACCATGATTTTCCTCTTTTAGTTTAGCAAAAACATTGTGACTTGTGTCATATGCAGCACTACGTGACTTGTCATGGAAAAAGTACCCATCAAGACTAACAGCATTCTCAACATAGTTTGGTTTTAACCATGTCTCTGTTACACATATCATATCTCCTTCAAAATATCTCTTATCTTGGCGAATATCTGAAATGTGTGGGATTAGTCCTTCAACATTATGTAACATCATTTTGAATTTGAAAGTTTCTGTTGTTTGACATGGAACAATGAATGGAGGCATAGTTAGTAGTGCTTCCTTAATGTTGTCTTTAGCAAAAATAGCTTTTTCCTTGAAATCTTGTATGATGAGTCCATCAAGAGAGGTCACTCGACTTAATGCTACATATGCTTGTCCTGGAGCAAATATCTTTTTCATTGAAACAACAGCTTTGTCCACCGTTAGGCCTTGTACTTTATGAACTGTGCAGGCCCAAGCTAATCTGATTGGAAACTGTCTTCTGACACCACCACTGCTTGTTACTTTGTCTTCCTCAGGTTCGATTGGTGTTGCTTTCTCCAGTCCAGGTTTTAAACATGGATGTTTGGCTCTCATTTCTTTACCAATTTGTTCATTGTCAAATTCAATATATATTTTTGATGGAAATGTTTCATTATCAACATAATGAAATTCTTTAATTGTCCCAAAAATTCCATTCACAAGACCATCTGAAACATTAATATTTTTCAGTAGCATTATTCGAGCCTCAACAGCTAATTCAAGGGATTTTTCTAAACAGCTGTTATGAACTCTGAAATGATGGCCATCTTTTTCTTCCATTCGGCCAGTTTTAGGATTTCTCTCAAAGTCTTGTGCTTTTACAGTAACTGTGTCAGAGCATAATTTATGCAGCATATGTATGTTGTGCACATCAACTTCACTGTTGGTTGCATAAATGTGAATGTTTGTACTGTCATCACCATCACCCGTTTCACATTTTTTAAGCATAGCAATGTCATCTTGGAGCATTGGTTCATCCTTTTTACGTAGCCTTAAACGATTTAGTAATTCAGCAAACTCTTTGTCCTTCTGCCTCATAATCTCTGTAAGTTCAATGAAAGTAAAGTGACTTTCCCAAAGATTAACACTGTTCGCTGGTTCAGTATAAAGTGGTTTTCCTTTGACTGGAGAAAGTTGATAAAAATCTCCAACTGCTATTACTGAGACTTTTCCAAATGCAGAATAATCTCCTGTTTGTTTGATTTGTCTCAATCTGCCATGAATATATGCCAAAAGTTTATGATCTACCATTGAAATTTCATCAATTATTAATATTTGCAGTTTTCCAAATTTGGCTCTCAAAGAATTAATTTTTTCATCTCCAAGTGGCTGATATGGCAATGAAGCATTTGTTCCAATACAAAAAGTTGAATGTATAGTTTTTGCATTTATGTTAAAGGCACTGACACCAGTCGGAGCTGTTAACACCACATGTGTCTCATCTGGGTTTTCTGATAACTTTGATAGAATGCGAGAGGTTTCATAATAGATTGCTTTAATCAGTACTGACTTTCCAACACCTCCAGGCCCAGATATGAACACATTAAATGGATCTGGGTTTTCACCTTGTACTTTTGCTAGACACCAGTTACGCACTTTATAAAATATTTCTGTCTGTTTCTCATTCAAAGAACGCAGCAAAACCATCGCATCTTTCTTTGTCATAGCACATGGATTCTTTTCTAAAGTGAAAGCACTAACATTTGGTAATAGATCAGGTATGACATCATCACCTTCCTCTGTTTCTATTGGTTGTTCTTTTCTACTATCCAGACATTCTAAACGCTCAAGTTCTGTTTCTGGACAAATTTGGGCCCAAGCATCTTCCATTGGTCCATGTTGTTCTAAGTCATCTTGAGCTCTTTGTATGGTTTCTGCTTCTTTTTCAAATGTTGCCCTATTTGTGTCCACTATGATTTTCACTGACTCAAGCTCATCACTATACAATGCTACAAATCCAGTCTCATAAAAATCCTGATATGAAGTGAAATTTGGTGGTTTCAGTTGACTTTGCAAAAAATGAGGCAAAAACAATTCCAAAATACTTTGATAATAATTTTCTGGATTTTTAGTGGGTGAAAAACGAGCATACCGTACAACTGCACATTCTGTACGAGTTCTTTTTCTCACAAACCCCATGTCATTTTCCAATTGTACTCTGTTTGAGCAAGACTTTTCAGAATTGGACAGAACTCTGTATTCAGATGCAAAGGATGCTAAACACATTTCTTTAAATTCTTTCGTGTTTGGACGGGCTCTGTATCTATCTGTGATACTTTTCATCCATATTTCATCATTGTCAGTTTCTCCATTTTCAGCTTTTTTATTTATGGTATTTAACGGTAAACTCATTTTTATTGTATTAACGGTTGGAATGAAAACCACTTTTCTTGATCCTTCTTTCAGTTTCATATTAGTCAAACGATAAATGCTCTCTTGAGCAGAGACCTCTCTATTATGAAGAAAAACACTTCCAAGTTTTCTTAAAGCGTGTTTTGCATCCATATTGCCTTGCTTCTGGGCTTCTTTCTGCGTATTTGCCAACAACAATCCCATTTCTCTCTCTGCTTTGGAAATGTAGGAAATGATGTATACTATGCAAGAGTAAGCATCAACAACAAATTGTATGTCCATGTTAGCATTCCAGCATCGCAAAAGATCCTTATTATACTGATTCACCCACACATCACTTGGCTTTCTCTTCAGCACAACATTTGTTTTCTTTGTCATTTTGGTATAAGCACATTCAAAAATCTCTTGATTTATACCAATAGATGCAAACATAGACTCAACAGAATCATAGACAGCATCACTGTTCAGCAAACATTCTCTTACTTTTTTCATTATAGACTCTGCTAATTCTTTTGACATTTGCTTACAGTTGTCTTCCTTTCTGTCTTTACTTTCACATTGTCCTTCATCTGTTGTTTTTTCATTCTTATCTACTTGTTGGCTTCTTGTAATGAAAGTATTTTCACTAGGTGGACGTGGAAAGTTAAATCTACATGTAGTACCTTTCTTTCTACATGTTTTAGCATGTCGTTTGCTGTGCTGTTGGACACTGCTCACAATTTCATGCATATCTGTTTCATCTTCAGGTGGAATTTCACAAGTGACGTAGCGATCAACAAATGCTACAACTTCATCATCGTCATCTCTGTCCACTTGAGGTGCATTTTCAACCCAAAACAGACAATGTGTGTGAGGTGATCCACGTTGTTGAAATTCAATTCGATAGAAGTAATCTATTACTTTTCCGATTGGTTGAGCTGGTGACATAATCACATCTTTCAGAAAACAGTGGAATCGATGATCAAACATTCTGGCAGCAGTTACTGGATTTCTCTTAAGCATCCCACATCTGTCAGACCAGTCCAATTCATCAATAGGAGTTTCACAACCCTCTTGTTTAGCAATACACTCCATGAACTCTGGCCATCGCATGTCCGCTGCTGAAAATGAGCAAAACCATGTTGGGATCCCAAGTTGCCTCACCATTGAAAACAAATCTTTTTGAACAGATTGCCAAAAAACAGGACTGCCTCTCACTGGCTTTAAAAATTTGTAACCCTCATCATAATTTAAGATCCTTTGAAGTGAATCTTGGTTCGTCAGCATTTCTGAGGTAATTTTTTGTTTGTTCTTTGGATCATAGCCTTTCCTCAAAGCAATAGATACGTTAGAGATAACTTGATTGAGCTCAGACAAATATTGTCCATAAAAGATGTAGTCAATATTTTGGGCAAAGCGTCCATCTGCATTTAAAATTCTGTTGTTTAAATACCTAGACAATGTTAATTTTTGAGGTCGTGAATCATGAAATGTGCCTGTTCCATTTGGAAAAAGAACTGGAAAACATTTGGCTTCATTACTTTCATCCATTAACAATCTCACTGGATTATTGCCTTCTGCTGGTGCAAGTGACATAATTCCATCAAAATGTTGATCTAAAACCTCTTGTGCAATGTCCACTGGCTGCAAACATGAATCCATGAACAAACCATGCTGCTGTCGATCATGAAGAGTTTCATCAGTGATCTCATCTTCATTTTCAATATTATGTTCATTGTCAACAGACATATTCTGACAAATGTCTAAATCAGCCTCATTGTTACTTTCATCATTCATCTCTTCTTCTATTTTACTCAGATTATTAGTCCAACTGTTGTTAAACTCCACATCTGTATAAAATGGGTTATTTTGTTTTAAACAGGTCAAAGCTGTTTTTATCTTCTCAGTATGCACAAATTTATAGTCATAATGCCCTTTATATGTCAGTTTTCTCTTAAGCTTTACTGGTATCAACAAATCATTTTCTGATCTTGGTAAAACATTCACCACTTCTGTAACATTAGAGGGTACACAGGTTACAGGGCCATGAACTCCATTCTGTCCTCCTCGTGGTAAAGCCAGCATTTTCATAAATGGAATGTTCTTTGCTATTAAATGTTGCTCAAGTGAGTTTAAACTGTTCAATTCATTAGGAATAGGATCCAGAGCAAGATTGTTTGCTACACTTTCAGCTGGTATTTTACCTTCACAGATTTTTCTATCACATGTGTGGCAAATCCATAAAGATTCAGCAGTGCTATTTTTGTGTACACAATGTTCCCTACACATTTTATTACATTTATGAAGGTAATTCAATGTTATACATTTTTCTGCTATACAGCCAACTTCGGTTGATATTTGCAAATATTTATTCTTATTGCAATGTTTGACTTGTTTTTTGAAGCAGCAACGATGACACACTGCACAAACATATTCAGGACCAGAAGATATTTTTTCTTTAAACTGTTCAATTACATAGTTCATCTCCTTTCTTTTCATATCTATTTCATGCTGTCTTATAACATTTCTCATTTTAATACTATGAGCAAAATTAATATCATCTCTATATTTTTGTATGTTGTAATGTATTACCATATTTTTATGTTGTTGATTGCTATTATACTTTTGGACACTGTACTGTTTAACGGACTCTTTATGTGGTTCAATTAGTTCATATTTCTCCCTACTGTACTGTTTGACAGACTCTCTATGAGATTCAATTAGCTCATATTTCTCCTTACTGTACTGTTTGACAGACTCTCTGTATAATTCATTCTGATTATACTTCTCAATATTGTACCTTTTTACAGATTGTTTGTGTGATTCGTCCGTACTGTACTTTAAGATGCTATATTTTTTTACAGCCTCACAATGTTCATTGTTTGATTTGTATTTATTAATGCTATTTTTTTTCACTTTTTCTTTATATTGTTCATTTGTCTTATACTTTGCATTGCTAAATTGTTTTTTAGACTCTTTGTACATTTCATCCTTATAATATCGGTTATTTGATTTCATATTTTTTTCCTGTTTTAAGTCATGATTACTGTTGTAATTGACTTTCTGTTTATAAAGCTTGCGTGGGTCTGAGCTAGTTATTGATGATGGATAGAACACTGAACTCTGAAATGGAGATTTACAGAAGGAAGCACAATTACCATCTTTTGTCTTTACACATACAACAACTTCATAATGACAGCTATTAACATGTTTCAAATAAATTCTTTTCTGTTGGCAGCTATGTCTATTAGGAGAGACATTTGAAGATGAATATTTAAGCCATTTCTCTTGACTGTATGTAAATATGTCTACACCAATTAAATCACTGGCTGCTTGTATTTCCATCTCTGTCGCCCAAGTTCCAACAAATTTCATCCTTGATGTGGTAATGTACTCTGGTACAGAGCTGTATCCTTGTCTGAGGTACGGTACATACTTCTCTTCATTCTGCAGGATGTGTGTAGCTACAGCTCTTCTCACTTTTCGGTGTTCTCGTTCACTTCCACTTACAGCATAAGCTACCGATCTGAAAAAGCAGTTACCATCAGCTACAATATCTTTAGTTTCACAAGGTTCAGCCATTTCAACAATCTCATTTGGATTATTGTCTTCTTTTATGATATTTACAATGTTCAGCTTTAAGCAAAGACTCTTTTGTTGCTGTACTGTTAATGGACTAAACTTTAAAGGAACACTGACAGTTTCTGAAATAAATTCAACATCACCTGCATTTTCTTTACTTTGGTATAAAGACGGCTTTTCTGTTTTTTGTTCTGCACACATTTCATTCACAAATATTATATCTGTATTTTTTAAATCAGTCAAAGATTGACTCGAGTCATCAACTTCCATTTCCACGACAGCCTCGCAGTGTAAATCATTTGATTTGTCATTTGAATCTTTTGATTTTAATTTGTTTACAGATTTCTTTACTTTTCCTTTATGCTGTTCATTTTTTTTGCTTTTTTTAGTGATGGAATTAATTATTGAAATGTAAGTTTCATCCTCATGCAATCTTTTCTTTGGTTTCGTTTTTTCTTTTTCTTTGAACTCAAGACTATTGCTGTCGTGAAGTTTCTCACTATGATCCTCACATGACTTTAAAGACACATTTGATGCTACATCAAACAATGAATCTTGAAATGGTGATTTACAGAAGGACGCACAATTACCATCCTTGGTCTTTCCACATACAACAACTTCATAATGACAGTTATTTACATGTTTCAAGTATATGCTGCTGTGTTCACAGCCATGGCTTTTAAAGGATGCATTTGAAGATGAAAATTTGAACCATTTCTCTTGACTGTATGTAAATATGTCAACACCAATTAAATCACTGGCTGCTTGTATTTCCATCTCTGTCGCCCAATTTCCAACAAATTTCATTCTTCTCGTGTCAATATACTCTGGTACAGAGCTGTATCCTTGTCTGAGGTACGGTACAAACTTCTCTTCATTCTGCAGGATGTGTGTAGCTACAGCTCTTCTTACTTTTCGGTGTTCTCGTTCACTTCCACTTACAGCATAAGCTACCGCTCTGAAAAAGCAGTTACCATCAGCTACAATATCTTTCGTTTCACAAGGTTCAGCCATTTCAACAATCTCATTTGGATTATTGTCTTCTTTTACGACATTTACAATGTTCAGCTTTAAGCAAATACTCTTTTGTTGCTGTAGTGTTAATGGACTAAACGGTAAAGAAACACTGGCAGTTTCTGAAACAAATTCAACATCACCTGTATTATCATAAATTGGGTGTGAAGGCATTTCCGTTTTCAGAGATCGACTACAGCCAACATCAGTTTCCATTTCTGACTTCTCACCTTCACTCTCTTTTACGGCTTGAACAGGTTTCTGGATCACTGGACACAATGACTCACCATACTGATAGTATCTGTCAATCTTAACTGCGTTGACCCCAGTTATCTCAAACTCCTCGTAACGTCCATTAATAGACACACCTAGTTTTCGGAGATGAACCATCAGAGAATGCAAGTCACGATGGTAAACCACTACACTCTTACCGTCAGCTGAACTTCTACCATCACTACATCTTGAATGGGGATCAATCACTGCATACCAAGATCCTTCTCTGACAGCTGCACATGTGTATTGCTTAAGATTAACTAAACATGCATCAAACCTCTGGAATGCTTGATTTACTGCTTCATCAAGTGACATAGCAAACCCTTGTAGTTCTCCATCATATGTATTGATACCAAGCAAACCAGTCAATGATTCACCATAGTTTATTGAAAATCGACAATTTCTCAGTGTGTGTGTGTGTGGCAGCTCATCAACACGTAGGAAGCCTGATATACGATCGCTGATTTTCCCTCTGCCTCTCAAAGCACTGTACAGGTCATCTCCATGGATCAGAACAGCATTCAGGTCACTTCTTGTCCACTGCAACACATTTTTAATCTTACACATCATAACTGCAGTTAAACTGTTTGCACCACATTGGCTTCCCCTATTCCAGCCGAAACGGTAATCTCCTTGATGAAAAGAGCCTCTGATGTAGGATGTCTGTGGACACAAATCAGAAACAGCATTCACAGTTAGTTCAGGTTTGTTATCAGGTTTGTTATCAGGATTGTTTTCAGGTTTGTTTTCAGGTTTGTTTTCTTGTTTGTTTTCTTGTTTGTTTTCTTGTTTGTTTTCAGGCTTGTTTTCAGGCTTGTTTTCGATCTTGTTTTCAGACTCATTGTGATACACACAATGTTCAGGTAATTCTGCCAATTTTTTAAGAGGCGGCAAAGCCTCTGCAGGATCAGCATCCATCCGGTCTGCTACCCTCTTCTTGGCTGCCTGGGAGCGCTGAGACTGCTTCGTCCGTGGCATCTATAAATACACATACAATATAGAAAGAAATTAAATTACACATTACTGCATCATCATTCACAAACACAATACAGTAAAGAATTTAAAATCACCTTTTTGTTATTTCACATTACAATAATGTCTATTAACTATGAGATCGAATACCACTTATTTTGTGCTTACAATGTTTACATATAAAAATAAATACAAGCATTAACTTCATTTGAATTTATGTTTAAATGATAAAACTAAATAACTAGCATATATTAAGATACTTTACATCATCTGATCATAATACGCAAACATAACAATCACATATGTAACAAAGATAAACTTAAGCTATATACTAATTATGGTTTTCAATAAACATTACATTCAGAAAATAATAGATACTCAGCAATACATAATTCTTTGAACCCCTACTAACAACTTTATATCTAATAAGACTGTCAAAGCAATTATATTTGTGTTATAGAAGTGTCATTAAGAAAAAAGCTAGAGCAATGAAAATCCCCATTTGTACCATCAGGGCAATAATTAAGAATTTCCAATCAACATAAAATGTTATGAATCTGCCTAGAAGAGAACGAGTGTCTATATCATCCTAATGCACAGTAAGAAGGAAAGTTTGAGTGGCCAAAAACTCTTCAAGGATCACAGCTGGAGAATTGTAGAGGAAGGTTGAGTTTCTGTCTCCTCACTCTTCCAAAAACAATCTCCAGCATATTCATTTGTAAGACGTGATTGAAAATTCAAATGGGACTGCCATCTATGGTCAGATGAAACTAAAATAATACTGTTTTAGCAGTAAATATTTCAGATGGCTTTGCTACACACATGAATAAAAAAGCCATTCCAGTCCTCCAACCTGAAACCTGTATAAAATGAGTGAGGTGACAGAACAGAAGAAGCACTGTCATAGAGCTGTGAATCTAAAGGGTCTGGAGTGATTCTGGATGAAGGAATGATCTCTGATGTCTTGTCAGGTGTTCTCTAACCTCATCAGGCATTATAGCAGAAAAATGTACAACTGTTAAACTGGCAAATGGAGTTTTCAAAATCTAATGAATAAAAAAAAAGAGTGCCATTAATTATGGCCAATGTGTATTACAGAAAAACATTTAAATTACATTTCCTCACATTTAAAATCTTTATTCTCCAATAAAAGGTTAGATTTTTTTTATTTTTTATAAAAATCACAATTATTAACAAAGCATATAATTTTTCACAGCCTTTGTTCATATTTTTCAAGGGTGCTAATAATTCTGACCACGACTGTACAAACTAAAAAGGCATGGGAAACATTTATTCCCATTTCAAAGCTTGAAATAGTTAATGAATGTGGACTTTTATTATATGGATAATAAAAAAACATTAATAACTGCCATACAAGTTTAGAACATCTTAAAGTTCAGTAAAGATTTTTTCATATATGCCTTTCACTTCATTTTCATATACTCCTCTTACAACAGAAAAAGTGATTGGATATGTACGCCTACAAAAAAAAGAATAAACATTTACATTTTTATTTTCTTACCTATAAATCCATTCGAGTGTTCATTCAACATGAAAAAACAAACAAAAATACATTAGTTTATTATACAGGTATCTTCAAAAAGCATATGTAATAACTAGGGCTGCATGATATTCAAAAAACTCACATTATGATTTTTTTCTTCAATATATATATATATATATATATATTAGGGATGGGCATTTTAAACAAAAGTAATATTCGATAATTGCTGGGTATTATTCGATTACTATTCGAAAATCGCACCCCTCCCGCGCATGCACCCGCCCACCCACGCGCGCGCGCGCGCGCACACACACACACACACACAGGCATGCACGCACACACAGAGAGAGAGAGAGAGGGGGAGAGAGACCATCCAGGCTTTCAATCTGTATGATAACAAACTGTTTAATTAATTAGAGAATAGTCTATCTTAACCCAAGAAAATTAATGGTTGTAAAGTATGAGTGCTGAAACATATTAATATAACATAACCGAAGGACGGCATTTATTAACAGAACAGTCCATCGATTATCAACTGCTCATAAGGCTATTTTAAAAATGAGCATGAACATTCATATTATTAAAAATAAAATCTTAAATCTGATTAATGCATCAATGAATTTTAGGCGTAAAACATATTGCGCGCTAAACAGAATATCATTCTTAAAACATATTACGCGCTAAAACATATTGTGAACCGCGTGAATGACGGCACTTATCATGTGAACATTAATTTTAACGTCTGTCTTCATAACAATAACCTATTTCATATAAATAAATATATTAAATGAACATGTTCACATGCTCGGGAAGAAGACAGGAGTGTTGTTCACAATTAGTCTGGTGAACTTTGAATTGAAACAAGGGAAGGAATATCTCAGAATTCCCCGCCTGAGTCTGAGCCCGTCTCTCTCTCTCGCTCTCTTTCTCTCTCTCTCTGTCTCTCTCTCTCTAGCTGAGCCATTTAAATAGTTCAGTTTTGGTTTTTAATAGCAAATTGGTCATTATTTTGTTTCCTTTCTTTATTAATTTAATTTAGAAATATGATTGGAACATCTTATTTTTGTTAAATTCATGTTTTTATTTTTTTAAATACCAAGCGGCCAGCGCAAGTTTGATTAGTTTATCCTTCTCAAATAATATATATTTTAAGAATAAAGTCAAAATTACGATCATAAAATCATGTTACATTGCCTGAAGTTAAAGTGAAAATTACACCTGCCAAAATTAAATTACCGCTGCCAAAAAAATTATAATAATAAGTGTGGCATCCAACCTGTCATTCTTCACATTTAACACGAAAAACACAAATATTTTGCATATAAATATAATATATCAACCAGTGGAATATTACGTTATTATTTCAGCAAAAAACGAATAATTTGAATGCAGGGAGCTCGTCACGGCTTCATACGAGGGAAACAGGATGTGAAGGTGGCAGAGAAGCACTCTGTGGAGTGCATCGTTTTGTTAACTTTGGTTTATTATTTTGAGTTGTTTGGGACGCTGTAACAAACGGCCCTCTGCAATATATTGTTTAACAGCTCTATTGTTCACGCAATCAGGCTGCACGTATCAGAAGTTCTGTTCCGGCGTGGTTAGCGCTCACACATAATGTGTGTGTGTGTATGTATGTGTGCCACGCCCGAGTGCTGGCAGTGCAGTTTGTGGGCAAGCACAGAACAGAAGATGCTCTAAAATAAAACAAACAAATATCCTGTTGATCTGTACTCCAGTATATAAATTCAATATAGATTAATTATTGCTAAAGTTACTTGCCAAGAGGAGTAGTTTGACATACTTCATGTATTTGCCCGTTCAGGCAGCTCGCGCGTGTCAGAGACGCGCTGTCTGTGCTCGCGCTGTTCACACAGAACAGAACACAGCGCGCATGTACTGAAAGGAGTTGTCTTTCGCGCCCAAATGCTTTTTAATCGCTTACATTTTTAAACAAACAAGGCTTAAAAATGCATGCAAATGATACAATTTAGTGACCACCTGCAGTGGCCCGATCTGGCAAGTGACAAATCCGAGCGTCCTTCACGCCATCGAACAGTCTTTATTGTCAAGCCCTGGTACACCTTTAAAAAATAATCGCACAACCTAATCGATATTCTATAATTAAATAGAATATTCGAATATTCGATAATCGTGACCCATCCCTAATATATATATATATATAATGAATCAGTACACTAAATGAGGATAACATGTATGAGTCCACATTCTATTGATTTGTCGACAGCTGTCGAGAAAATGCTAAGTATAAATATAACGATAGTATTATAAACATCACGATATTGATGCTAAAATGATATATCATGCAGCCCTAATAATAACTACATGTACAGAATGCACAGTATATTACTCAAATCTTATGCCATCTATTAACAGCATTGTAAAACATTCACTACTTTACCCAAAATACTTCACTGTTACTGCAATATAAAAAAAAAAAACATCTTACCTCAAATCACGTTTCTGGAAATCTACTGCAACAAAACTGTGAAATAAAAAGTAACAACATAAACAATTACATTGAAAATAAAAACATACATTGTTTTCACACTACATTTCAAGCTTATTCCAGTAATAACAATTATGAAACCGCCACCGCCGACTGGCCTGTGGACAAAAATCAGGCCTATAATCACTTGCAAGTGTCACTGAACACTGTCAATTATGGCTTTTAGTCAAACTGCATATTATGATAAATGCTGATATCATTACATGTTGACTTCACTGGTTTACAACACTGTATCAAATATTATTTCGTGATCACTGATGTGAAATATCGGTCAATCATGTTATACGATAGTTACATGCCCAGTCTCTTCCAATCAGAACGCGTTACCCTTTCAGTTATGTACACAACAAACAAAAAAACGTTTAACAAATTAAATATTAAGCTAATAAACTAGCAGTTATGAAAGTATATAATTTCTATTTAATATTAAACGTACTTGGTAAATTGTAATAACAATAAATAATTATATATTTACATGACACAGTTTAACAATAAGCTTTAGTGAAAAAAAAGGCTAAGAATGACATTTATCTCTAGTATTGCCCATGCACTGAAACGACGGCTGCACGACATGCACAGGACTATCGCATGCAATATATCATGCAGCCCTACACAAAACTGTTATTTTTTGCTTACTATCCTTTAAAACTGAAGGTAATGATATGGAAGCCCGTTTCCGCCACTGAATAAAAAATAAAACAAGGTAATTGTGACTTTTTTTCTCGCAATTCTGAGATATAAACTCGCAATTCTGACTTTTTTTCTCGCAATTCTGACTTATAAACTTGCAATTCTGACTTATAAACTCGCAATTCTGACTTTTTTACTCGCAATTCTGACTTATAAACTCGCAATTCTGACTTATAAACTCGCAATTCTGACTTTTTTTCATCGCAATTCTGAGATATAAACTCGCAATTCTGACTTATAAACTCGCAATTCTGAGATATAAACTCGCAATTCTGACTTATAAACAACTCGCAATTCTGAGATATAAACTCGCAATTCTGACTTATAAACAACTCGCAATTCTGAGATATAAACTCGCAATTGCGAGTTATAAAGTAATTACATACAGTAATAGTCAGGGTCTCTGAGAACAATAATAAATTGAAAGAACCAGCAAACCTTTAAAGGAAAGATGTTTATGAGTGTTTGAAAATGAGTAATGGTGTGACTCGGTGCAACAGTAATAGGGTGACTGTGAACAGGTTTTACAAGTGTTTGCAAATGGGACATTGTGTAACAATGCAAGTATACACGGATGCTTGGGGTGAATTTGCCTTTAATTTTCTCCAAAACTATACAGTAATTACAATAATATTCAGGGTCACTGTTAAAGGAATCAATTGGAAGAATGAGCAAACCTATTAAAGATAACTTTTTACAAGTAAATGCTTATGAGAAAGTGTGAGATTGCACATTGAAATTTGGAATGTTTTGCCATTAATTTGTAAAAAAAACTTTTACAGCAGATTTAACTTTAAAATGAATACAGTAATAGTCACTGTAAACAAGTATGAGCTGAAAGGTGTACACACACACACAGAGAGAGAGACATATATAGCCTTTATATAGTAACATTGATAAATTATGTATAGGCTATTCATTAGGGCTGTAACGATACGCGATATGAAACCGAAATCGCGACACTCAGATCCACGATCCTGTGTCGCGGTGTGATAAGGGAGAATCGCGACACACCCCGTGACTACCTTTCCAATCATGTGACGCCTGCCTGCAAAAGTTGAGCTAACGTTAGTTGCACACAGATTTTCCCCTCAAGGACATCGCGTGCGTGCTCCTTGCCCAAACAAAAGACGCAAAGATTGTGTGTCATCGCAAATAACGAGGACACGGATCCACACACTTATTGAACACCTTGCTAGTGCTCGCCATGATAATAAAGAAAAACTGTATTCCTACCAGAATGCACGTTTCTTCAAACAGACCAGTCAGTGAAGACGAAGAAGAAGATGATGTATTCTCCCAAATTGAAGATTTTTCAACATGCTCGAATCATCTCCACAATGGAGTTTAGTTCTGTTTGTTTTTCAACAGTATTTTGTTACAAAGAAAACAGAAGTGTTATAGCTTTGGCTATTTATTTAAATTAATTTGCATTCAAATTATTTGTTGAATGAATAATGTAATATTCCACTGGTTGATAACCATAAATATTTATGTAAAAAATATTTGTGCTCTTTTTCGTGTTAAATGTGAAGAATGGGTTGGATGCCACAGACTTTATTTTTTATTGGCGGATTATACAGGTGTAATTTTCACTTTAACTTCACGCAATGTAACATGATTTTATTATTGTAATCAATACTTTATTCTTAAAATATGACATTAATCTTATTTATTTGAGAAAGATAAACTAATCAAACTGGCGCTGGCCGCTTGGTATTTAAAAAAAACAAAAACTTGAATTTAACAAACATAAAATGTTCCAATCATATTTCTGAATTAAATTAATAAAAAAACTAAACGAATTAATGACCACTTTGCTATTAAAAACCAAACGGAACTATTTTAATGGCCGCAAAAGCAGATTTATAATGTTGGGGAGAGATAGAGAAAGACACGGGCTCTGGTCGGACTCAGGCGGCGAATTCTGATAAACTGCAGGGATCTATATTCATTCCCTAGTTCAATTAAAAGTTCCCCGGACTAATTGTGAACAGATTGCTCTCCCGTCTTCTTCCAGAGCATGTGAACATGTTCATTTAATATATGAAATAAGTTATTGTTATAAAGACAGACGTTAAAATAATGTTCACATAATAAGCGCCGTCATTCAGGTTGTTCACAAGAGAGGTCTGCTTCCCTTTCGGGTTTCGGGCCGCGTTAATATTTAATGGATAGCTTTGGGCTTGGGTTTGTAGATAAACCAAAACTATATGCAGGCTACGCTGCTTTCATAGACGCACGCGCACACACATTATTGCACAGATATCAGAGATCGCGCAGCGCACAAACAGCACGGGAACTTTTACTTAGTAAAATAGCTTCGATAGGCTACTGACTCGCAACATTATATTTCTCTGCAATGAGGAGGTAAAATCGTTTTTTAAAGTAACTAAGCCTCATTGCTTGTAGAGAGAGACGCGCAGATGCAGGTGCACATGTACGCGCAACTTTCATCCCTCTCTCTCTAACTCTCGCTAATTCAAATAAATGATTTGCTCATCAATAACCTATATGAAATATGTTATTGTTATGACAGACGATAAAATTAATGTTCACATAATAAGTGCCGTCATTCAGGGTGTTCAAAATATGTTTTAGCGCGTAATGTTTTAAGAATGATATTCTGTTTAGCGTAATATGTTTTAAGCCTAATATTCATTAATTAATTAATCAAACGGTTACGTCTTTTTATGAATGTTCATGCTCATTTTTAAAATATAAATGTCCTAACCTTATGAGCAGTTGATAATCGACGGACTGTTCTGTTAATAAATGCCTCATTCGGTTATGTTATATTAATATGTTTCAGCAATCATAAGTTATGACCATTAATTGTCTCAGGTTAAGATAGACTAGACTATTCTCTAATTAATAAAACTGTTATCTTACAGATTAAAAGCCTGAATAGTTTCTCTCCTTCTCTCTCTCTGTGTATGTGTGTGTGGGTGGGTGGGTACATGCACGCGAGGGGTGCGATTTTTGAATAGTAATCGAATAATACCCAGCTATTATCGAATATTACTTTTGCTTAAAATGCACATCCCTACTATTTATATTGTTAATAATTTGCATAGTTAATCTTGTTCTTTGGTGTTCAGTTTATAAAGATTTTTAAAATGTTATTTAATAAAAAATATTGTTTTAAAAATCTTTCTTTTTTTTTCTCCCACCCCCCACGAAAAAATCGTGATACGAACCGAATCGTGGGTCAAAAATCGTGATACGAACCGAATCGTGGGTTTGGTGTATCGTTACAGCCCTACTATTCATAAATGTACAATACAAATATGAATATGCAAAAATTCTGGATGTCAATGAATGTCGCTTTATGGTCTTTTTATGGTTAAATTATGTTTTAGGTAGACATATTTTGGGTCACCGTGAACACGAATCTATTGAAAATATCAGCAATAAAGGAAACGCCGTTATGACAGCGTTACATCCATTTTGAACGCTCCCAGCGCCCATACCGTAAGTGCGTGATTAGACGCGCAGAACCAAAGAAAAGTGCGGCTGGCTCGACCGTGTATTTTCAAACCGCGGCTGGCTTGACCGCAGTGTTTTACTGCGTCTCTGCCACAACTGATTCCTGCATAACGTTCTCTCAAGAGTTCGGAAACTAAGCTTTATCTTGTGTAACTCCTCCTCATCATAATAAAATTATGATTTCTCTATTAGTGAAACCACGCCGAAAATAATCCTCTATAATATCTTCCTTCCATTGTTATAGGCTATAGAGCTAATACCATCCGTGCACACGTTTGGTCTTGTCTTTGACACTCCAGTGAAGGTCAATCTCAGTAACACGAAACTAGTTTATAAATCCGAATTGCGAGTTTATATCTCAGAATTGCGAGTTTATAAGTCAGAATTGCGAGTTTATAAGTCAGAATTGCGAGTTTATAAGTCAGAATTGCGAGTTTATATCTCAGAATTGCGAGAAAAAAAGTCAGAATTGTGAGATAAAAAGTCACAATTACCTTGTTTTATTTTTTATTCAGTGGCGGAAACGGGCTTCCATATAATGATACATTCAACCAAGAAAAAATAACATGTGGAGCTATAACGTTAAACCATTACAAACGTACCTTCCAAACGTCTCAATACCAAGAATAAATTACATGAACTACTAACTATTAAACTAATCATAACAATCACTACACGACAAATACTGTAAAAAAAATACAGATATATTTAGTTTTATAATCAAAATGCTAACATGGTCGATTAACAATGTAAAACTGAAATAAAACGTTACCTTTCAAGTTATGTACAAAATATAGCCACAAAACAAGAAAACACGTGAAAAATAACACATATTGAGCTCAAAATATCACGATTGACAAACATTAAAGCACAGATTAATCAGATTGCAAACACAGAAACAATACCGCACACCTCACCTTGTCAGCATGAAGTCAAAATGGCTTCCCTTCTAGGTAGAACGGGAATACGCTCTCTCTGACAATAGCACAAGCACCATCTAGTGGGTGGTCTTATAAAAACCCATGAACATATTAACGAAATCTGAAAACAATGTTCCAAACAAAATATTGTAAGTAAGCATTACTATCTTTTAAATTAAACATTTATTTATCTACAACAAAATGTATATACGTGTCTCTAAACGAAAACGGCATTGTTCTCTGGAGGACCAAATTTGGCACAGTTTAGCTCCAGCCAACTCCAAAACACATGTATATAATTTCAGATTTCACCATATAAATAAACTAACAACTTTAAATATATCTTAAAATACAAGGAAATCAAATGTAACAAAATGGCTTATACATTTACTGTATTGCCATCAATTACTGAAAGTAATAGCAAAAAAAGTCGTTTTAGAGTGTTCAACATAAAATGTTTACTCTGTCAACATAAGTTCTATTGTGAATATTTGCTTATTTGAAGTACACAAGTTGCATTTGTAATTTTTTAGTATTTTTCAATGCGTTTTTAAAAGACCATTATCAAATATAGTATATGTAGTCAATATATACTTTATTATCAATTTAACCGAAATACTCCACATTCCATACCACTAGATGTCGAAAATCTCCTCTTAACAAAATGTTCTTGCCTGATTGATTTTACGAATACACCTAAAAAAATAACAATTATATCTTACAACACATGTGCAAGTAAGAGCTACTTAAATTATTCACTGTTGTTGTTATGTTTTACTGTTTAAATAATGTAGCAAAACAATAATTATTGTATTTCTGCCAACTTACTATTAAATATTTGTTAAACGATATAATCCCATTTCACTACACGATTTTAATATTCATAAATGCAATACCGAAATATAGTTTATCCTTTAACTAAAATTGTACTTTAAAGTATGCCACGGCGACAGCGTCTTTTCAGTTTAACACCAGTGTTGCCAGATTGGGCGGGTTGCTTTAGCTTTTAAAAATTTTCTTTTTCTTACTGTGGACATTTAAAATTATGCATGTTTTTCCGAAGGTTATCAGTTAATTTCTTGATTGCCATTTTGAAAAGGTTCCTGGACGTTTTAAGCATATTTTCTGCCCTGTTTTGATCCATGTTCCTGTGAAATGTATTTATTTTTTCATCATTATTTTATTTTGAGGAGATAAAATTGGTCCTTATCAATCTTAATTGACATGGCAATAAAATCATATCACATTATTTTGGCAGTTAAAATTTTGGGCTGGTTTTTGTTGAAGTGGACGGGTTTTGGTGAGCTTTTGTGTTGAAAATCGCCAACCCGATCTGGCAACACTGTTTGACACGATTTACATACAGGCAAACCGCCGCTGAGTAGCTTACATTCGCCATTTTGTGGAGACTCTGGACAAACCGCGTCAATTCATTTTTCTGAGATTAATCGTGTCTACTATCGTGTTTTGTGTCATAATCACGCGAATCCTAACGTTTCACGCTCCATAGCAGATGATGGAAACAATGACTTCAACCTAAAACAAGAGAAAGACGTAACATCTCACTCCAAAGTTGCAGGTAAGCCATATCTTGGTTGTTGTTGAAGTTTAGTGGTTAAATTAGTAAAACAATAAATCGTAGTCATTTATGATCGTATAACACATTGTTTTAAAATATGGGATAAACTATAAATAACTGCTTGGTCTTAAAATTCATACACAGCTAAACTCTAACATCAATAACTGTATGTAACAAAATAATTTCTTATTTTAGTGTCCTCATTTGATTGCCGTGGGCGCATTTGAAAAAGACCGTCACTAGGCCTACTCTTTGTGATTTAACCATCAGTCAGCCACGAGATTCATATAGCTCAGTTCTCAACAGCAACTTCATTTACAACCATTTTAAGTAAATTATATCCATTTACTTTACTCATTTGTACTCTTTATATACCCTAAACAACCATTTTGGACAGCCATATTCTGTAACTTTTTACAATTAATTTATTATTATATTAATATTAAAATTCTTATAAAAACTCATTATCAATTCTTGCTACAACTGTGTATAATTTCCTTAATATGTTTGTGATGATGAGCACTAAGAACAACTAACTGGTTCTGATATGTGTCTCTTCATTTTCAGCTTTAAAAAGAGTCCTTGTTATCACCAACTTCTGGGAGTAACACTTACACCGTGACTACTTTCATCACTTCAACACGATGACTTCCAGAGACGCAAACAAGAATGAAACACCACAGACAGTTACAGGCTACTTCCATTCAGTGTCACCTGTTAAAATTTCAAAGAAAAATAATCGATACTTCAATGCAATAATTCAAATAGACAGACATCAATACCACAACACTGTGGTATTTTCGCCAGAGAAACACAACCAATTAACACTGGCTGCAAGAAACAAAACACCTATCAAGCTAGACAATGTCAGGAGACAATTAAGTAAGTACACAATTTCCTCTTTTTTTCACCAATCACTTTCATTTCATTGTATCTTTTCACAGTTATTATTGTTCATCAAAATAACACATTTTAATTTTAAGTTTATTTTCTATGTTTATTTTTACATAAAAAACATTTGTTACAACTTTACCATTTACAAAGCTCCCTCCTTACTCTTAGTACCACAGAACTTACTTTACAAAACTATTTAAATAAAAAAAGATATATATTATATAAATATATAACTATATTTTCTAATTTTCATTAAAATGATTTCAAAGTAGTACAAATTTGATTTAATATAAATATATTTAAATCCCAATTTATGCACATTTTAAAAGATTTTGTACATTAAAGTTTTAAAAACTGTATTTACTGTGTTCCTGTGGCTCAGTGGTAAAGCATTGTGTTAACAGTACAAATGTTGTGGGTTCGATTCCCAGGAAACACACATACTGACAAAAAATGTATAACCTGTAAGTCGCTTTGGATAAAAGCGTCTGATAAATGTAAATGTATTTAGGATATTTTTTACACATTTTAATTTTAAATGAAATTCATTTTATGGGCATATGTTTTGTAAACTTTTATAAACGAAATTTGCTATAATTAGAAACATCATAATATTATGTTTTTAAAGTACATAAAACAATGTGTTTTTGGCTAAAAGTCAGTTCAAGTCATTGTAAATATCACATCTACTATTTATAAGCAACAAATCAATAAAAAATTAGAATGCTGATGTAAACAAAGACTCATCAACATGTTTATACACATATGTAACACTTTAAATAGGGAAAAAAAACTCTTTAACATACTAACATTTTAGTTACAGACTAACTCTCATGGAGACTATCTCTATGTATATTTACATTCAGAAAATACAGTAAATATTAATAATATTTTTTGGTTCATGTTTCTTCATATATTTTCAACTTTGCAGGCCAAACTGATGACCAAACATACGATGTCATCATAAATCGGGAGAGCAGAATTGACGTCACAGAAGTCTGCTTTCCACACAAACCACCTCAAGAATCTGCTGGACTCACAATAGCTCAAATTAAAACAATGCCACCCAATCAAAAGGTATGTATATTCTCAAAATGTTTTTACCACTACCAAACATTAAACTCCCATTTTGATTAGTTTTTTTCCAACAACTAGTGCATTCATGCACAGTCATGAACTTTGTTCATGAACAATATAAATTGTAATGATCATTAATTCACACCAAATTTAAACCTTCATAAACTAGCATACTTTCGTCTAAACATAACTCAACTACTTCCCTCAACAACAATACAGAATAAAGTGCAACACAAGCGCATAGCATACACAACTATACAACAATATGTCTAACAGGTATACTTCACCCATAAATAACATTCTGTGATTAATTACTCACCATTATATTAATTTCAATCTCAAACCTATAATAATAATAATAATTAACTTTATTTTCTATAGTGCCTTTCAAGGTACATCTCAAAGCACTTTACACAGAGGAAAAGATTGGGGAAAAAACAATAATAACAATTAAAAGTAAAATAAACATTTTCCATATGACAAAAAGAAAATCACTTAAAAGCTATTCTGAAAAAATATGTTTTAAGAACAGATTAAAAAACTCTAAAAGATTCAGCCTGTCTGATCTCAGAAGGAAGAGAGTTCCAGAGTTTTGGTGCACAAGACAAAAAGGCCCGATCACCCATAAACCGTAGACGAGTAGGAGGTATCACTAAAAGACCAGAATCAGAGGAACGTAGATCACGACTTGGAGTATAAACATATAACAATTGAGACAAATAATGTGGTTCCAAACCATGCAAAGCCTTATAGGTTAGCATGAGAATTTTAAAATCAATCCAAAATCTGACGGAGCCAATGCAATGACTCTAAAACTGGAGAAATATGCTCGACTGTCTTGGTCCCTGTCAGAATTCTATCAGCTGAATTTTGAACTGATTGCAGCTTACTTAAGCTGGCTTTAGAAACCCCAGCAAGCAAAGCATTACAGTAATCAATACGGGGAAAAAACAAATGTGTTTATCAATTTTTCAGCAACGGGAAGGGATAACATGGGGCGGAGTCTTGCGATGTTTCGGAGATGAAAAAAATGAATTTTTAACTGTATTCAGAACATAGGGTTCGAAGGTTAGAATAATGTCAAATATAAGATATAAGAAATATAAGTTTATAAACATAAGACATTAGTTTATCTTCAAGAAACAAATCAACATTTTTTATAAATTCCGCTTACTGAAAACCACTTTCTGACACTCCATAGACAGCAAGTGTCCTAACACATTCAACACCCAGAAAAATACCAACATCAAAATAGTAGTTCATGTCACATGATGTCACATCAGTAGTTCAACAATAATTTAATGAAGTTACAGAAATACAGCCAGTGCAGAAATATTTATGACTTCACAACAATTATTCTCCCCCAAGTTTGGGTCTTCCACCATTATCAAAAAGACCATAACACATGCACACACTTTCTTCTGCTCGTAAACAAACCATGTTCTACATCACCAACACCACATGCCTCTCTATAATAACAGATAACAGTGACTACGACAATGGTTGAAAAAAGTTGTTTCTACAAAACAAAATATTAGTTTTTTGTGGACAAAAAAAGTATTTTCATAGCTTCATAAAATTACTATTGAACCACTCATGTCACATGGGCAATTTTGTAAATTTCTTGATACTTTTCTGGGCTTTAAATGTAATGCAACACTTACTGTCTATGGACGGTCAGAAACCACTCATATTTCAGAAAATAAAACATCTACATTTATGTTCAATAAATTAAGGAATAAACATTTTGCAGCTTTGAAACAAAATGAGGAGTAATTAACAACAGAATCTTCACCTTTAGATGAAATAAGTAACATACCATTTTTAGTTCACAATATATTCTTTTCAGTACAAAAAGTTATGTTAAAATACAAATGTAATCTTTCACACAATTTTTTTTGTAAAAAATTTATGAAAAAAAAATTAAATTCATTAAATGCAAAATGTCTAAATTTACTTAGGAATACATTGTTGTGCCCTTTAAACACATTCCTATTAAGCTCACAAATTTTTTATGAAAAATATGTACTTTGTTTTAAACAATTTTTTAAGAATAGTAAAAAAAAGAGATGAAAAACATAGAACACTAAAATCATGCCACAAGGCATTCAATTTGATCCGTTATATAACAGGTATCTTTTGGCTCATTATTCAAATGGACGAAATGCCTCGTTCATCTTTGGGCATAAACTAAAGTTATGTCTAAATTTGATCATCTTAAAGCTATAAAAACTGTTATTCATAATTGTATAAAAATGTACTTGATGTGACAACCATCTGTTAATATTTCAAGCCTGTTCATGAAGTATTTACAGAAACGTTCAATGTGGAAGAGCTTTAAGAAAGCACACTGACCTTAATTAGAGCAGCAACATTTTTGAATAACTTTCATGTAATATTTATTAAAATGTCAAGATTTAGCTAAATAAATAATCTAGGTAATGTTATATTCACACAAATGTTAATGTAAGCAACTGTAATAAACAATATCTATGAAATTAACAAAATATGGAAACACTGAAATTGTATGAATTTCATAGTATTTCACCCTTTAAGCTCACTTTAAAATAATATGAAATCTTTAAAAATAACAACAGTATAAAAATAAATACCAGCAATAAACTATACACTTATAAAATATATGTAGAAATACACACCAGTAATACCTCTGAAAAAATATATTACAATAGCACACAATCTTATACAGATAATCAACTAACTAGGGGTGCAACGGATCAAAAAGAAATCACGATTAGGATCGTTTTTCGGATCAACAAAAAAAAAAAAAATCAAATAAACATAAGTTTTGTCTTTTTGTTTATTACAACTTTTCTATTATTAAATTAAAATATATAAAATCAACTTAAAGTGCACAAGGCATAATATCTTCTTTTTAACATAATTAAGGAAAAACAACTTAAAGTGCAACATAAAAAGGAATATCTCTTTCCTTTGGGACATCATGTATGAGCTTATGAGTAGGCAGCTTTAGCATTTCTTGCTTTGTCTTAAGCACATGAGCAGCTGTTGAGCTTCGGTGGAAGTAGCAAACCACCTTCCTGATCCTCCCAAGGAGGCAGTCCATCCTATTTCCCTTCTGTGATGCCAAATTCACTGCATGTGCAAAGCACCCTATCTGTGGGCCCAGTCCTGCCTCATTCACTGCATTTATTAGATTTTTGGCATTATCAGTTGTGACTGGGATATTAGTACTGGGCCTCTTTATCTTCCATTCCTCCACTGCTTGTGTCAGTACCTGCGCAAGATGAGTGCCTGTTTGACTCTCATAGAGGGAGCGTGTCTGCAGCACCAGACTTCTCATCTCCCAGTCTGCTGTGATGAAGTGACCGGTTATCGTCACATAGCTCTCCGTTCCCCTGGACATCCACCCGTCTGTCGTGAGCGCAACAGAGAATGCTTGGGATAGTTCATCCACAACTTTTTTCTTCTCCTGCTCATAAAGATCTGGCACAATCTTTTCGCTGAAGTGGATGCGTGACGGGATGTCGTAACATGACTCAAGCACTTTCAGCATGTGTTTAAAGCCCTTGTTTTGCACAACCGAATATGGCCTCATGTCTGCACCTATAAACACACCGATAGCGTTTGTGATGGCTTTAGCCCGGTCTGATTCTGCAACAAGGGGCTGCTTAAATGCCGCGGTGATAAGCGACTGTTGAGGAGCCTTCGTTTTCACTCCTGTTTGTGAAACACCGGTGTGATGTCGCTTCAAATGCGTGGCCATGCTTGATGTGTTTCCACTGTCATATGTCTTTATTGTGCCACAGTGCCTACACACCATCACGGTTTTATCCACTAACCTCTTTCCTTCATCATTATATTTGACAGGGAAGCCAAAATGCTCCCATACAGGGGATTTAAATGATGCGTGGCGTTCAAGCTCCTCCATTCCTCCGCTCGCCATGACCACGCTGTGTGTGGACTGAACATGCACACAACTCTTTTTTTTTTTCATAAATCAATCCGCGAATTACGTGTGTGCCAAACCGAAGATATTGATCCGAACGGATCACGGATCAATGATGATCCGTTGCACCACTACAACTAACTATGTTCTCTAGCATCTGCACTAAATTGCTAAAACTATCTTTTGGATCTAACTCTAATTATTTCCCTCAGTCAATTTTCACATTATAATATGCAAAAGTCTGAACATTAATTGCTTATTTACAATAAATTGTGAAAATTACCCAAAATAAGGGCTTAAACATGTTACAAATCCACATTTAAATGACTCCTCTTTTTCTGAAAGTTTTAAGACAGCTTTCAAAATGACCATAACACAATATCAATTTTCAAACGCGTATCTCAGTGTGCTATAGATACATTTAAAATAACAGGTGGTATGTGATAACAAACACATCAATTGGACAAGACATCAAGTACTGTAACTAACTATTTTATAGTTTTATAAACTGCGTTTAGAGTTGAAAGAGTGCTCAATCGGTACATTTACCATAACCCTTTATCATTCTGATAATAATGCTCTATTGTGTCTTACAGATTTCAGCACTACCAGCAGCTGTCTACAGCATTGCACTGACAACAAACACAATTAATATTCGAGGAACAGACTGGGAATTCAAGAACTGTCATATTGCAGACACTACATCTTCCATCGAGCTAACTCTCTGGGACCACCACATTGAATCAATAATAAACAATGAATCTTACACATTCACCAATCTATCAACAAGAAAATACAATGCAAACCTCAGTTTAACTACAACACGCCAATCCACCATCACGCCGTTGAAGACACCTATTTTGCCTATTACACAGAACAGAATTATCCCTCAAACTGAAATACTAAACAACCTGACCTCACCAATGGAAGGTGCCGCAATTCATCTTATGAAACTCTGTCCCAAATGTCAGACACCTCAAAACAACCTGTCTCCAAAAGATCCATATCACAGGTGTCAAACTTGTAAAATCTTAAGGAAAGGATCAAGTTATCACACTAAATGCAATGGAACTCTGACATTCATGTTAGAGAAGGAGGAGATCGCTCTATTAATCACCAACTCGCTCCTCACCACATTCATTCAACCTGAATGTAATATTGACCTCATGGATGCTCAAGAAATAGAAGAGTTTCTCCTTTCTGCAGGACCTTTAAGTGTTCAATATACCTCAGAAAAACTGATCACCTCCCTGTCTAGACTAAACGGAACAGATCAACAACAAAAGCCTGATGAACAAATTAACAGTGATGAAGAAATGTATGCTGCAACCAGTCAAAATTTTGTGATTTCCCCACCATCTAGTCCACAAAGATTACAGAAACCACAAATAACATCAGACTGTTCAGCACTACAAGAACTACAGGAACCTTCAGACCCCACTGATGTTCCACTACCTAAAAAACAACACACTCCACAAAATCCACAGAAACGGCAAAAGACATCCAACTGTCCAGCACCAGAGAAACAACAAAAACCCACTACTGTCCCTCCAACTGTTACAACATACCAAGCCCAGAAACCAAATACTCCACCATCAACTCCAAAACACAAAAAAACATCAAAAAAAAACGAAAATAGAAAACACAGATGTTGCAGAAGACATTGATGACATTTCAGGACTGTTCCTCTAGCACTAAACTTTTGAAAAATTGATAAGGTACAGTGTATTTCTTTACAAACACATGATGTTTTAGATTTTCACACTGATTGAACATCTAAGCAAATACAGTACTCTAACACATTTCATTCTATAACTTGTTTACATGTTATAAACAAAAATTGTACCAGATTTCTTACATCTACTGACTTTACAGTACAAAATATTTTCTTCATACAATCACTTTTTTACTGTAAGCTTCGAAAATATAGAATATTTTTATTTCATATTTACTATTAAACTACAAACATGTTACATAAACATTTCTATAACTTGATATTCCAACTACTCTACCTTTTTATATAAAATTTGATTACATAAAATACTGTCAAACAATTCATTATAATTAATCATTCAAAATTAAAGTTTCTATTTACATAACATTCCTCTGTGTGCTGTGTATATATATATTTATTATATATATATATAAACACATACATTATATACTTTTAAGATATTGACATGTAATATATGTTTTATATTTAATACATAATCATAACACATTTTTCTTGTTCTTTCAGCTGTACCAATATGCAAAGCCCAACAGACAGAAATTACCTCATCAATCACAAACCACAAGAAAACCTCAAAGACCCAACAAAGGAGAATACAAAAAAACAGTTATTGCAGACATTGATGACATTTCTTGACTGTTCCTCTTGCACTAAACCTTTTCACAGATTCAGCATGTGGATCAGGTACACTATATGTACAAACATATTACCTTACTTATAATAGTCCAACAACAGTCACTTTCGAACAACTAAATATATACATAGCATACACTAACACATTGCCTTGTGTCTAAAAAAACACCAAACACTATAAGAGTTTCAGAAAAATATATACATATTGTCTACACTCTATTCTATACAAATACATTGATTACAAATTTACAAATCTAAAAAACTATTTCATTATATTTTGTAATTTTCACAGCAATATTTTTTTTATGTTTTTGAATATGCACAATACTAAATTGGGGTGTTAACTCTCCAAATACACGAATGTTTCATACCTTTTTGACGTTCACAAATAGGTAAATATGTTTGACATTTTTCTATTACATTTGCTCAGACTCATTGAACTATGCATATCAGTACTCCAAAACAATTCATTCTTGAACGTCTTTAAAAACAAAAAGTGTACTTGACTATATTATTGTTCCAGATTAACCAATTCTATAACTATTTACAAGTACACAATAAGACTGTAAAGACTGGTCAAAGGCAGGGGATCCAAGTGCAGTAATATATATTTATTGGACAGAGGCAGAATCACACAGGCAATGGTCAGAGGGCATAACAGGAATATCGGAGGCAGAGCAGAGACGTAAACAATACCAGGCAGGGGTCGAGGTCACAGGCACAGGTTCAGAAGTCCAAGGTCAGGCAGTCCGGGGTCACACACAGAGATAACAGATACGGGGAAGAACGCTCAGAAATGTAGCCAGGGCAAAACAAGACTTCGCAGTGAGTGAGTGTTTGTGTGCTGCTTTTATGTGAATGAGTGAATGAGGTGCAGGTGTGGTGAGGCAATCAGGGTTGATGAGTGAATGGTGACAGCTGTGTGATTGGTGTAATGGTGGACGGGAATGTGTGAGTGCAGTGCATGATGGGAGATGTAGTCCATGGGTGATGTGCAGTTTGAGTGAGTGGTAACCAGATTCATGACAGAGCCCCCCCCCAAAGAGCGGCTTCCAGACGCTTACACACCCGGCACAATCCAGGAGGGCGGTGGAGCGGAGGTGGAACCGGGGGAGGGAACGGAGGGCCAGGTCCATGTGGGGCCAATGAGACAGGAGCCCACCAGGGCGGGGCGGAGGAGACAACGGAGACGTGAGGTGACTCTGGCAGGTCGGCGGAGACGTGAGGTGACTCTGGCAGGTCGGCGGAGACGTGAGGTGACTCTGGCAGGTCGGCGGAGACGTGAGGTGACTCTGGCAGGTCGGCGGAGACGTGAGGTGACTCTGGCAGGTCGGCGGAGACGTGAGGTGACTCTGGCAGGTCGGCGGAGACGTGAGGTGACTCTGGCAGGTCGGCGGAGACGTGAGGTGACTCTGGCAGGTCGGCGGAGACGTGAGGTGACTCTGGCAGGTCGGCGGAGACGTGAGGTGACTCTGGCAGGTCGGCGGAGACGTGAGGTGACTCTGGCAGGTCGGCGGAGACGTGAGGTGACTCTGGCAGGTCGGCGGAGACGTGAGGTGACTCTGGCAGGTCGGCGGAGACGTGAGGTGACTCTGGCAGGTCGGCGGAGACGTGAGGTGACTCTGGCAGGTCGGCGGAGACGTGAGGTGACTCTGGCAGGTCGGCGGAGACGTGAGGTGACTCTGGCAGGTCGGCGGAGACGTGAGGTGACTCTGGCAGGTCGGCGGAGACGTGAGGTGACTCTGGCAGGTCGCGGAGACGTGAGGTGACTCTGGCAGGTCGGCGGAGACGTGAGGTGACTCTGGCAGGTCGGCGGAGACGTGGGGTGACTCTGGCAGGTCGGCGGAGACGTGGGTGACTCTGGCAGGTCGGCGGAGACGTGGGGTGACTCTGGCAGGTCGGCGGAGACGTGGGGTGACTCTGGCAGGTCGGCGGAGACGTGGGGTGACTCTGGCAGGTCGGCGGAGACGTGGGGTGACTCTGGCAGGTCGGCGGAGACGTGGGGTGACTCTGGCAGGTCGGCGGAGACGTGGGGTGACTCTGGCAGGTCGGCGGAGACGTGGGGTGACTCTGGCAGATCAGGCGCCCACCAGGGCGGAGCAGACGAGACAGACGCCCACCAGGGCGGAGCAGACATGACAGGCGCCCTCCAGGGCGGAGCAGACGAGACAGACGCCCACCAGGGCGGAGCAGACGTGACAGACGCCCTCCAGGGAGGAACAGACGAGACAGACGCCCACCAGGGCGGAGCAGACGAGACAGACGCCCACCAGGGCGGAGCAGACGAGACAGGCGCCCTCCAGGGCGGAGCAGAGATCCCTGGCCGAGACTGGGACCTAGAGGAAACGGAGACACAAGAGGCAGAGAGAGCACATTTGGTTTCAGGAACCGAGGCAGGGAGTTTAAGCGGCCATGGTAGATCCGGGGACTCGGGCAGCCATGATGGATCAGGGGACCTCATGGGCCATGGCGGGTCCGGGGTCTCCGTGAGCAATGGAGGGGAGCTCCCTCCATGAAAGTTCTTGGTAAACTCCACCACCTCGAGGGGGCACTCTGGAAGCGCTGAATCTCGGTGGCGCTCGGGCGGCTCTGACTCTCTTGGGCACTCTGTAGAACTGGACGGAACCAGCGGAGGCATCGATGAGCTGGGCGGGACCAGCGGAGACGAAGGAGAGCTGGGCGGGACCAGCGGAGACGTAGGAGAGCTGGGCGGGACCAGCGGAGACGTAGGAGAGCTGGGCGGGACCAGCGGAGACGAAGGAGAGCTGGGCGGGACCAGCGGCGAAGGCGAGCTGGGCGGGACCAGCGGAGACGAAGGAGAGCTGGGCGGGACCAGCGGAGACGAAGGAGAGCTGGGCGGGACCAGCGTAGACGTAGGAGAGCTGGGCGGGACCAGCGGAGACGAAGGAGAGCTGGGCGGGACCAGCGGAGACGAAGAAGAGCCGGAAAGGGCCAGCAGGGGCTCTGGGGAACCGGACGGAACCAGGAGGGGACCCGGAGTGCCGGACTCTGTGAGCTCCTGGATCGGAGCGGCCTCTGGAGCGGATTCTGTGAGCTCCTTGATCGGAGCGGCCTCTGGAGCGGACTCTGTGAGCTCCTGGATCGGAGCGGCCTCTGGAGCGGACTCTGTGAGCTCCTGGATCGGAGCGGCCTCTGGAGCGAGCTCCTGGAGCGGACTCTGCGAGCTCCTGGATCGGAGCGGCCTCTGGAGCGGACTCTGCGAGCTCCTGGATCGGAGCGGCCTCTGGAGCGGACTCTGCGAGCTCCTGGGACGGAGCGGCCTCTGGAGCGGACTCTGCGAGCTCCTGGGACGGAGCGGCCTCTGGAGCGGACTCTGCGAGCTCCTGGGACGGACTCTGCGAGCTCCTGGCACGGAGCGGCCTCTGGAGCGGACTCTGCGAGCTCCTGGCACGGAGCGGCCTCTGGAGCGGACTCTGTGATTCCCACGGTAATAGGAGAGCCACTCAGCTGTAGTGCTACATCAATATAACTCTCCAACATCCAGTTGGGATCATGCAGCGGCATGATTGAACTGAGAGGTTCTGATAAGCCCCCTCGAAAAAGGATCATTAAACATAATTCATCTAAATGAGTCAGGTGTGCCAGTTTGATAAAATCCACAACATAGTCCTCAATGGAACGTGTACCTTGACGAAGAAACATCATCCTCACTGCTGGATCCATTTTTGGCGAAGTCTTCTGTAAAGACTGGTCAAAGGCAGGGGATCCAAGTGCAGTAATATATATTTATTGGACAGAGGCAGAATCACACAGGCAATGGTCAGAGGGCATAACAGGAATATCGGAGGCAGAGCAGAGACGTAAACAATACCAGGCAGGGGTCGAGGTCACAGGCACAGGTTCAGAAGTCCAAGGTCAGGCAGTCCGGGGTCACACACAGAGATAACAGATACGGGGAAGAACGCTCAGAAATGTAGCCAGGGCAAAACAAGACTTCGCAGTGAGTGAGTGTTTGTGTGCTGCTTTTATGTGAATGAGTGAATGAGGTGCAGGTGTGGTGAGGCAATCAGGGTTGATGAGTGAATGGTGACAGCTGTGTGATTGGTGTAATGGTGGACGGGAATGTGTGAGTGCAGTGCATGATGGGAGATGTAGTCCATGGGTGATGTGCAGTTTGAGTGAGTGGTAACCAGATTCATGACAAAGACATTACTCTTAACTTCTCTATTTCTATTATTTTCACACTTATACATAATTTTTTTGATCTATAACATTTTGAACATACAGAATACTAAATTGGGGTGTTAACTCTCCAAATACACGAATGTTTCATACCTTTTTGACGTTCACAAATAGGTAAATATGTTTGACATTTTTCTATTACATTTGCTCAGACTCATTGAACTATGCATATCAGTACTCCAAAACAATTCATTCTTGAACGTCTTTAAAAACAAAGTGTACTTGACTATATTATTGTTCCAGATTAACCAATTCTATAACTATTTACAAGTACACAATAAGACATTACTCTTAACTTCTCTATTTCTATTATTTTCACACTTATACATAATTTTTTTGATCTATAACATTTTGAACATACAGAATACTAAATTGGGGTGTTAACTCTCCAAATACACGAATGTTTCATACCTTTTTGACGTTCACAAATAGGTAAATATGTTTGACATTTTTCTATTACATTTGCTCAGACTCATTGAACTATGCATATCAGTACTCCAAAACAATTCATTCTTGAACGTCTTTAAAAACAAAAAGTGTACTTGACTATATTATTGTTCCAGATTAACCAATTCTATAACTATTTACAAGTACACAATAGGACATTACTCTTAACTTCTCTATTTCTATTATTTTCACACTTATACATTATTTTTTTGATCTATAACATTTTGAACATACAGAATACTAAATTGCATTTAGTTTCTACAAATAATAATGTTGCATACCTTTCTGAAGAGTACAAATGGTTAACTGTGTTTTAAATTTTTCTATTGTATGTGCACACACTGATTGAACATCTATACAGAAACAATACTCCAAGACATTTAATAATTTAACACTATACATGTTACAAACAAAGTGTTCTTTAGGTTATTGTTTAAGATTAAACAATTGTACAACTGTTTACATGTACACAATAATACATTACTCTTAAATGTTGTATTTAAATCTTTTATATATGGTGATTTTTAAAATACGATATATATTTTTTTCATGCCATTACATTGTTTAATTTTCAGCTTTTAAAATAGACAAAATTAAACTTTTCATTTCTTTCCTACTAAACTACAAACATTTAACACAGGCATAACTTGATTTTCCAAAACTATTTTATTTTATTTTACAGTTACAAACAGTTTTTTAATAATTACATACATTTTTTATAAAAGTCACCAAATTATACTGTCAGTATTCCAAGTATGCTTATCACTTTTAGATGCAAATATGTTCCAAACCTTTTGTCAATTGCACATTTGTACAACTGTGTTAACTATGTTCTACTGTTCCATGCATACATACTAATTAAGGTGCAATAAAATTAGCACTTGAACCATTTTTGTCTGTCAAATTATTTACCTATTATAAACAATCAACCATACTTAACATACTACTTTTCCAACTTAATTACTTAGTTGTCAATATTCAATGTTGTTTAAATTGTTCAATATTCTTATTCATTCTATTTTGAGAGAAATACAACAAATTTAAATATCCTACAGTAATGAGACTTTTCCAGAGTATCCATGACATCAAAATTGCAATCACTATTAATGAAATGTAGAGGATTTAGAGATTGATAAAGAATTTCCTTATTCCCTTAACATAAATGTCAGAGTGTCATTGCATTTTGTAAAATAGCTGAAATCAAACTTGGGAACTTTTTATAATTTTATTTTGTTTTGAAGCCAACATGTTATAAAATATGTAGTACTTACAACAAAGGCCTATGAATCCTAAAACAAAGCCCACACATTTTCAACACGGAGTAAAATGAATCATTCTAAACAAGCAAGCAAAATTAAGAATGATTCTGCAAAATATAACACTAAATTAGTTATAAAGGTGAAAAACAGTGTTGTATTAGAAATTGCCAATTATAATCACTAGATGAAAGCAAAAGACCACTAATGTGCTCATTAAATGCATTAAAACAGTACAGTTCATATTCTGCTAAGGAAGATATTATAAAATAACTGTTATAACATTTAAAATCACACTTACTTAAAGTTTACCATTCTATTCATACAGATATTTCCGTTATACAATTTTGCCATATTATGAACACAGAGAAACCCCAAAATGACATACAAATTCTTAAAGAAGACTTGCAAAAAATATTGTCCTATATTATTTTTCAAATATCTATATCTGCAACAAATTGTCTGCATGTATGTCTAATTATGTGTGAATGCGTGTGTCTGTGTGTGTGTTTGTGTGTCTGTGTAAGCATGCTTACTAATTATAAATATGATATTTAACCATTTTATTTCTGTGTGTGTGTCTGTCTAACTATGTGTTGTGTTTATAAGCAAACTTACATATTGTTATGATAGTTTTAACATTTCATTTCTATGTCTGTGTGTGTTTGAGAGTGTAATTATGCTTACTAATTATTATGATAGTTTAACCATTTCACTTCTGTGTGTGAGTGTGTGTGTGTGTTTCTAACTGTGAGCCTGTTGTCCATTTTCGATGTGTTTCACTGTCAGCTATGAATCAATGTTGGCCTATGCCATAAAAGCACATCCTGATGCCTTTAAGCAAGAACCCCGCTTATTGCTGCTCGCAGCTATATTTATTATTATTATTCTTCCCGTAAAACTGAACGTGCAGCCCAAACCGTAAGGCCTAGAAACTTGAAACTTTGCCAACTGGTAGACCAGAAAAGGCGACGAATGTATCAAAGTCTCAGCCAAATTGGCCCATAGGTGGCGCTATAGCGACCACGGACGCGAAAGGACTCATAACTCCTAAACCGCTTGTCATAGACCCAAATTATTATATCCCTGTAATCCTTGGCTCAATCAAAACAAAATGGCTATCTCCGATTTCATTTCCGCCTAGGTAGTTTTTCCGCCATTTTGAAATTTGTCCAAAACCTACTTTTGCGAACTAGTCCTAGGTTTTTCGCCCGATCGGAACCAAACCACTGCAGAAATGTTCTCTGGCAAGTGAATATCAATAATTATCGAAAAAAAGTTGAAATTTGGACTCACTTTCGAAAAGGGGCGTAAAAATGTTCGAAAGAGGCGGGGCCAATTTCACTTAAATAGCTATAACTCTTGAACGGAATGAGATATCTTCACCAAACTCAGGACACATGTGTATGACGTTGATTTTTGGTCAAATAAAAAAAATGCCCAGATTCGCCACTTGGTGGCGCTATAAGATTGGGAAAACTGTAACGAGTAAACCGGTGGTCCGATTAACTTGAAATTTGGTATACAGTATCTCTGTCCGAAGGGGAACAAAATACTATAAGGATATTTGCATATCTCAAAAAACATGGCCGCCATTGGCCAAACAATTGTAAACACCTATTAGACAAGGTTAGCAGAGGTCAATCAGAACGAAACTCTTTGGGCATGTTCAACTCATGGCCCTTAAGGTCTGTAAGAATTTTGAAAGAAATCGGCCACTAGTTGGCGCTAATTTGTTTTTTTGGCTCTGTAATCACGTGGTGTTTTACATATCCACACAATATGCATATCATTTGATAGGTCTCGTCATAATGAGCAACTTTGCCTCTAGAACCATTAGTGTCAATCAAATCGTTTATTAAATATTCACAAATTTGTAAAAACCTACTTTTTCGAACTAGTCTCTGGTTTTTTTCTCAATCTCGATCAAACCACTGCAGTAATAATCTCTGGACTCTCTAGATCAATAATTATCGAAAAAAAGTGGAATTTTGTCCTTTGGTTAGCTTTAATTGGCTCATTTACAAGAAGTGGGCCACATAAACCCAAAGGCCTATAAAACCTAAACCAAAACTTGAAACTTTACGAAAGTTGGTGAAAACATGTGTCCGATGACCCTTAACAGCCATGCAAAGTTTCATGGCGATCGGACCATAGGTGGCGCTATAACAGTAAAAGAAGCCTTCAAAAACACAATATTTCAATTGTACATAAACGTAAATTGTAAAAAAAACTTTCTAATTTTCAAACATACACATAATCTTTACATCATATTATAGAACACCGCATTGTGAACAACTTTGTCTCTGGGAGTACTTCCATCGAGGCGGGGCCAATTTCACTTAAATAGCTATAACTCTTGAACGGAATGAGATATCTTCACCAAACTCAGGACACATGTGTATGACGTTGATTTTTGGTCAAATTAAAAAAATTACCCAGATTCGCCACTTGGTGGCGCTATAATATTGGGAAAACTGTAACGCATAAACCGTTGGTCCGAATAACTTGAAATTTGGTATACATTATCTCTGTCCGAAGTGGAACAAAATACTATAAGGACATTTGCATATCTCAAAAAACATGGCCGCCATTGGCCAAACCATGTTAAACACATATTAGACAAGGTTAACAGAGGTTAACAGAGGTCAATCAGAACGAAACTCGATGGGCATGTTCAACTCATGGCCCTTAAGGTCTGTAAGAATTTTGAAAGAAATCGGCCACTAGTTGGCGCTAATGAGATTTTATGGCTCTGTAATCACGTGTCGTTTAACTTATCCACACAATATGCATATCATTTGATAGATCTCCTCATGATGAGCAACTTTGGCCCAACGCACATTGCTCTCAATCAAATCGTTCATTAAATATTCAGAAATATGTCAAAAACCTACTTTTGCGAACTAGTCTCTGGTTTTTTTGTCAACCTCGATCAAACCACTGCATTAATAATCTCTGGACACTCTAGATCAATAATTATCGAAAAAAAGTGGAATTTTGTCCTTTGGTTAGCTTTAATTGGCTCATTTACAAGAAGTGGGCATGGCCACATAAACCCAAAGGCCTATAAAACCTAAACAAAAACTTGAAACTTTACGAAAGTTGGTGAAAACATGTGTGAGATGACCCTTAACAGCCATGCAAAATTTCATGGTGATCGGACCATAGGTGGCGCTATAACAGTAAAAGAAGCCTTCAAAAACACAATATTTCAATTGTACATAAACGTAAATTGTAAAAAAACGTTCATATTTTCATACATACACATAATCTTTACATCATATGATAGAACAACGCATTCTGAACAACTTTGTCTCTGGGAGTACTTCCATCAATCAAAGTGTTATTTAAATATTCTCAAGTATGTTCAAAACCTACTTTTGCGAACTAGTCCAAGGTTTTTTGACTGATCGGAACCAAACCACTGCAGAAATGTTCTCTGGCAAGTGAATATCAATAATTATCGAAAAAAAGTTGAAATTTCAACTCGCGTTCGCAAAGGGGCGTAAAAACGTTCTAAAGAGGCGGGGCCAATTTTACTTAAATAGCTATAACTCTTGAATGGAATGAGATATCTTCACCAAACTCAGGACACATGTGTATGACATTGATTTTTGGTCAAATTAAAAAAATGTACCCAGATTCGCCACTTGGTGGCGCTATAAGATTGGGAAAACTGTAATGCATAAACCGTTGGTCCGATCAACTTGAAATTTGGTATACAGTATCTCTGTCCAAGGGGGAACAAAATGTCCTAAGGAAATTTGCATATCTCAAAAAACATGGCCGCCATTGGTCAAATAATTTCAAACACCTATTAGACAAGGTTAATAGAGGTCAATCAGAACGAAACTCGGTGGGCATGTTCCACTCATTGTTTTAAAGGTCTGTAAGAATTTTGAAAGAAATCGGCCACTAGTTGGCGCTAATTTGTTTTTTTGGCTCTGTAATCACGTGGTGTTTTACTTATCCACACAATATGAATATAATTTGATAGATTGTCTCATAATGAGCAACTTTGCCTCTAGAACCATTGCTGTCAATCAAATCGTTCATTAGATATTCACAAATTTGTAAAAACCTACTTTTACGAACTAGTCTCTGGTTTTTTTCTCAATCTCGATCAAACCACTGCAGTAATAATCTCTGGACTCTCTAGATTAATAATTATCGAAAAAAAGTGGAATTTTGTCCTTTGGTTAGCTATAATTGGCTCATTTAAAAAAGTGGGTGTGGCCACACAAACTCAAAGGCCTATAAAACCTAAACAAAAACTTGAACCTTTACAAAAGTTGGTGAAAACATGTGTCAGATGACCTTTAACAGCAATGCAAAGTTTCATGGCGATCGGACCATAGGTGGCGCTATAACAGTAAAAATAGCTCTCAAAACACTATATTTGTATAGAAAATGACCTCAAATTGTTGAGCATGTTCATAATTCACATAAAACACTACTTCTTTATATTATTTAATAGGTCTCCTTATTCTGAGCAACTTTGCCTCTAGGATTAATGCTGTCAATCAAATCGTTCATTAAATATTCACAAATATGTCAAAAACCTACTTTTGCGAACTAGTCTCTGGTTTTTTTCTCAATCTTAATCAAACCACTGCAGTAATAATCTCTGGACTCTCTAGATCAATAATTATCGAAAAAAAGTGGAATTTTGTCCTTTGGTTAGCTTTAATTAGCTCATTTAAAAATGGGGCTTGGCCACATATAACCAAAGTCCTATAAAACCTGAACGAAAATCCAAAACTTTACGAAACTGGGTGAAAACATGTTTCAGATGACTCTTAACAAGCATGCAAAGTTTCATGGAGATCGGACCATAGGTGGCGCTATAACAGTGAAAAAGGCCTCAAAACACAGTATTTCTAAGGTAAATGACCTCAAATCAATGTAGTACTGTTCTCTAGACTCTCTGGATCAATAATTATCAAAAAAACAGTTGAACGTGTGTGTGTGTGTGTTTCTGTGAGCCTGTTGTCCATTTTCGATGTGTTTCACTGTCAGCTATGAATCAATGTTGGCTTACACCATAAAATTACACCCTGGTGCCTTTAAAGCAAGAAGCCCGCTTAATGCTGCTTGCAGCTTTAATTAGGGGTTCTTGCACGAAGTGCAGAATCCCTATTGTAATTGTAAGGATTTTTTTTATTAGGGGTTCTTGCACGTAGTGCAGAATCCCTATTGTAATCGTTAAGATTTTTAGGGGTTCTTGCACGAAGTGCAGAATCCCTATTGTAATTGTAAGGATTTTTTTTATTATTATTAGGGGTTCTTGCACGAAGTGCAGAATCCCTATTGTAATTGTAAGGATTTTTTTTATTAGGGGTTCTTGCACGAAGTGCAGAATCCCTATTGTAATTGTTAGGATTTTTTTTATTATTATTATTATTATTATTATTATTAGGGGTTCTTGCACGAAGTGCAGAATCCCTATTGTAATTGTAAGGATTTTTTTTATTATTATTATTATTATTATTCCACCCTAAAACTGAACGTGCAGCCTAAACCGTAAGGGCGAGAGAACTGAAACCCGGTCAGATTGTAGTAGTCGTGGCGGGAACGAGAAATCCAAAGGCTCGCCCCAAGCGGCCCATAGGTGGCGCTATAGCAACCACTGACGTGAAATGACTCATAACTCCTAAACCACTTGTCGTAGACTCAAGAGTCTTATATCCCTATAATCCTTGGCTCAATCAAAACAAAACGGCTATTTCCGATTTCATTTCCGCCTAGATAGTTTTTCCGCCATTTTGAAATTTGTCCAAAACCTACTTTTGCGAACTAGTCCTAGGTTTTTTGCCCGATCGGAACCAAACCACGGCAGAAATGTTCTCTGGCAAGTGAGTATCAATAATTATCGAAAAAAAGTGGAAATTTCTACTCACGTTTGCAAAGGGGCGTAAAAACAATCGAAAGAGGCGGGGCCAATTGTGCTTAAATAGCTATAACTCTTGAACGGAATGAGATATCTTCACCAAACTCTGGAAAGTTGTTTATGAGATAATTCTTTGGTCAAATAAAAAAAATTGCGCAGCTCTGCCACTTGGTGGCGCTATAAGATTGGAAAAACTGTAACGACTAAACCGTTAGTCCGATCGACTTGAAATTTTGTATACAGTATATCTGTCCAAAGGGGAACTAAAGACTATGAGGAAATTTGCGTTTCTCAAAAAACATGGCCGCCATTGGCCAAACTAATTTAAACACCTATTAGACAAGGTTAATAGAGGTCAATCAGAACAAAACTCGGTGGGCATGTTCAACTCATGGCCCTAAAGGTCTGTAAGAATTTTGAAAGAAATCGGCCACTAGTTGGCGCTAATTAGTTTTTTTGGCTCTGTAATCACATGTCGTTTAACTTATCCACACAATATGCATATCATTTGATAGCTCACTTCATAATGAGAAACTTTGCCTCTAGAACCATTGCTGTCAATCAAATCGTTCATTAAATATTCATAAATTTGTAAAAACCTACTTTTTCGAACTAGTCTCTGGTTTTTTTCTCAATCTCGATCAAACCACTGCATTAATAATCTCTGGATACTCTAGATCAATAATTATCGAAAAAAAGTGGAATTTTGTCCTTTGGTTAGCTTTAATTGGCTCATTTACAAGAAGTGGGCGTGGCCACATAAACCCAAAGGCCTATAAAACCTAAACAAAAACTTGAAACTTTACGAAAGTTGGTGAAAACATGTGTCAGATGACCCTTAACAGCCATGCAAAGTTTCATGGCGATCGGACCATAGGTGGCGCTATAACAGTAAAAGAAGCCTTCAAAAACACAATATTTCAATTGTACATAAACGTAACTTGTAAAAAAACGTTCATATTTTCAAACATACACATAATCTTTACATCATATGATAGAACACCGCATTCTGAACAACTTTGTCTCTGGGAGTACTTCCATCAATCAAAGTGTTATTTAAATATTCTCAATTATGTTCAAAATCTACTTTTGCGAACTAGTCCTAGGTTTTTTGCCCGATCGGAACCAAACCACTGCAGAAATGTTCTCTGGCAAGTGAATATGAATAATTATCGAAAAAAAGTTTAAATTTCATCTCAGGTTCGCAAAGGGGCGTAAAAATGTTCGAAAAAGGCGGGGCCAATTTCACTTAAATAGCTATAACTCTTGAACGGAATGAGATATCTTCACCAAACTCAGGAAACATGTGTATGACATTGATTTTTGGTCAAATTAAAAAAATTACCCAGATTCGCCACTTGGTGGCGCTATAAGATTGGGAAAACTGTAACGCATAAACCGTTGGTCCGAATAACTTGAAATTTGGTATACATTATCTCTGTCCAAAGTGGAACAAAACACTATAAGGACATTTGCATATCTCAAAAAACATGGCCGCCATTGGCCAAACCATGTTAAACCAATATTGTCACATATTAGACAAGGTTAACAGAGGTCAATCAGAACGAAACTCATTGGGCATGTTCAACTCATGGCCCTTAAGGTCTGTAAGAATTTTGAAAGAACTCGGCCACTAGTTGGCGCTAACGAGATTTTATGGCTCTGTAATCACGTGTCGTTTAACTTATCCACACAATATGCATATCATTTGATAGATATCCTTATGATGAGCAACTTTGGCCCACCGCACATTGCTCTCAATCAAATCGTTAATTAAATATTAATAAATATGTCAAAAACCTACTTTTGCGAACTAGTCTCTGGTTTTTTTCTCAACCTCGATCAAACCACTGTAGTAATAATCTATGGACGCTCTAGATCAATAATTATCGAAAAAAAGTGGAATTTTGTCCTTTGGTTAGCTAGAATTAGCTCATTTAAAAAGGGGGCCTGGTCACACATAACCAAAGGCCTATAAAACTTAAACAAAATCTTGAAACTTTATGAAAGTTGGTGAAAACATGTGTCACATTAACCTTAACAGCCATGCAAAGTTTCATGGAGATCAGACCATAGGTGGAGCTATAACAGTAAAAATAGCTCTCAAAAACACTAGATTTGTATAGAAAATGACCTCACATTGTTGAGCATGTTCATAATTCACATAAAACACTACTTCTTCATATCATATGTTATATCTCCTCATTCTGAACAACTTTGCGTCTTGGACTAATGCTGTCAATCAAATCGTTAATTAAATATTAATAAATATGTCAAAAACCTACTTTTGCGAACTAGTCTCTGGTTTTTTTCTCAACCTCGATCAAACCACTGCAGTAATCATCTCTGGACTCTCTAGATCAATAATTATCGAAAAAAAGTGGAATTTTGTCCTTTGGTTAGCTTTAATTAGCTCATTTAAAAATGGGGCCTGGCCACATATAACCAAAGTCCTATAAAACCTGAACGGAAATCCAAAACTTTACGAAACTGGGTGAAAACATGTTTCAGATGACTCTTAACAAGCATGCAAAGTTTCATGGAGATCGGACCATAGGTGGCGCTATAACAGTGAAAAAGGCCTCAAAACACAGTATTTCTAAGGTAAATGACCTCAAATCAATGTAGTGCTGTTGTCTAGACTCTCTAGATCAATAATTATCAAAAAAACAGTTGAACATGTGTGTGTGTGTGTTTCTGTGAGCCTGTTGTCCATTTTCGATGTGTTTCACTGTCAGCTATGAATCAATGTTGGCTTACACCATAAAATTACACCCTGGTGCCTTTAAAGCAAGAACCCCGCTTATTGCTGCTCGCAGCTATATTTATTATTATTATTATTATTCCACCCTAAAACTGAACGTGCAGCCCAAACCGTAAGGGCGAGAGAGCTGAAATTTGGTCAGCTTGTAGTAGTCGTGGCGGGAACGAGTAATCCAAAGGCTCGCCCCTGTCGGCTAATAGGGGGCGCTACAGAGCAAAGCACTATATTTTCAGACATTTTTGGCCTTAGCTCGTAAACCGATAGTCGAAAACTCAAAAACTTTACATTTTTGGAATCCTTGGGTCAATCAAATGAGAATGGCTATCTCCGATTTCATTTCCGCCTAGATAGTTTTTCCGCCATTTTGAAATTTGTCCAAAACCTACTTTTGCGAACTAGTCCTAGGTTTTTCGCCCGATCGGAACCAAACCACTGCAGAAATGTTCTCTGGCAAGTGAATATCAATAATTATCGAAAAAAAGTAGAAATTTCGACTCACGTTCGCAAAGGGGCGTAAAAACAATCGAAAGAGGCGGGGCCAATTTTACTTAAAGAGCTATAACTCTTGAATGGAATGAGATATCTTCACCAAACTCTGGAAACTTATTTATGACATAATTCTTTGGTCAAATAAAAAAAATTGCGTAGCTTTGCCACTTGGTGGCGCTATAACATTGGAAAAACTGTAACGCATAAACCGTAGGTCCGATCAACTTGAAATTTGGTATACAGTATCTCTGTCGGAAGGGGAACAAAAGGCTATAAGGACATTTGCATATCTCAAAAAACATGGCCGCCATTGGCCAAACAATTTTAAACACCTATTAGACAAGGTTAGCAGAGGTCAATCAGAACGAAACTCGGTGGGCATGTTCCACTCATTGTTCTAAAGGTCTGTAAGAATTTTGAAAGAAATCGGCCACTAGTTGGCGCTAATTAGTTTTTTGGCTCTGTAATCACGTGGTGTTTTACATATCCACACAATATGCATATCATTTGATAGCTCTCATCATATTGAGCAACTTTGTCTCTAGAACCATTAGTGTCAATCAAATCGTTCATTAAATATTCACAAATTTGTAAAAACCTACTTTTTCGAACTAGTCTCTGGTTTTTTTCTCAATCTCGATCAAACCACTGCAGTAATAATCTCTGGACTCTCTAGATCAATAATTATCGAAAAAAAGTGGAATTTTGTCCTTTGGTTAGCTTTAATTGGCTCGTTTACAACAAGTGGGCGTGGCCACATAAACCCAAAGGCCTATAAAACCTAAACCAAAACTTGAAAGATTACGAAAGTTGGTAAAAACATGTGTCACATGACCCTTAAAAGCCATGCAAAGTTTCATGGCGATCGGACCATAGGTGGCGCTATAACAGTAAAAATAGCTCTCAAAAACACTATATTTGTATAGAAAATGACCTAGCATTGTTGAGCATGTTCATAATTCACATAAAACACTATATCTTCATATCATATGATATATCTCCCCATTCTAAGCAACTTTGCCTCTTGGACTAATGCTGTCAATCAAATCGTTCATTAAATATTAATAAATATGTTAAAAACATACTTTTGCGAACTAGTCTCTGGTTTTTTGCTCAATCTAGATCAAACCACTGCAGTAATAATCTATGGACTCTCGAGATCAATTATTATCGAAAAAAAGTGGAATTTTGTCCTTTGGTTAGCTTTAATTAGCTCATTTAAAAATGGGGCCAGGCCACATATAACCAAAGTCCTATAAAACCTGAACGAAAATCCAAAACTTTACGAAACTGGGTGAAAACATGTTTCAGATGACTCTTAACAAGCATGCAAAGTTTCATGGAGATCGGACCATAGGTGGCGCTATAACAGTGAAAAAGGCCTCAAAACAAAGTATTTCTAAGGTAAATGACCTCAAATCAATGCAGTACTATTCTCTAGACTCTCTAGATCAATAATTATCAATAAACAGTTGAACATGTGTTTGTGTGTGTGTTTCTGTCAGCCTGTTGTCCATTTTCGATGTGTTTCACTGTCAGCTATGAATCAAGGTTGGCCTAGACCATAAAAGCACACCCTGATGCCCTCAAAGCAAGAAGCCCGCTTAATGCTGCTCGCAGCTATATTTATTATTATTATTATTCCGCTCGTAAAACTGAACGTGCAGCCCAAACCGTAAGGCCTAGAGACTTGAAACTTTGCCAATAGGTAGCACAGAAAAGGCGACGAATGTATCAAAGTCTCAGCAAAATCGGCCCATAGGTGGCGCTATAGCGACCACCGACGCGAAACGACTCATAACTCCTAAACCGGTTGGCCTAGACTCAAAATTTTTACATATTTGGAATCCTTGGGTCAGGGAAAATCGAAAAACCCCCCTGTGATTTGGGGTCTACGGGGCCCCGTTTTTTCGCAAACTTTAGTGATATCCGAAACCTACTTTTGCGAACTAGTCCTAGGTTTTTTGCCCGATCGGATGCAAACAACTGCAGAAATGTTGTGTGGAAAGTGAATATCAATAATTATCGAAAAAAAGTTGAAATTTCGACTCAATTTTGCAATGGGGCCCAAAAACGTTCGAAAGTCGAGGGCCATTTTTACGAAAAAAATTGTAACTCGTGAACAAAATTAGATATCTTCACCAAACTTGATACACATGTGAATGACAAAGATCTTTGGTCCAAAAAAAATTGAATGCGCAGATTTGCCACTTGGTGGCGCTATAAACACAAAAAAACTGTTCCTGGGTAACCGGTGGTCCGATCGACTTGAAATTTGGCATACAGTATCTCTATCCTAAGGGGAACAAAAGACTATGAGGAAATTAGCTTTTCTCAAAAAACATGGCCGCCATTAGCCAAACAATTCCAAACACCTATTAGACAAGGTTAATAGGGTTCAATCAGAACGAAACTCAGTGGGCATGTTCCACTCATTGTTCTAAATGTCTGTAAGAATTTTGAAAGAAATCGGCCACTAGTTGGCGCTAATTTGATTTTTTGGCTCTGTAATCACGTGTCGTTTAACTTATCCACACAATATGCATATCATTTGATAGCTCTTTTTATGATAAGCAACTTTGCCTCTAGAACCATTGCTGTCAATCAAATCGTTCATTAAATATTCACACATTTGTAAAAAATAACTTTTTCGAACTAGTCTCTGGTTTTTTTCTCAATCTCGATCAAACCACTGCAGTAATAATCTCTGGACTCTCTACATCAATAATTATCGAAAAAAAGTGGAATTTTGTCCTTTGGTTAGCTAGAATTAGCTCATTTAAAAATGGGGCTTGGCCACATAAACCCAAAGGCCTATAAAACCTAAACAAAAGCCTGAAACTTTATGAAAGTTGGTCAAAACATGTGTCACATTAACCTTAACAGCCATGCAAAGTTTCATAGAGATTGGACCATAGGTGGCGCTATAACAGTAAAAATAGCTCTCAAAAACACTATATTTGTATAGAAAATGACCTCAAATTGTTGAGCATGTTCATAATTCACATAAAACACTACTTATTTATATTATTTAATAGGTATTCTCATTCTGAGCAACTTTGCCTCTAGAATTGATGCTGTCAATCAAATTGTTCCTTAAATATTCACAAATATGTCAAAAACCTACTTTTGCGAACTAGTCTCTGGTTTTTTTCTCAACCTCGATCAAACCACTGCAGTAATAATCTATGGATGCTCTGGATCAATAATTATCGAAAAAAAGTGGAATTTTGTCCTTTGGTTAGCTAGAATTAGCTCATTTAAAAAGGGGGCCTGGTCACACGTAACCAAAGGCCTATAAAACTTAAACAAAATCTTGAAACTTTATGAAAGTTGGTCAAAACATGTGTCACATTAACCTTAACAGCCATGCAAAGTTTCATGGAGATCAGACCATAGGTGGCGCTATAACAGTAAAAATAGCTCTCAAAAACACTATATTTGTATAGAAAATGACCTCACATTGTTGAGCATGTTCATAATTCACATAAAACACTACTTCTTTATATTATTTAAATGGTCTCCTTATTCTGAGCAACTTTGCCTCTAGGAATAATGCTGTCAATCAAATTGTTCATTAAATATTAATAAATATGTCATAAACCTACTTTTGCGAACTAGTCTCTGGTTTTTTTCTCAATCTCAATCAAACCACTGCAGTAATAATCTCCAGACTCTCTAGATCAATAATTATCGAAAAAAAGTGGAATGTTGTCCTTTGGTTAGCTTTTATTAGCTCATTTAAAAATGGGGCCTGGCCATATATAACCAAAGGCCTATAAAACCTGAACAAAAACCTGAAACTTTACGAAAGTTGGTGAAAACATGTGTCAGATGACTCTTAACAAGCATGCAAAGTTTCATGGAGATCGGACCATAGGTGGCGCTATAACAGTGAAAAAGGCCTCAAAACACAGTATTTCTAAGGTAAATGACTTCAAATCAATGCAGTACTATTCTCTAGACTCTCTAGATCAATAATTATCAATAAACAGTTGAACATGTGTGTGTGTGTGTTTCTGTGAGCCTGTTGTCCATTTTCGATGTGTTTCACTGTCAGCTATGAATCAATGTTGGCTTACACCATAAAATTACACCCTGGTGCCTTTAAAGCAAGAACCCCGCTTATTGCTGCTCGCAGCTATATTTAGGGGTTCTTGCACGAAGTGCAGAATCCCTATTGTAATTGTTAGGATTTTTTTTATTATTATTATTATTATTATTCCGCTCGCAAAACTGAACGTGCAGCCCAAACCGTAAGGCCTAGAAACTTGAAACTTTGCCAACTGGTAGCCCAGAAAAGGCGACGAATGTATCAAAGTCTCAGCCAAATCGGCCCATAGGTGGCGCTATAGCGACCATGGACGCGAAATGACTCATAACTCCTAAACCGCTTGTCGTAGACTCAAATGTCTTATATCCCTGTAATCCTTGGCTCAATCAAAACAAAATGGCTATCTCCGATTTCATTTCCGCCTAGATAGTTTTTCCGCCATTTTGAAATTTGTCCAAAACCTACTTTTGCGAACTAGTCCTAGGTTTTTCGCCCAATCGTAACCAAACCACTGCAGAAATGTTCTCTGGCAAGTGAATATCAATAATTATCGAAAAAAAGTTAAAATTTCACCTCACTTTCGAAAAGGGGCGTAAAAGTGTTCGAAAGAGGCGGGGCCAATTTCACTTAAATAGCTATAACTCTTGAACGGAATGAGATATCTTCACCAAACTCAGGACACATGTGTATGACATTGTTTTTTGGTCAAATTAAAAAAAATTGCCCAGATTCGCCAGCTTGGTGGCGCTATAAGATTGTGAAAACTGTAACGCATAAACCGTTGGTCCGATCAACTTGAAATTTGGTATACAGTATCACTGTCCAAGGGGGAACAAAATGTCCTAAGGAAATTTGCATATCTCAAAAAACATGGCCGCCATTGGTCAAATAATTTCAAACACCTATTAGACAAGGTTAATAGAGGTCAATCAGAACGAAACTCGGTGGGCATGTTCCACTCATTGTTTTAAAGGTCTGTAAGAATTTTGAAAGAAATCGGCCACTAGTTGGCGCTAATTTGTTTTTTTGGCTCTGTAATCACGTGGTGTTTTACTTATCCACACATTATGCATATCATTTGATAGCTTGTCTCATAATGAGCAACTTTGCCTCTGGAACCATTGCTGTCAATCAAATCGTTCATTAGATATTCACAAATTTGTAAAAACCTACTTTTACGAACTAGTCTCTGGTTTTTTTCTCAATCTCGATCAAACCACTGCAGTAATAATCTCTGGACTCTCTAGATCAATAATTATCGAAAAAAAGTGGAATTTTGTCCTTTGGTTAGCTATAATTGGCTCATTTAAAAAAAGTGGGTGTGGCCACACAAACTCAAAGGCCTATAAAACCTAAACCAAAACTTGAAACTTTACGAAAGTTGGTGAAAACATGTGTCAGATGACCTTTAACAGCCATGCAAAGTTTCATGGCGATCGGACCATAGGTGGCGCTATAAGAGTAAAAACAGCTCTCAAAAACACTATATTTGTATAGAAAATGACCTCACATTGTTGAGCATGTTCATAATTCACATAAAACACTACTTCTTTATATTATTTAATAGGTCTCCTTATTCTGAGCAACTTTGCCTCTAGGATTAATGCTGTCAATCAAATCGTTCATTAAATATTCACAAATATGTCAAAAACCTACTTTTGCGAACTAGTCTCTGGTTTTTTTCTCAATCTCAATCAAACCACTGCAGTAATAATCTCTGGACTCTCTAGATCAATAATTATCGAAAAAAAGTGGAATTTTGTCCTTTGGTTAGCTTTAATTAGCTCATTTAAAAATGGGCTTGGTCACACATAACCAAAGTCCTATAAAACCTGAACGAAAATCCAAAACTTTACGAAACTGGGTGAAAACATGTTTCAGATGACTCTTAACAAGCATGCAAAGTTTCATGGAGATCGGACCATAGGTGGCGCTATAACAGTGAAAAAGGCCTCAAAACACAGTATTTCTAAGGTAAATGACCTCAAATCAATGTAGTACTGTTCTCTAGACTCTCTAGATCAATAATTATCAAAAAAACAGTTGAACATGTGTGTGTGTGTGTTTCTGTGAGCCTGTTGTCCATTTTCGATGTGTTTCACTGTCAGCTATGAATCAATGTTGGCCTACACCATAAAATTACACCCTGGTGCCTTTAAAGCAAGAACCCCGCTTATTGCTGCTCGCAGCTATATTTATTATTATAGGGGTTCTTGCACGAAGTGCAGAATCCCTATTGTATTCGTTAGGATTTTTATTATTATTATTATTATTATTATTATTATTATTATTATTATTAGGGGTTCTTGCATGAAATGCAGAATCCCTATTGTAATTGTTAGAATTTTTAGGGGTTCTTGCACGAAGTGCAGAATCCCTATTGTAATTGTTAGGATTTTTTTTATTATTATTATTATTATTATTAGTTATTATTATTATTATTATTATTATTCCGCCCTAAAACTGAACGTGCAGCCCAAACCGTAAGGGCGAGAGAGCTGAAATTTGGTCAGCTTGTAGTAGTCGTGGCGGGAACGAGTAATCCAAAGACTCGCCCCTGTCGGCTAATAGGGGCCGCTACAGAGCAAAGCACTAGATTTCAGACATTTTTGGCCTTAGCTCGTAAACCGATAGTCAAAAACTCAAAAACTTTACATTTTTGGAATCCTTGGGTCAATCAAATGAGAATGGCTATCTCCGATTTCATTTCCGCCTAGATAGTTTTTCCGCCATTTTGAAATTTGTCCAAAACCTACTTTTGCGAACTAGTCCTAGGTTTTTTCGCCCGATCGGAACCAAACCACTGCAGAAATGTTCTCTGGCAAGTGAATATCAATAAATTATCGAAAAAAAGTAGAAATTTCGACTCCGTTCGCAAAGGGGCGTAAAAACAATTGAAAGAGCGGGGCCAATTTTACTTAAAGAGCTATAACTCTTGAATGGAATGAGATATCTTCACCCAACTCTGGAAATTTATTTATGACATAATTCTTTGGTCAAATAAAAAAAAAAATTGCGTAGCTTTGGCCACTTGGTGGCGCTATAACATTGGAAAAACTGTAACGCATAAACCGTAGGTCCGATCAACTTGAAATTTGGTAATACAGTATCTCTGTCGGAAGGGGAACAAAAAGGCTATAAGGACATTTGCATATCTCAAAAAACATGG